>CM045494.1:21035742-21492580 GCA_024704745.1 Rosa lucieae | reverse complement strand
TGTTGCCCAGCTGTTGCCTCTGTTATTATTCTTCTTCTTCTTCCCCACCACCACCCTTTTAACCATTTGATGCTGCTGATACCCAACACTACAGCCTGTCCCTAATTAAGTCCATGCTACTCACCCAAATATTCAGCTGGCATGATTTGCCAATTTAATTTCCAGATCTTTGTACTACAACTTCTTTGATTTTTGGTACCAGCTCAGTAGCTGACCTTCATTATATGCTATTACTTAATCAACCACTTTGTTTGTTTATTTTGGTGTGGGGTTTGGGTAGGCTTCAATGTCCAATAATTAAACTTATGCCTAACCCAAGTTGGTTTCTTACTCTGGCATTATTCTATATAAGGATGTGGTTTTTGAACAGTTGACTTACCCTCTTCTTTTGACCTAATCGCAGGGAAGTTGATGGAAGTAGCTTGTAGTATGCTTGGAACTCTTGGGCACTTCAGTACATGTCAATGAAGAAAGATATATGGGATGCTCTCTCTCAGTCAGTCTCTTACTTGAGCCCCCCGAAAAGAAATTACGGAAAAAAAAAAATATATGTTCATGTAAACAGTTAATGATAAAATGGTAAATACATGGGTTCTCTCCTCCTTCTATGTTCATTGTAATTTGTTCGTTTTTTGAAAAAACATGATTCCACTTTGGGTAAACAGAGAGTTTTTGTCACACAATGCAGTGTAGGATGATGGGGTTGATGATGATGATGCATAATACAGTGAATTAATGGATGTATAAAACAGAGGAGCTTTTTGGTTTTCCAGGATCATTTCTTTTGGAAGGTCCAACCAAAAAGAAATTCCATCCATTGTTTTGCTATGAAATCTGTAATTACATACGATTTCTTTTCTTAATTATTTTATTGGTTGGGTTTGCTTGCTCTCTTTGTATGCATACTTGAAACTTTGAAAGACCAGCCAAGCTGTATACCTCTGGTATAAAAGTTGTCTGTTCTTTTGTCCTTTTCTCCTTCACCATTACTTGTGAATCAAATTTCAACATGTTTTCTTTGAAGCCTTATGTAGAAAAGAAGCAAACTTCTTCTGTCCCTTTTTATTGGAATATTTGTCCAAAAATAAATAAAAACTTTCGTATTGGAAACTCTAAGCGACGGTTTGGTGTTTTCATTTATTGTCAGTTGGTTTTGATTATTTTATCACTCAATAATTATGCGGATAGGTTATAATTCGTTTTAATTTAGTGAATTAGAGAGGGTGTAAAACAGTAAGTTAATGAATTGGGGAGTAAAATCTTACCTCTACTGTGAATAATTGGTTAACAAGAAAGGAACAACCCAGCTATTTATAGGCGATGTTCTTTAGCATGCTTTTGGGACTTAAAAGGCATTTGATTATCAATATGAAGATATTATATACAAATCAGAAATCATCTGAAGGTATTATATATAAAAGTATTGTAATAGAGTCGCTAAAATGGAGTAATCAAAACAGTGAAAACTTCCACACCAAGGAAACCTCTCAAGTGATTGGTGAGATCATTGGTTGTCATTTCTTCTTCATCATCCTTTATATAATGGCAGTGGGGGAGATGAATCCCATTGGATTCCCCTTGGTTCCTAAATTAGTATCCTTTAAAATGCTAAAACACCAAAGTACTCATATATTCTTGCATGCACTAATATAAAAGAAGTGGGTCAATAAGCTACCTTTTTTTTTTTTTTTTTAAGTGGGAACAAATGTATTATTTTGTCATGCTATTATGGTCTTTTGTTGGCTATATGAAAATATGAATGTAGACCTCTATTTTCCAATTTTCTTTGATTGGGAATAAAAAAGATGTGGTGATATTGAGGTGGTGGTGGTTGAAGGATTTAAATAGAAGGAATCAGTTGGTAGTCTTTCACGGTATTAGTTGGTATTCATTGTCACTGTATAACAAAACAGATTGTGGTCACATACTAGAGTACAGATTGTGGTCAATTTTAGGTTTTTTTTTTTTGATAAGTGGTCAATTTTAGGTTGTTGTGTATAGTTTTAATATCAGCTAATTATATTTGTGTTTTTCCTAATCGAAGTTATCAAACTTGAACAGAACTGTAGAGGATCCTTAAGAAGTAGACTGATTACCCATTAGTTCCACGTGTAACACATTAAGCTCCCATAATATCAATCAACGTTTCTTTTGGCCTTTGTATGGATCACTAGCTTTTAGTCTATGGGTACTCATTGCAACTTACCTTAAAGGAGAAACAAAAACAACCACTAGAGAGAAAAGAAAAAAAGAAAAATTGCAGCCTCCTTTTTACTCTTTGTTATGGTTAGCTGCGTCTCTTTGCGTAGGTAGAAGGGCTACTTCTTTGCATTTTCTTCTCCTTTGTTTTATTTCTTCTATATCTTTAAAAGCTTTGTCGAGGTTTTTGGTTCGTAAAGGTGGTCTCCATCCTTTTATAGTGGTGTTGGCCATCTTTGAAAGACTCGTTAGGAGGTTGTCGTCAGAATCTTAGAGGTTGGATGCAGGTTGGGGCAGCATAGGTGGTTTTCTTAGGATTTTAATTTTAGGTTCTTGGTTGGTTCAAATAAAGTACTCTTTTGTTGACCTAGGTTTAGGGTATTTGGTCCTGTTTCTATGCCTTTTCTATGGCGATTTTCGACCGCTACATTAGTGGGACACTCACTTTGATCTCCGGTGATCTTCCCTATAACATATTGGTTTATAGTTTTTAATCGTTTTGAATATAACGTGCAATTCCTGAGCAAATAAGTATTATACATTAGAGATTGTCTTATGATTAAATTAAGGAAAAATTTTAGTTTAGTACCCTACGGTTTGGGGATAACATCATATCAGTCCCTGCCATTTCAATTTGATCAACAACACCCCTGTGCTTTCAATTTCAATCAGCCGTGTCCAAATTTTACTGTGCCGTCCAAATCAGACGTTAAATGCTGACGTGGCAGCCACAAACTCAGCTAGTGGGCCCAGATAGAGGGGTAAATTCGACATTTCACTTAATTTCCACATTAAAAATAAAAAATACACTCTTATTCTTCTCTTCCTCTGATCCTGCTCTCCCCGCAACTATCTCCGGCGCCCAGCAAATCCAGATGAAGATGAAGGGAATGTTGGGGTGGCCTCCGCCAACTTCTGGCAAATCCTGAATTCGATTCCTCGCTCACCGCCACGAGCGGCGATCACACTACACCGAATCTGATTGTCTCTTACATCACAAAAATTCAAGCCCTAGCATTGATACATACCCCAATTCACCTGCAAATTAACCACCAAATCTGAAACAAACTCAAATCACCATTTTCTACTGCACTTTACAATCAGCATACAACGCAAGCAACCAATTCCAGTCCAAAAACCAATAACAAATTCATTAACTCATCTAAACTTCCTTCTCAACTCAAATAACTAGTATAGTTATGGTAATCTAATAAAAGCAATAACCAGGGAGAACTCGATCTGAACTTAATCAACCACAATACATTCAACTTCCACACTTTGATTCAAAGTTCGGGATATACCTTTGAAAATTGACTTCGATAAACCGAATTCAGCTCCCCTGACTCACTGCCGAAACTGGGTTGATGATGAATTGATGATGTTTGATGCTGCAACCCCGCAAGCTTCTCCATGTTTGATCCACAAGTGCTGTAAAGCCAGAACAAGCCTAGAAGCGTCGGAAAAACTTGCCGGCATCAAAGACAGCCACGAGGCCGAAGCAACCCCAAAATCCAAATAAGTCAAAATCGATCGAATTGAAAAACTAAGTAGACTAAAGTGGAGTGCATGACGAGGGGATCAATTTTCATACCACATGCACCGGAAAATGCAGAAACATTGGAGATCGACAATCCTAAGTCGATGTTGTCTATGGAGATCGATAATCCCAAGCCGTTTACCTCCAATCAGTTTGGCCATTCTCCGATCCATTCCTTGGGGGAGAGACCAAAACGGAAAAACGAAACCGAAAACTCCCAGAAGACGAAGATGAAGATGCCAGAAGAGTACGATCTAGCCAGGTCGAACGACTACACAGAGTACATGGGGGAGAGAAAGAAGAAGGCGATGGAGGCTGAGGTGAGGAGCGAGCTCAATCGGAGAAGACAGGAGGAGGAGAGGACAGAGAGGGAGGAGAAAAAGCGAGAGAAACCATCATAGCTGAGAGAGAGGAGGAGGAGAAAAGAAGAAAATATTTTTGAAATGACATTTTTAGCCCTTTAAGTAGGCCCCTCTATCAAACTAAATGTCTGATTTAGACGACACAATAAAATTTGGACACGGCTGATTGAAATTGAAGCACAAGAGTGTTGCTGATCAAATTGAAAGATCAAGGACTGATATGATGTTACCCCCAAACCTCAGGGTACTAAACTGAAATTTTTCCTTAAATTAAATATGGTTCCGTTAGTAATTAGATTGCTTCAGAAATTAACATGTGTAATACTCTAATATTAAAATGATACGGTTATATATATATATATATATATAGGCCCGATCAGGAGCGGACGTCTGCACTTTCGCTAAAGTGCGGACGTCGATGCAGCAAGCGGCTTTCAAGTGGCGGCGGCGGCGGAGGAGTCCCAGACCTCTTCTGGGCGGCGTTCGAGGTCGCACTTGCCGGTTTCTGGGCAACCACCTCACCTGCAGTTGCAGGTTCTGTGCAGCACCGCAGAACCTTCACCGGCGACTCCACAGGACCGCAAACCCCTCCGCACGACCCCCAGCGTCCCTCCTACAAGCCACGCCGCGCCGTCGCCGCTCGATCGAGGCCGGAGGAGTGACGTCGGCATTTTTTCTGGATTGCAGATGTCCGCTCTAGAACGGCTCCGTGTGTGTGTGTGTATATATATATATATCAATCACTCCCTAAAGAAACTAACCAATATTTGTTATTCCCAAAGCAACAAAAGGTAAACAGAAAGCAAAATTATATGCTGTTCAACCCCGAACTAAAGTCTATACCTAATGCTGAAGATAAGCCAATTTTTACTAATGACCTTCATCTATTCCTGTTTCAAAAGTTGAACGTTTTTAACATCTTTCGTGACGGCCACCGACTCAGCCAGCCAGCTGCTACAAATAATGTCTCATTTAGCAACATTCAAACACACATTATTTTACAGATATATTGAGCACAAAACAAACTAGGCTCGGCTGGACACAACACTACACAAAGCATTTATGTCACAGCCTCCGCTACTTGTTCAAAGTGTCGATTTTGCAGATTGTGACAGTTCTTAAGGCTTGAGACTTAATACATGTGACCATACTTGTGGTTTGAACGACTTCAAAGCACAATGCCAAAGAAATATCCAGTCGATTAAAATTTCAAAAATATATTTGTAAAGTTAGCATATATACATATTCTCAACGTCTTCTGTCATGTACGTGCATTGATGAATTATGTTTGGTGGGATGAGATACAAGTAAAAATTGAGTGTAAATTGTTGGCTTATACACATAATGTGATATTTTGGCATTGGAAACTTGACGTACGCCGTACGTTGACCATTCGGTTTGATAATATGTTTGACTTTTTAATTAAGAAATTTTTTACATGCAATACATTAATGTATTAGTACATTAATAGTCATAACTTACTTCGTTTAAGATCTAAAAAAACCGTTTATTCGAAAAAAAAACAAAAAAAAAAATCTAAAAAAACCGTCGGTGGTGATAACCAAGAGTTACATGGTCTTTCTCATCCCCTCCATTTCTCTCCTCCTTTTCCCCATCTGGGCAGGTACAATGGGTACGTGTGGAAATCTTGTGATCCCACTAAATGCAACAATCATTTTTGTGGTCACACATTTAGCACAAGAAAACTTCATGTCAATGGAACGCCAATCACACTCTCTAATCTCTATTATTACATTAACTTATTGCTTTGCTATCCCAATAAGGTCAAAGAAGAAGAAAACATCCATAATACGTATCTGAGGAAGTTTGTGAAAGCCTCAATAATGGGGCAGGTTTTAACTTTAGACAAACTGGCATATTTTTCTACTCAATGTTCCACAAAGACCTGCATTTCGTGGAGGATTTCGTTGTCAGAATATTATCGAATCTTTGTCGAAAAAAAAAGAGAGAAAAGAATATTAACGATTGGTAATTTTTATAAAATAAATTCATTGGTAAATTTTGTAGTTGATGTTGATGCTAAATTAAGATAGGAGACCATAAAAAAAGGGAGGAAATGATCATTTACCCAATTTTAGCTTATCCAAACACTCTAAGAGATTCCCACTTACCCAAACATTCTAAGCGATTATTTATCTAATACCCAATTAAGTATTTTTTAATTCATTTTTATTTATTTTTGGGACAATTTTGCCCTCTCCTTTGTCACTTTGAGAAAGAAGTCATTGGAAACCTTGCTTGACTCCGGTGGCGGACTCCGGCGATCGGAATCCGGCAACCGATGACCTAAATAGGGCGACCGGTCACCAAAATACAGAATCCGGCTACCGGACTGATGACCAGATTCCGGCGTCTGAATTTATTGCCCCCTAATAATACCCAATAACTATATTATTGCCCCCAGTAATTATATTATTGCCACCAATAATCATATTATTACCTTCTAGTAAATTGCATAAACTCCCAAAACCAAAATGAATACACTACAGGCACAATTGATCAATTTATATGCATATTATTACCCTCCAATACTCATATTATTGCCTCCCAATAATTATATTATTGCCCTCCAATAATCATACTATTGCCCCCCAATAGACCCCAATAAAAGTTTACACTATCTTCATTAGTAAATTGGTTTTTAAAAGATGAAGGGCGGTGTAAACTATAAAGGAATTGAAGCACGACTTTCGAAAGACTTACATTTTTTTTGGTCATTATATCAACGGGTAAATTAATTTAGTCTGAATCTTGCCAAAAAAATAATAATAATAATTTAGTTTAGTTTGGAACCAAATCAGAATCTTCTCCATGAGCGAAGCCTGTGTCATACCGGTGGGAGTAGATCGAATAGTTTCAGAGGGATAGAAATCGAGAGAGGAGGGGGAGATCTGGCAAGAAGGGGAGGAAGGAGAGGTGGGCTTCGTACTCCGGTTCCGCAGCTGCCATGGCAGAGTGAGAGAGAGTTTGAGGGGAGTAGTTAATGTGAGCAATACTGTCAATAGATGTTAGATTGGGTAAATGAGAGTAAAAAACTCTTAGTGAAGTAAGTGGGTAATTTTTAGGTTAAAATTGGGTAAGTAATCACGACCCCTAAAAGAAAGTCTTCCTTTATGTATATTAGAGAGAAATCAAAATGCTGATCTTAACTCAGTTCTCAACTTTCTCTCACCACTTGCGTTAATGGAAGGACTTCTCTTAAATTTTTGTTGGCTTTCGATTTTATTATTATATTATTATTATTTTTTAACTGCAGTGAATTTTTTTTTATTCTGGTTAGCTCTTCTTTTTGGAGAGTCATAGCTTTGCTAGTACCACCTGGAAATTCCGAATGAAATCCAGAAGATTTTTATTCTCAAAATCTGACATGCTGTATGGAGCAGGCTAGGTGGTAATAGGGAATATTCTTGTATGGCTTTTGATTGGCCCGGGCCAAAGCAAAGCTTATTCCTTAGTCACTGATTTATATAAAGTTATATCATCAACAATTTTAAAGGAGAAATCAAGATTCCAGTGATCAACTGCATGTAGCATCTGTATTATATATAGTTAACCAAACTACTAACATGTGTCAATTATAAAAATGCAGTTCATCAACTTGTAAGCTACATTACGACGTTTTTGAAGTTATTGTTATGCTTATCTTTTTACCATTTTCAACTATTAATTGTCAATAAAATTTGTCAGTAGCTTTGCCAAGCTCAATGTAGATGGCACAAAGATTGGTCAAGATGGAAAAATTGGAGCCTGCGGTGTGGTTAGAAATTCTGATGGCCAATGGATAAAGGGATTTCACTCTAACCTTGGCTTAGGTGAAGTTTTGGAAGCTGAAACTTGGGGACTTTATCTTGGTTTGGAATTATCTTTGGAGTGTCATGTTAATAGTTTAGAAGTGGAGTCTGATTCAGCCATTTTGGTCAAGCTTATGTTAGGAGACAGTTTCTATATTCATTCTCTTGGTTCCCTGCTTTCTTGCTGCAAAGAGCTGATGACAAGGTTCAATTCTGCGTCTCTTATTCGTATTTGTCGAGAATGCAATATGGTTGCAGTCTTGCAGATTCCATGGCTAAGAAAAGTATTGAGCATGACTTTGTTATATGATTAATATTCTTGATGATCCTCCTAGATATGTCATTGCTGCTGTTCTGGAAGACCTTGGTTGTCATATAGATATAGGAGAGCTGGTGTAAGCCCTGGGGGCTACGTTGCCTTTTTCTTTTCTGTTTTAAGGCCCTTCTAGGCCTCTTTGTAACCGGGAAAAAAAGAAAGAAAAAAAAGTGCGCCTGTGGCATGTACTCAGTTGGTCTTGAGTCCCGAGAGGATAAGGAAAACTGATATTGTAGAAGCTTTAGCAACTATTTACAATGTGAAAAAAGGGGAAGTATTTTCCCAAAATGAGAGTCTAATTGAAGAAGGGTTCATACCACCATGTTTGGATAGAGTTCTGTTTCAGCAGCTTCCCAT
Source organism: Rosa lucieae (assembly GCA_024704745.1). Lineage (NCBI taxonomy): Eukaryota > Viridiplantae > Streptophyta > Magnoliopsida > Rosales > Rosaceae > Rosa > Rosa lucieae. Next base: position 21,483,997 of record CM045494.1, on the reverse strand, counting down.
TTTGTAAACTGCTGTCCACATTTGCGACAAGACAGAACCAATTGAAGTCCAATCTCACTATCAGAAGTAAACCCTGATGAACCCTTGAAATACCAGGTCCTTCTGTATCTGTAGAAACAAGGCTCTCCCTTGGGAGTTGCTGTTGAGGTCCTAAAGATGGATGAGACATTGGGTGCCCCCTCAGGCCCAGGTGTACCTGGCTTTAGAGCATCCATACATGTTGAACAACTGATACTGCTATTTCCACCACCATCGTTACTATTGCCATCACTGGTAAACTACTAGGAAGAAATAGCAATCATCAGATTACATATTTTACTTGTCATGCATTTAGTTATTTATGGTAGGATGAAAGGGCAATCGTCAACCACTGTATATATGAAAGCATAGTCCATATAATATTACTGAAGACAGCATTAACATCAAATTTCCACAGTGATATACTAACTCAAGATAATACACATAAGCTACATAAACCTGTAGATATATATCCACATATGACTTTATATGAGGATCCCAGAATTGCTATATTCACAAGTCACAACAACATGGAACTTAAAATGGTATAAACACAAGGTAATATATCAGAAACATGTTGTTTAAACTCCAATGGTAACTCCTCGAGGCATGATCTCAGGAGCTGCAATGGTAACTTCTTGAGGCATGATCTCAGGAGCAGGAACTGCACTGACAACTGGTTCTTTGGTCTGGTCAACACTCACTTCAGGCTCTATCTTATCTTTGCATTCAGAAAGATGTTCAGATTGGTCTTGAAAGCTTTCGTCTGTCTCTCCAGTGCATGCCTTCGGGCTTTCTTTTTCTTCTTTGCTGACCACTTTCAGTTGTGACTTACAGGGCTTTCCTTCAGCTTTAGCAGCCACATTTTCCTGAGAATGAAGCCGATGTTGGGACTTCCTGATAGGCTTCTTTGATTCTGTGACATCTTTTTCACCTGTTGCCTTTAACCCTTTGTTTGAATTGTTCTGTTCTCGATTCAGACGCGGGCTAAGACACGTCCCACCACCTTCTGAGGGGTTGTTCAATGAAGAAATGGAGTTCTTGTGCCTTCCAAGCTTTGGAGATATGGGACGTGTGGTCGGTATCTAGATTGATCGGTATAAATGAAAGTCATACACAATTTTTCTATACAAAAGCAAGCAAAGCAGAAGGAGAGGAGAGTAGTACAGGAATTCAAGAGAAAAAAAAAATAGAAAAAGAGGTAAACTTTAGATTAATTGTAAGAATGGTAGGGAAGTACCAGCATAGTTAGCATCTGATAAGATAGTTAACTTACCTTCTTTATTTCAATTTTTGGAGGAGGCTCTTTATAGAAAGTTGGCATGGGAGCTGCCCTAAATGTCAGGCTCTTCCTCAGTTGCTTGATCTCTGCTTCCTGGTTTTCCTACAAGACAAGCATACATAAGATATCCTGCATTTGCTGAAAGAGGAACATATATGAAAGTATGAAACACAGAAGCAGAATAAAATTGCTATATAAGATTTATGGAACCTTTGATTTTGCTTGCGAATTATTTTTTTCTGCTTCCTTAGCCTGTATCTTCTCTTCTAGCTTTGTAAAGAACTGGTGAACAATGAATGAAGTTGATTAGAGTTAAACATTGGAATAGCACTAGCAAGCAAGTCTAGAGGTATGTGTTAACAACCTCCTTCCTTTTTTCAGCACGTTCATCCAACCTGAAGGAAAATGCAGAACCACTGCTCCTCCGCCCACCAGGTGTAGTGCTTCTGAATACAGAATATCGTAGACGTATAAAAAATGAACCAGTAGATTTCAATGGAGTAATAAGATAAGTCATAATAACATGGGAAATGAGTCATACGAAGCAATGGAATGAGCATCATCATCCTCTTTGATTGGCAGGGTTGTTTTTACAGCACTTAAGATCTGCCCAACTGATCTGTAGTTACATTAAACATTCTACAGAAATAAGTTTCTTGTGGACAAATGTGTTACGTGCACATTATAAAAGCAAAATGGCCAGTAGCGCATACTGATTTTACATACTTGACCAATAATAAAGGTTAAATAAAATTCTGTACTAAATAAAATATAGCAGGTTGTAGCATACCGGGTCACATCATATGAACTATTAGCAGGTTTACTCACAGTGCCAGACTTCATTGACTGATACAACAAAGAACAGATATTAGTGACATGACAGGAAATAATATGAAGAGTATATAATATAGGATCTAATAAACCAAGAAGACTTACTGCAGAGGATCTAATACTAGTTATTGATGCTAAAGTAGTCCTCCTAACTGAAGCTCCAGCAGCTTTGTTCTCATCATTTGAGTGTATTCCTGTGGATGCACGCCTATTTTGATGATTCAAACGAGAAGATGGAAAAGGGGCCTCAGCTTTGGTTGCATTCCCTCGAGTGCGTTTGGCTTCTGTTTTCACTGGATAAACATCAATGCTCTTCTTCATAGCATCAACACGAGCTCCCCTGGCTGGGAACGAAAGACTCTGAGAAAGTATTGCCCTTTGTGTACGAGAAACTGGAGCTGCACCTTTCTCACTGGGTTTATCCTTGGCCAACCTTCCCTTTGAAACACCATTGTTTGGAGCATGAGGATCCTGAGTAGGAGGCAAAAATACATTTATACATGTTTGAGTCATGAAAATTCAAAAGAGAAACAGCTCGAAACAACAAAAAGTTGTGGCACAAGTACCTTTTTTGTTTTTGAATTTTTACCAGGCGGAACACTTGCGGCAACTTCAACTGCACCTCCTGAAGGGTTAATGCCTTCACCTTTGCTTACAGGTTCAGACACTCCATTCGTGGTAGGAACTTCTATATTAGCATCAACATTCTTTCCTTCAATGTTCAAATCCGGTACTGATTCTTCTACATGTTTTTCCACAACAGCACAATTCTCATCCCCTAAAGCAATCCCATTTTCAGACTCCATTTAGCCAAAACTTCAAGAAACCAAAAACAAATGTTAGCAGAATCAATCAATTTCCCCCAATCATTAAAGAGACGGGAAGGAAAATGACAATCAAGCGAATCACAACTATTGAACACACCATAGGAAACATTCAAAGAAATCTGGAGGAAACAAAGAAACCAAAACACATAATGTCTTATGTAATTTCAACAACATGAATATTGCAGCTACAGTAAACACCAGCAAGACATAATGATTGCAGGAGATATAAATATACAGGACATCCACAATCATGAATCACCCAATGAGATCCTCAAGAGGTCAAGAGCTATGTAACAAAAGAGCAAGATGAGCAGCTAACCTCCAGATAATCAATTCATTATCCGGAAGAAACTGTAAAACAAAATTTGTGGCCTGACAAAAACACACTGAAAATGATCATTGCGAAATTATCCTAAGAGACCTTCCTCGAGAAAGGGTTCCCATCATTTCATTCAAATGCTGAAGCTTTCAGGATGGATTATGTAGATAGATTTCAAAGCACAAGCCACAATTCTCTAACATGCAAACAGTTCTGCACAGTTGGCTGCTCTATCATAACCATCTCCACATCAATGGAAGTTGACCCTTTTACAGACTCACACTCAAACTTAAAACCCAATCCCATCAAGCTTTTCACAAAATTACTTCAAGGAAGAATGAAGCCAAACCCATGAGGCCAAATGGTGTTGTTTTTCCAAGTAACCAGAGGTTTCCAAGGATCAACAATGTATGCAGAACTCAAAGCACACCCAGATGAGGAAAAGCAATAGTAACAACGAAAAGACAGATACCCAATACAATGATGGAATCAGAAGCCAGGGAATTCAAGACACAAACCATTGTAGATCAAGGGAAGATAGAACTTACAGAGTGTTGAGTAGGGCGGTTTTCAAACTTGGGTTCTTGAATTTGGGCCAAACTGCTTTAAGTAACCGCTAAAAGACTGATTGATAAAAAGACTAAAGGCACAATGCGAACAAACTTCCAAGACTGAATTATGCTAGAAAGTGAAAGAGAGGAACAGACGAAAGAAACAACAGGGGGAGTATTGGGGGGTATATTGATAGCAGTGTGGATTAGAAGCACTTGGTGATTGATGGTCAAGTGCTTCTCATAGTTGCACTTGAAAGCTGTAGAGTATAGAGAGAGAGAGAGAGAGAGAGAGAGTTGGTGGCACGCTGCTCTGGATTGGTTCGAGAAATCCGAGAGTGAGTTGGGGAAAGTAAATGAGAAAACGAAGGACTTTCTGGTTGGAGTGGATAGAGATTGGTAAATAGAGAAGACAATGACTAAACTGCCACTACGGAAGTTACATGGCGGTTTTGAATTCTAAATGGTAATGGAGGGAAAAGGGAGTTAGGGAAGGATGTCGCAACTTGCAAGGGTCTTCTTCATGGACTAAAGAGAAGAAGGTTATGGAAAATAACTTCACATGCCTCTGCATTCTGAGGGGAATTTTCTTTCATAAAATGGTAGTTTGGAATGACCGTTACTTTCTAATGAATTTCAAGAATTTCAAAATTGTCAACCGTTAAATTAGACATAAATGCTTTACGCTAAAATCGTTGCAGCTCTAATCATGAGAGGTTATTCAGAGCACCGCCGTGCACTTGCACCAACATACATAGAATAATTTCCATCTAATCATATCTATAGGAGTTTATGAAGTACAATAATTCTGGCAAACAAAAAATACACAAGGGTTCGGGGTTCAATATAGCTAGAATATTTGCACACTGTTTTTTATATTCGGAGAGTGAGGAGAGTGTTTATACATTTTTTTTTGTCCGAAAAAAAGAGTCTCACTAAGAACTCTATTTCAATCAAAACAGTTTAAACACCTTCAAATAGAGATACTTATGAAGGTCTTAATTGTCTCATTTTTCCTAAAATGACCTTTGAAAGTCAATTATGTCTCAACTACAAGCTTGAGAATTATAACTAAGAATTTTCAAGTAACGTGTCTCAATATGACAAACCTAAATAAGAAATTTGCAGAGTTCAACTCCATTTATATTTCACTTGAAAGAGTATTGATCAAAGAAAAATGAATATTGAAACAATAAGAAACTAATATTGTCAACAATAATGGCTCATTTGTGTTTTGACCCAATTGCTTGAAAACCTTTTATTTTTATATGGAGGGTTAGAGTCCAACTTTTATTGTAGGTGTGCTTGACTTCGAATAGAAATTTTAGTGCATGCATATATCTATGTAAGAAATTTGGTCATCTTCATCATTAGTCTTTGGAATATAGTACATTGGATGAGATCTTACTCGTAACTTATTTTATTTCTTGTGTTATGTCATTTTGTTTTTTTTTTTTTTTTGTAGAAATTCTATTGCTATATTGTTTTATGCAATGCAAATCCATACATAAAGCTACCTTTTTTACACTAATCTGAACTTCCTTAATGTAGTAGCTAGTATGATCATAATAATCAAGGATATAATGATCCATGACACGTACTCTAGCCTTTTACTATCAACTTCTAAATTTAAAAAGCCTCGACGGAAGAATATAGGGGGAGTGTAGTTCCAATTGAATGTAGAGAAGGACAACTTTCCTTGATTAGCCCTGAAGTTATGAGAACTAAGGTACATTTGGGTAGGGAAGTGTTACTTCTAAGACTGCAATTTTGGTCATCACTTTAATCATGTGTTACCATTCAACAATATATTTATTGCTTAATTAGTTATGTTGATTATCCTTATTAACAATGAGTATAACTAATCGAGGTTTCACTCAAATATATTATTAGGGGTTCGAAAGAAAATTAAGGATTTTCTTATTTCATTGTCAGTCTCCTTCATGTAGTGGTTGTGATAGATAATGATCAGATGAAGATGTAAGGATCAGTATTAGACATAGAAAAATTAATTAAATAATTTTTTATGGATGAATCAATTTGAAGGTTCTAGCATTGTAAGGAAAATAAAGAAGGATTAATGTACACCATTACACATCACAATAATGAAATTTAATGAAATTTGATGATCAAAATCAATGATAGTTGAGTTTCAATACTATCATGAATAATAGTCATGTTCAAACTTAAATGACTTCTCTTCTCAGTCATGCTCGATTTTCGTTGAATCTAAATCTAATGGTGGAGAATAATGAGAAAATAAATAAATTTTAACAATATGATTATCATTCACTATGTTAAAAATTCACTGATTAGATGTACAGTACTGCCATTAAAAATAAGTTAATAACAGGGCATTATGGTCAGACAACACTAACCAACAGAATGAACCGCAAGGGCAAAATGGTCATTTAACAACGAACGAATGAATGAAAAGCAGGCCGGACGGCACAAGAACGTAAATTCCGGGAGGAGGTTTTGATGTGCTGACGTGGAACGACCGAGCAACATGATTGGTCTCACGTTAGGCCAACCTGGACACCCCACCACGTCCACCTACCGCGCGTGAGCGCAGACAACGTGCGTGGGAAGGATCTTCGCAATCTACGGCGGCTTCCAGTTTCACCAGCCACTCTCAGCCGTCGATTGAGGCCTCAATCATGCACCACGTTTCGGCGACGTTTGAATTGTTTTGGGTTTCTGGGGTTGGGATTTTGCGGGTGGTGAGTTGCCTTCAACGTCTAGGCTGGCTTCTCAGGTGTCATCTTCAATCTGATTTGGCACCTCCATTCATGGCCCTCATGGCCCAACAAAAATTCTTTCTTTTCTTTAAACACAAATTTCTCCTATATGAACACAAGGATTTTAATTTTAGGCCAAACAATTCAATAATGTAAAGAAAGTTTCCTCAAAAAAGTAGATGAGATTCCAAACCTAGGATTTCTAATAGGAAAATTTCATTACTCCACAACAAAGGCCAATAATTGTTTTCTTGTTATACAAGTATACATTGAATAGCTTTTCAACCCTAGCGGAGTTGGGTCTCTACCCTTCACTCTTCCCGGAAGGTAGTTTCATGATGGCGCCGAAACACAAAATGTTGGTGTTAAATAAGTCTATCTCGGGGTATAGTGTCAATTTCCTCCCATTGAAGGCATTGTTGGCGGAGTTCGGTGGTGGCTGTCCTTCTGATGAGTGATGACTCTGTCCTAGACATGGTGGTGCTTGGATATTGTCTTTTCTAATATGTCAATCAACTATACACTAACAATGAATCACACGCAAGCAATAGTACACATCATAAATAGCACACATATTTTGCTTTCGTTACAGTGAAATAACAATAGCATACATGCATGAAAAATTACCTTATGAAAATTGGTGGTATTGGTTCAATTTTGCTACTACTTGAAAATCAAGACAATATTGAAAGTTGGCTGTTATCGCTTTAAGATGGAGATGAGATAAATGCTAACTCTACTACTGCTTTAGAATGGAGAAGAAATGACAAAGTTTTGATACTACTTGAAGATTGAGACAATATTGAAGTTAGTTGCTACTGCTTCAAGATGGACTAAGATGAAGGTTAGCTTTGCTACTACTATGAGATGAAAAATAAATGACAAACTTTTGCCAGTGGTTAAAGTAGGATTTGAGATCGATTACAAATTCTGCTATTCCTTGTATATCGAGATGATATTTATTAGTGATAATTAAAGATATCAACGTGCATCAAGCTACTGGAGATGGAGAAGGTATGATTGTACCTTTTACTACTGCTTGAAGAAAAAATACAGAAAAAAGGATTGACTTCAAAAATACGGAATTCATGACATAAAAATGTATGATATATATGTTGAACGCATATTGGTGAGGGAAAATAAAATAAATCCTCTTATGATTTCTGATCTAAAATCTAAGTCAATCCATTATATTTGCAAAAAAAAAAAAAAAAACTAAAAATATTTAAATAATTAATCATGTGGTACAAAAAATACATAAAAAAATAAACATTAAAAACAATGTTTTTTTTTTAGAATAAAAACAAATGATTTTTTTTTGCACAGCTAAAATAAATAAAAAATAGTTCATGGCTTTTTTTTTTTTGAGGGGAATGGATTTTGGTTCCAATATATTACAACGTCACAGCGTCAAGCTAGAGGGTTCCGAGAAACCACTCATAGTACAAATACAAGCACAATACAGACTGCGCAAAGTTGCCAAACTCCTACCAAACTGCACAAAGCAGCCAAATTATTACGCCAACGAGAAAAAGAAATGCAACAAGTAAAAAACTCATCCCTAACCAACCCAAATCGAAGCACTCGCAGCACAGCATTGACGAACCTGACTGTATGGTGTACATCGCCACTCGTGAAATCAGCACACAGCAACGATCAAGCCCAAAGTAGGAGATGAGCCGAGCCAAGCTCAATTATTCGAAACAAGAAAATGGAAAAAACTACTACTCTCCCAAAAACCTAAACCAGGCCCGATCCAAGAAAAGAAAGGGAATAAGAGAATGGGCTGCCCAGCCAGACCACTAAGAGCGGCCCAGGCAGGCGGAAGCCCACTGGCCAAGGCCCATCTCTGACCCCTCTCCTTCCCAGACCCGACCGCTTCAGACTCCAAGACAGCAGCCTCCATTCACCAGTCCGGCGGTCGGCCGTGGACCTCCACCATGGCCATGGTCAAGACTGGACTTCGATCAAACGGCATGTGCAACCCCGTCGCCTCCTCGCTGCTGAGCTCGGCTGGATGGATCAGAAACCGGATCCAAACTCCGTCTCAACCCGAAACACCCGAAACCACGAACGGAGCCGGACACACCTGGAGCGAACAACGTCGTCGACCCCCCCTGCCCACGCCGCGATCAAAGACTGTCACCGCTTGGATCGAAGCCTGCCAACACGATCTGAGAAGCCACCAAACCAGGAGCCCCTCGCCACACCCACGATCAGAAAAGCCTCCGATCCAAAACTCCTGCCGCACCACGATCATCTCCAAGAACCCACCTCGCGCCGTCGCAGTACCTCGTTACGGTCGTCCACTTGCCTGAGGGGAAAGCGCCGCCGCCACTCCACGAAACCTAGGTTTTGCCGGTCGAGGTCGCTCCACAAAACTCGGAGGCCTCCTTCTTTATCAATATCTAATTAAGGAGTGTTCTTGTTTCATGGCATTTTCTTATTGATTAGACATTAATTTTTGAAACTCACGTTTGATTAAGAAATGTATATTTAGTTAAGATTTATAGAGTGATTAAATCATTGAAATGACTAAATTTTTTATTTTAAAGATAATAATTTGTTTGCAAATTATATGAGTGAAGTTATTTGAGGATGTTTAGTGAGTAAATTTAGTATTTGAAAATTTGATAAAAAGTGTAAAGAACATAGAGATCAAGTGAGTAAATTTAGAGATTTTAGTAGAAAAAATCATATATATAAGACCAAAACTTGTTTAAAACAAGGGGATGGAGGCCATTTAGGCCAAAATGAGTACATAATTGGATTGCTCCATCGTGTGAAGCTCATGAGTTGTTCGATTTTCAAACTGCAGTTTTTCTTCAATAGTTGTCAATTAGCGTAGACAAACTAGATATTGTCCCAGTGGCAACTACACCATTGTCTATGTCCCAAAAATGCCAAGCATCGTTTTCCCAATATCGTACATTATGTGAGGTATCCTAAGCAACTTAAGGCCTAGGGTAAGCACCTTCGTTAGTCTTCCCCTACTCCTCATCTTTTATTTAATATTTATCTTAACAAGTCTTTGAATTGAGCCACTCATGTATAAGTGAAACTGGATTAATGGCCGGCCACTTTGGTCACGCTCATGAATGATTACGTGATATGATTCGGAATTCTACAATCTCTTCATTAATGTTTTTATTCCACATCATTAAGACGGTAAAACGTACGAATAAATTTGACTACCTTACATACTTCTTTTTAATATAAATGAATATAAAATAAGGAGAAAACAAGTTTATGTAAGTAAACACTTAGATCTTTCTGAAGAAGAGAAGATTAAGTGATTAAAATCATCTCCAACAGTAAGAATTACTTTTTTGTTAAATTTAGCTAAAGATATGAAATATAGCTATTGATTTAACAATGCAGCTTCAGCAGCAGTAGCTATTTGTAAATAATATATTAAATTTTATCGAATCGTAAATTGACATGTGAACAAAATTAAGAGGAGAGAAAAATATAACTTTTGCTTTAGAGCATCTCCAACAGTAGAATTTATTTTTTAGTTAAATTTAGCTAAACTTGTGAAATATAGCTATTGATTTAACAATATTGCTCCATCAATGATAGCTATTTGTAAGTGATATATTATGTTTCATCGAATCGTAAACTGACATGTGGACAAAAGAGGAGAGAGAAATATAACTTTTGCTTTAGCTATGTAGGATTCTCTAGCTAAATATAGCTAGCCAATTTAGCTAAAGTTAAATATAGCTAAGCTATAGCTAGTCTGTTGGAGTTGAATTTTGCTTCAAAAATAGTTAAATATAGCTAAAAATTAAATTTAGCTACTCTGTTGGAGATGCTTAGCTATGCAAGATTATCTACCTAAATATAGCTAGCCATTTTAGCTAAAGCTAATTTAACTTGGCTATAGCTAATCTGTTGGAGTTGATTTTTACTTTAAAAGTAGTTATATATAGCTAAAAATTGAATTTAACTAGTCTGTTTGAGTTGATTTTTACTTTAAAAATAGTTATATATAGCTAAAAATTGAATTTGACTAGTCTGTTGTAGATGCTCTAACACCCAAGACATGATAAACTCAAACCCATGATTTAATGCCCCACTTTGACTTCTAAGTTTTTATCTTACGAAACAAACCCATTGATAGTCATAAAAAAAAATAAAAAAAAATAAAAATAATAATAAAACCCACTGATAGGATGGGATCATCAATTCATTATATGGAAATTATTCTATGCACCGACGGTGTAAGTGACCCAACCCTTATAAAATAATCTCAACCCTTGATATTTATTATCAACTTTATTTTTAATAAACAAAAAGTGTATTTAATGCAATCTAACCATTCATTTATGTTGGTACAAGTGCACGGCAGTCGTCTGAATAATCTCTCTTCATCATAACACCATCACTCAATAATGCTCTTTAATCCGATTCTCAAGAAAAGTTTTTTCCTCTAATCAAATAGTGTGGATATTTTTGACACAATTGTCTCTATCCAGATCCATCCAAAGACAGACCAGTTATCGAAAAACAGACCCAACACTATTACAACAATATATGTATGGTCCAGATAACCTATACAAAGACAGACTTTAATTTGCCTTTCCCACTGTAGCTAAGACAAGATCAGTTATATGAAAGTAAGAAACATGAAAACGAGATTGTGGGATATCAATACAAGATTACAAACGTCGTGTTATTAGACAAAACAATGAAAGTGTTGTACCCAAAATGACAATAGATGGTCCCTTCTATTTTTCTTTTTGATCATATAGCTTAAAAGTTAGAACGTTTGATTATTTGTCTTGGAAAAAATAAAATAAAAAAATCAAACTACACTGAATAATCTTCAATTATTTTTATTTTTATGCCTATGGCATAAAGACAAATGATTGTTTCCAAAGATATTCGATTGTGAGTGCATGATGAGGGAACGATGAGTTAGGAGTGTGCATGATATTGAGATCTCAATCAACAATATTGAAAAGAGAATAATATAAACCTGACCATACAACTTCTTTTTCCTTTTAAATTTCTTTTGTCGTTTTAGTACCACAAATTTCTAACATCCGCCAAGAGGATTTTACTTTTACATTTTTATATTCTTCATTTTACATGAACTAAGAATTAAATATAATTTTCTAGAAGTTAAGTCGTACAATACTGAAAAATCTTCGATTTGATTGACTAAATTAATGATAATCTTAGAAAAAAATATTCTAATTATATAAGTTTGAGTGAAAAACAGCTTGAAATAATATTAGATCAAATAAAGCATATAACTAGTTAAAGTACTACTCTTAAAAAAAAAAAAAAAAACTAGTTAAAGTACTAAACAAATAGGAGGGGGCAATATTACCTTGTTCTTGCGAGAGTACGGGACCTACAAATGTCATTGGGAAACGAATATGGCAAAAGAACCAGAAATGAGATCAAACATCTCTATGTACAATAATTTTTTTTTCCCCTATATTACATGAGGAGGTAGTCTATCGTCGAATCTGTTCAGATACAAATTAACAAACCAAAACTAATTGATTAAACTCAAATGTGGAGCGGTAGAGAAGCAGAGCATCTATTAGTTATTTACGGAAGACCTGATTATATGTGAAACCTTGAAAAGTTGCATACAATTCAGGAAGATCGAAGAAAAATTGACCCGAAGAAAATTGCCTCACTAGTCACTACCAATATTAACAAACAGATAGTGCCTCCCTAAATCCAATGCCAAGAGCACTGGTTTGAATACCCTTCTTATCAAACTCTGGATTGCCTTTCTGCATCATGGCAACGAACTCATTGTAATCTATTCGACCATCCTGAAAGATGAAACAGTAATGATGCTTAATATCAGAGACAAGAACATTAGCTAATATCACTGGAATGAATTTGAAACATATGTACTTACATTGTCCTGATCGACTTCTCGGATCAACTCTTCCAAGTGGACATCCTGAATGCCAAACTCCTCACACGCTTGTTGAAGTTCATCTTGAGTTATATAGCCACTGCCATCTTTGTCAAAATATGAGAAAGCTGCAAACAAATGATCTTCCCTCTCTACTTTGTTTAAATGCAATGTTGCTGCTATGAACTCCCCATAATCAATTGTGCCACTGTTGTCAACATCAGCCTGCATTTCACAACAGGTAGCATTAGAAATTTAGAATAATCGTCAAACAGCACGATTACTTTCTTTCCCTATGCTTGGACAAGTATGTGATGGATAAAATCATAAAACGAAACTTCAAATACGATAATTGGCCAATGGAATTTCAAAAAGTAAGAACGTTGATAGTCGCAATCCTTATGCCTAGCAAGTATGATGATGGGAATATCCAGAATTCAACATTTTTTTTAACCAAGCAGGTAAATATACGTGTAGCAACGTAGCATCATTGAATTTAGAAGAATATATAATAATATGATAAAATTACTTACAGCTTGCATCAGGTCGTATATTTCAGACTCATTTAGAGTAGCTCCAAATCTTTTCAGTCCATCTTTCAGTTCTTCGAAACTAATTTGACCACTATTGTCAGTATCTATCATCTTGAACATTTCTTTTAAACCGGCAATTTCTTCTTCAGAGAGGTTTTCAGCAATGACCTGCAGGCAATAACGTAAATTAGAGGACCATTTGTGACCTTCGAAGGAACTTTGGTATTGAAAACTATTTAAAGCAAACAGTCACTAAAATTTCTGAACTTCAAAATAAGATGCAACTGCAAAGACTTACTCTAAGAGCCATTTTCTTAATTTTGTTCATTGCAGAGAACTGCTTCAAGCGACTTAAGACTGCAGAATCAAGAGGCTTGTCTGGAGCCACTCCATCAACCTGAACCCAAGGGTGACCTGTCGGAACAAACATTACCAGCTTCAATTGCTGATGGCATCCTCTAACAGATGAGACTCAACATTTAAATTCATTTGAACCAATATACTGATGGTTTTGAGAATGAGATTGGAATTCATTTTACATTCAACACCAAAACTGCCAAATGATCATACTCTTACATAACTCAAAATGTAAGATTGAAATGTAAATGAGTTTCATATGTCAAAAGCCTACCATTGAAAAGGGTATTGTCCTTGTGTCACTTTCTTAATAATTCTGAGTAAATAGAAATATATGAATATGAACTTACATAGAACTTGATGAGCAGTTAGCCGCTTTTTGGGGTTTCTGACGAGCATCTTCTTGACTAAATCTTTCGCACTTTCTGAAATATTAGGCCAGGGATCTGTTGAGAAGTCAAGATCACCATGCAAAACCTCTTCAAAGATCTCTTGCTCAGTTTCTGTTTTGATATGGTAAAAAAACAATTAGGAAAAGAGAAAATTGACAAGTGCTTTTGAAAATACATAGACTTGAGACGGGAAAAAAACAATATATCATGCAGTACTAGACATCTTAAATCTCTTACCACCCCAGAATGGAGGCACCCCACTCAAAAGAATGTAAATGATAACACCAACACTCCAAACATCTGCTTCTGGACCATACCGCTTGCGCAGAACTTCAGGTGCAACATAATATGGGCTTCCAACCACATCATTGAAAGTTTCACCTGACAAATTATAAAAGTTGTCAATGTTAGACAAGAGTCATAAGACACGGGAAATTTGTATGTAGCACCAAATTCTTATATTCTTGTATGGTTGATCAAGAAGCAGAGGGAAGCATGTAAAACAACAGTCCACAATGTAACATAAGGGTTGATCAATAATAACATAACTACATATATGTTTACAGAAAGTAGAAGAAATTAATGTTATACATTGTAGTATGTAGTGATCATCAGATTGTCAAAATGCTACTAGCAGTAAAATCATAATACTATGAGGACAGTTGTGAAGACAAACCTGGCTTGAAAAATATTGACAGCCCAAAATCTATAGCTTTGAGTGCTGAATCCTCCTCCTCATCAACAAAAAGAAAGTTCTCGGGTTTAAGATCGCGATGCATTACACCCAAAGAATGGCAAGCTTCTATAACTCCAACTATAGTCCTTGCTAGCCGAGCTGCCTTTCTTTCAGAGTAATGCCCCCTCTTGATAATCCTATCAAAGAGCTCACCCCCTGCACATAATTCCATCACAACATGAACTGCAACAGCATCCTCATAAGCCGCCTTAATCGATATGACATTGGGATTCCCTGCCAAGTGATGCATTATTTGAATCTCCCTCCTCACATCCTCCACATCTTCTGTTGCCAACAATTTCCTTTTGGCAATGGATTTGCATGCGTATTCCTTTCCGGTTGCTTTCTCCACACAAAGGTAAGTTGTCCCAAATTGTCCATGTCCAAGCTTCTGGCCCAAATTGTAGTACTCCTTCAAATGACCTGTCTTGGTTTGCAAGACAGACTCTGCCTGAAGCCCTGCACTCGATACCCTCTTGACATGGTGGGGCTTCTTCGGTCTCGCAGGCACTGCTGGCTGATTAGTCCCTCCATTTTGTGTTATGGGTTGCGCTGGTCTGGCCTCTTGATCCCTATGATTTACCGGTTGTTGAGGTTTAGTCTCTCCCTTCGGAATTGCTGCTTGTGCTGCTGGTTCAGTCTCCTCTTCCTTTTGCTTTTCGGGATGAACCTTCGTCGGTTGAATTGGGGGCTGCACTGGTTTAGAGCCCTCCGTAGTCATCTTGATTGCTTGTGGGGGATTGTTTTGAACATCATGAGGATTAGTTTCTGACTGATTGTTCAATGATGGTGGTGCATCACTACTTTTAATTTCTCTAGTTGTAGAAGTAACCAAACCCCCGGTTGATCGAGTCCACCAGAGTGAATTTGAGACCGAATGGAAAAGCCCGTCCTTGGAATTTCCAACACAGTTGTTTCCCATCTGATATTGATCTCTTATCTCATCAAGCAGCTAAAGATCACACATATGATCATATAAAGGCCCAAATCCTGTTTCTTTCCTCCCAAAAAGGTAAGGGATATTAAAATGAAAGGGCCAAAAATGGAGCATTATCCCTCCAAATTATGCCAACTCAATCCCAATTACTCACCATTGACCTTTTATATAGATTTCAAACAAATAATCATAAAACCCAGGAAGAAGAGATTTAAACACAAGACTCAACCCAACCAAACCAACCCACAAGACACAATTTTCTAACGTCTCTTACAAGTTAGAAAAACACATTCCCAAGGCACAGAAATTCCTCCAAAACCATTCAAACCTCCCCAGAAGACTATTGCACCCTAAACAGAAACTTCAACAAAAACCCAATTATAGAGGGGCCAAAGTGATATTGACGAATTCCACGTCAACCTTAAAATATCAGAATATGAGGAAGCGTAGGACGTAAGGAACAGGGAGAAAAGAAAAAACGATGAATGAGTGTGGTTTTTGAGGATCTGAGACTAGGGTTTTCGGTTTCTATACCATAATTGTTCCAAAAGTATCATAAAATCACCAGCATTCCTCACACAAATGAAGGAGGGATACGAATAGAAGGAACAGAGGAGAGAAAATGAAGAGAGAGGGTTAGGTTTTTCTGTTGGAATTCTTCAAACGCGTCAAACATATAAATGCTTTTTTTTTTTTTTTTTTTGATGAAGACAGAATAGACCCTTGCGACTTTTTTGTTTTGTTTTGTTTATTACTATGGTATTTGTCTCCTTGTTTTATTGGTTGGACCATTGGATGAAATATTTATTTCAATTAGGTGCAGGAACGAACGGCTGGGATTCTGTTGTTGTGTTTTGACCGGCACTGTTCTAATACAACTGTGGCCGGCCGGAGCCGGGTTTGAACTTTCCTTTTCGGTTGTAAAAAGACTTTGAACAACATTTATATATTAAGAAAATGTTAAGAAAATAGATTAGGTACCCACTATAGAAGCTAACCAATTACCATATTTATCTTTAAAATCTTATATAATTAAGTCAATTTTTGAGGGAATGATTAAATTTTTGAAGTACCATATATGCCCTCACATACTATAAATATTAATAAATAAATTATTTCTATATAAGATAAAATAGTCAATAAATTATATTATATTTAAAAATATTGCAATACCTCTTATGAAAAAAAGAGAAACTTCTCCAAAATTAGGAGATAAATTGCAGTAATTTTTTTAATTTAAAAAAACAAAACAAATAATTAAAAGCCAATCTAGTGTAAATTAAGGAAATTGAGACATATTTTGAGGGAAGATAACATTTACGGCTCCACAATCATAATGATTAGGTAATTGGGCCTTGATTAAAGAATAAGTTACGTAATTATCTTGATTTTTTTCCTAACAAAATATTGTTTCTGATTGTATATGGCGAAGATTATGGGGTCTGTTTGAGATTGTTTTTCAAAAGTCTATAACCGCTCCTAAAATACTTTTAGACTACAAGACACTTTCAAATGTTGTTAAGTGCTTCCGAAACTGATCCAATTATCCAAGCCACTTTTTTTAAATTATAATTAAATTATTCTATTAATACAAAAGCACTTACAGGACTCCAGAAAACAATCCCAAATAGGCCTTATTATACCCAGCAGCAGGCCTGGTTATGCAACCATGCCATTCGAGCCTTTTCTTTTATTTTTCACTAAATTTTTTCAATTTACAAAACTGAATTGCTGAAAATTGTCTCATTAAATTCTCGTTTGACTACTACATGTTTGTACAAAGCAAGAGTTGACAACATCTTAGATGGCAACTTCTCCATTTGTAGAGTAATGCATGGCTCTTGATCCTTTTTTTTATTTTTATTTTTGGAAATTTTTCTACAGATACCCTTTAAACTAGTCCCGGATCCTATTATAATACTCTTTAATTTATTGTTCGTCGTGGATTTAGGACCTAAAGAAGTTTCCTTGTAAGCTCCTAGGCTGATGGTCGACATGGCAAGCACACATTACACTGGATATGTCGGTGAAATGTAGCAGTCACAGCTAATCAAGATTAACACGGATTACAGTGGAGATAATTAAGGTCGTAGAAAGTTGCAGACTCTCCACGAGGTTGGCTTCTTTGTTTGGTCAACAATGGCATTGTAGTTGTGTAGCATTATCTGCATTCGATTGGTGGGTGCTTGTTTTGGAAACTTCGTGATAATATAGAGAATGCTGACCAAAATTTCCAGCAAGACTTTGAGGTGCTCCACTAACTCTTGACGGATTCTTCAAGATACTTTGAGAATTCGGTCAATTAATGTACGAGAAACATGTGATGTTCCAATGCAAGAAAGGCATGATATAAAAAATTAGGGGCTAGGATCACATGAGGATCAACTTTAAACCTCAATTTTTTTACTTGGTCACTTTTAATTTAGGGAAATGTCATATACACCAATTCGTAACTCGTGAGGATTCGAACACCGCAAAATTTTAGATTTAGAGTGCTCATTCGAGCCTGATCTTTAGATGTGAATCATCTAAGGCATATTACCATGGAGTACTCCTGCTGTCCAAACAGGGAAACCGGAGGATATATAGATGAGGTAATTCAAGTGATATCCAATACAGATCTAATTTTTGTTCGCTCATGGGATCTAACCTGAACCACCACGCATACAGCTCCTTTCTTCTTGAGAATATGTATACCTCTTGTTAGTATATGGTTAGTTATCTCTTAAACACATGTTTAAGTTCGACTACAATGAAAAAATAAAGTGACGCAGCTAAACACTGAGAATTATGAGATTGCTCCTTTTATTTTGGAATGACGGAGGACTCATACCATTTAAAGTTTCAAACCCTTATTGAGAGTTTATTCTTTAAAATAGGTTTTTGTTCTCTGAGAATAAGCTCTTTCTGATGATCCTTTAGAGGTGAATCAATTTTGTATTGCTTGTTGGAATTATTAATCAAATTTGACATATTTGATTATAAAAAAAAAGGATTTTCCTAATCCCTTCCCGAAAGGAAGAGTTATGTCTCTCAAACAGGATTTGGTCCCAGGATCGAATCGATCTTCATGCTGCCATCGTCAAGACCGTCTCTTAGTATAGTTCAGAAAATGATGAAACGAAACGTGGCAGAAGATTATATTAACAAAAGTATA
Organism: Rosa lucieae; assembly: GCA_024704745.1. Lineage (NCBI taxonomy): Eukaryota > Viridiplantae > Streptophyta > Magnoliopsida > Rosales > Rosaceae > Rosa > Rosa lucieae. The sequence goes on along the minus strand of CM045494.1, from coordinate 21,465,426 downwards.
ACGACCACTGAGCAACTTCGGAATTTCAGATACAACCACCCTTAATTATATCCTCTAGTGAGAAGGCCTTCTTTCTTTTATCTGAACTAATAATTCCCCTGATCAATTGCAGTCCATTCAAACCAAGCAATTCTGTACTCTTTGAATATCCACATTCACATATTAAGGCAATGAAATGATTCATGCTAAAACCAAAACCATGAAATTGCGTAAACGTGTGACAATATTACTGCAATGGGCTTGTAGTCAAGCACTCATAGAAAGTCCACTCCTATAAACATGTACCCTATACCAAGTAGAAAGGAAATGTAGGATGAGAACAGCAGAAGTGAACATAGTCATTCTCTCACCAAACCACCCGGCAACTTCAAAGTGATCTAGACGGGGCTTTTTCAAACATCTCTTGCCAACCCAGAAAGATCAACCTCCCCAGATTTTGTGCCATTTTGTTTGGGAAAAGCTTCCCGCTGACGATGGCTGTCAATAGGTATCTCTCTCCTTGAAGATGGTAGTGTAGTAGAGGGTCCCTCATCAAAGATGTGTGGAATGCCAAATGAACTGAAGAATCCATTCTTCATATCCTCAGCAGCTTCAAAGAATCGGCTGAGCCCACCTAAGAAGTTGCGTTCAATTTCATCAATATCACTCTGTAGTCCAGGGAAGTTAAATGCTCCATTATCTGATGATCCAAAGGACACAGACCCTTTCATCACCTGGTCCGTGACATCATCTTCGGTGTACTCTTTGTTGGATTGTACCACTTCAACGGGCCTAATAAAAAGTAAAGTGCAGAACAGATTTTATACGTTGGTCAATGTTAGAGTAAACAAGCCAATCGGAACCAACAATGCTCAACAAGAGGAAAGAGAGAAAAAAGATTGGTATGTTTAGTTGAACAGTTTTTGCTGCAAAGATAGCTCATCCTACCATTAATCAGCCATAAAATGAGTTCAGGATGCCCTTTAAACTACAAATGAGCCATTTAAAACCACAAGAATCAGTTATCCAGAAATGAATTGCATCAAAACTTGCAGAACTGATGTTCAATCATATTGATACTTTGGTTACATTGGTTCTAATAAGGGAAGCAACAACCTATTTTATATCACTATAAAAGTACTTTTGAGCATGTTCATCTAATTTACGATAATCAAAAGCCTCATACTAACTCTATGCGGAGTAATCATACAAGAAGTCTTAGGAGTTGTCATTCAAGGGAGATTTAGCAAACCTAAAAATAACATGCTATTCATTGTTCAGTAAACTGCAAATCATATGAACATACCAATTTGCATATTGAGGACATAAAACTCATCTTAGAGTTCTTCAATTTTGTTTGCTTGCAAAAAGAAAGAAAGAAAGAATCTTGATTCACTTTAGAAAGTGTTTTGACCAAATTACAGCAGACCAATATTTTCCTTCTTGATTTCCCACAAATAGCATATTTCATGTTTAATGTTTGCATTGATCATTGCCATCATGAAACAGTGCTCAGAAGCTAAAACAAGCTTATGAGTTGTAATCCTATTTGAACAAGGAAGACCAGAAATCCTATAAACAACACGTTAGTCTTCTTCACAAGACTGTCCATCAAACACACTTAAAAAATGTGCATATTGAAGGCATCAAGATTCACCTTACATGCCTTCAACTTTGTTTTCTTGCAAAAAGAAAGAAAAAAGTCTTTCGATTCTCTTTTAAGAACTGTATTGTCAGAATTCCGTTTTCTAACCCTTTCCTGATCTTAACTCCGGAAAGACGTCCCAACAACACAATTTCAGTCTTTTCTACAAAAGGTCAAACTGTCCTACAGCATTACAAACAATCAACTTTACTAATCAAGCCTTGGCCCATTCGAACCCAAATAAGTCTACACCATAAATTCAGTGCCTAATCCAAGATAGCATTATCAATACCTTTTCGCAAATTATAACCTCCAAATCTTAGCATTCCTTTGTTTGTATACTAAAACCCCAACTTCAAATATCAGTACTGCTAAGAATTAAAGCATCAACTATCACAGAATCATAAAATAAGCCACAAAAGAAGCCAATTTTAAAAAATTAAAATCCTCACGCTGAGAAATTTCAAACCATTCACCAAAACAATTCACGGTGACAGCTCTGATATCTATGGAATTCAAGGAAAATGGAGAAATAGACAGAGAGAGAGAGATGAAGTTACCGGCCAACGCAGTCGCGGAGAAGCTCCTCGGTCTTCTCGCACTTTCTGATGAACTTTCCAGGCTCCACCTCCTCCGTCTTGCACTGCGTCCTCACCATCTTTCTCGTGGAGCATCGGTCGCCGTCCGATCGGGGGATGATGTCAGCCGCAGACGGATTAACGTCGCCGCCTTCGTCGTCGTCGTCGTCCCTCCATACCCAACCCATTTCTTGGTTTGGTTCGCTTGAATTGAACTAGGCCCTCTTCTCTGGTTTTGTGGCTTCCTGTATATTCCGGAACTCTCTCTCTCTCTGCGAGTTTTGGAACTCCGTGTTTGGGTTTGAGAAACATTTACTTGGGCGACAAGAAGACGGCACCGTTTGGACTACAATTGGGCCCTTTCTGGGCTGGCCTCCAATGGACGGTCATTTGTTGAGAGCGTGCGTTTAGCTTTGCTGTTTTTTTTTTTTTTTTTTTTTTTTTCCGTACACTTTTCTGTAAATTGAAGACGGTCATCTCTAAAATGAGGATTTTTTATTGAGACTGCTAAATTTTCTCATATAACCTCACTTTGTTTTGAGTTATCAAATTACTTATTTATCCTAATATGAAATTACTATATGGACAACAAATCATATGCAAAAAGTATTTCTCTACACCTTCTAATATATAAATGACAAACCCTATTTTCATATCTTCATCTAATTGCCGGTGAACTATGACATGTTGGTAAGTTACAATTCCAACATTGTAAAGGTCATGGATTTGATTCTCACTAGTACATGTAATGGTGGAATGGGTTAAGGGTTTTCTTTTGTTAAAAAAAAAAAAGGTTTTTGTCCATTCACCCCATTTTTAGAGATTCTTTTCCCACTTACCGCATTAAGTTTTTTTAATTCTTTCTCACTCAAAACACTCTAAGGAGATCTTCCATATTACCCCATTAAGATTTGTTTATTTTTTATTTTTTTTTAATACCATTTTACCCTCACCCCTTTATTACTTAGAGAGAGAGAGAGATAATAGGAGACTTCGCCGGAGCACCAACCAACTTTCACCAGAATCCGGTCACCGATTGCCAGATTCCTGTCACGGGCCACCGCCCACCAAACTTTTCAGAAAACCTCACCGGAAATGTTTACTACCCCAATAGACATATATTAGAGGGGCAATAGACTATTGGGGGGCAATAGACCTCTATTACCCTCCAATAAAGGTCTATTGTCCCTCAATAGACGTCTATTACCCTAATAGTCTATTACTCCCTAATAAACGTCTATTGGGGCGCAATAGACGTCTATTATCCTCCAATAGAATTTTTAGTTGCCAGAATATAAACTAATCTCCCAAAATTTAGACAATAAAACTTTGTTTAAAGAAAAAAAAGAAGAGATTATATCAATTTAAAAACGTCTATTGCCCTTTAATAAAACTTTTTCTTTCTTTCTTTCTTTTGAGCATTCTGTTGCAAAACAAAAGTAGCACCATTTTGATTTGCAACGAAGAAACTCCATCCAAATTAAAAAATAATAATAATAAATAAATTTTTTTTATAAATCAAAGGCACAATTGCCTTCGTCTTCTTGAAAGAAATGGCGTCCAAAACTACACTTTCAATTATCATGTCAAATAACTATTTGTATGGCTTGGTGTCTTGAGAAAACTATAGACTGGAGTCGCTTAATGAAATGCAAAAGAATGAACTCCAGCAAGAACCAGTGCTCCACCCGACCTGAAGTCGACTCACAGGATCATTGTTCTCCTCTGCCACCGGCTTAGGTCGAGCGCTGGGGGCTGAGGTCCTTATCGGATCTGGTCCTCGGGTCGAGCGGCGGAGATTGGTCTTATCGAAGCCGATGATGACCTCCTTGACGAAGTAGCGAGTCGTACTGAAGTGACCTTTCTCCCAGAGCGCGCAGCAACGAAGACTTGGTGTCATCAACAAAGCCGAGACCGAATGCGAAAATCGTTGCTACAGTCTGGTAACCTCCGGCATCGGCGGACCTCAATTCAGACCAAATATTGGCCTCACAATTTGATCGGTGTGACTGATTTGATAAGAATTACAAAGAAGAGAGAGAGAAAGAGAAAGGGAGGGGAGAGAGAGAGAGAGAGAGAGAGAGAGAGAGAAGAGAGAGAGAGAAGAGAGAAGAGAGATTAGAGAGAGAGAGAGAGAGAGAGAGAGATATAGCTATCTCGCTAGAGCGCACTTTAGGCTTCGTTTGTTCGCTTTATTCCCTTTGTTCCCTTTCCCATGGGAAGGTAAATGAACTTTCCGAAGAACTTTCCATTCGATGTTTTGGTAATGTAAGGAAAGTTATCCGGAAAGTTGTTAAAAAGTAAGTAATTAATGAATAAAATAATATGTTGTGAGTAATAAATGCAAGGAAAAAAGAGGGGAAAATGATTCCTTTGGAGTATGGAAGGAACCATTTTCCCCCTATTTTCCCTTGCTTCAGGAAAGTATTTCCTTTCCTTTTACATCCCAAACACAGGAAAGGAACAACTTTCCTTTCCTGATGCTTACTTTCCGCGAACCAAACGAGGCCATGCGTAACTAAAGGTTTTTCATGTGAAGGTGGAAAAATTGGGAGGTTATAGATTCCAGATTCCTTTGTGTTAGTGTTTCATCGATAGAGAAGGTACTTATTCAAACATTTCAAAATCCTTTGCACGTATACGAAGCTTGAGCAAAATGTTGAGGAATTAAATTCAAGCTACTAGGTGTAGTGTTCATATGAAGATTGCATACTTTAAGCTGAATACCAGCTTGAGAAATGTGCAGCTTCAGTGTGTTTCATATATGGTCTCTAGGCTCAACAAGCTAAAAGAACAGTGCATACAATTGGTTTGGTCAATTTAGAAAGGAATAACTTTCCTTTCCTGATGCTTACTTTCCGCAACCAAACGAGGCCTAAGGGAGGAGGGGGGTGAGAGAGAGGCTTAATGCAATTTCTTAATTAGGTTATGGGTAAAGTTATCATTTTCATTTAAATTTGGTTAGTGGGAATAAAAATATATTGTTAGGGTAAGTGAGATAGTTTTAGTCAATTTTAGTGTTTTGGGTTAAGGACCAAAACAAAAAAACAAAAAAAATCTTCATCTAATTAATGCGACAATCATTTTTAAATTCAAGATGCTAAACATGTGACAGACATAAATATTTGAAAGTTTATTTATAAAAATAATATAGAAAAAGTAGTATTTATTAAAGAGAATACTCAACTTCACCGTTCTTAATATAGAACAATGACTAGTTAGGGATGCAATCAACCCAAGCAAAACTATACTAAGTTACTAAAATTTATTTGCATGAACGCTCTAGGCACATAAGAAAAAAAAAACCTCTATGAAGAAGTTTGCGTGTGTCAAAAACAAAAATCCATCTCGATCAAGAATTTTGCATTAGCTAGGAACACCTTGAACTGGGTATGCAGGCAATTAATATTTTTGCATCAAAATCAAAAGTCATGGACGTTCAACAAAAATGGAGGATCGGCCAAGAAAAGAGAAGAAGAAATATAATGGCAACATCTATTTTCCATATATTACAAAGTTTCCATATATTGTATATAAAATATATGAATAAGGCTATGTTAGTAATTTAAAGGGAGGTTTAATGAGAAAATTTGGTGTATAAAAAGAAAAGAAGAGGTGTAAATAGCATGAGAGCTGCCTTGAGAGAAAATTTAGAGGTTTTAAAACTCTCTTTATCAAACATATAAATCGAATTATACATGTGAAGAAGTTTTAACTACATACAACAAAACTCCTTTTCCCTATACAAGCATGATTCATTAATGTAAATGGTTCTACAATTTACTATATATTCTCGCAGCAGAATGAAAACAATTCCGACCACAACCCAAGATGAATACCAAACTCAGCGAATATTAATCTAATTCTCTTAATGCTAAATCATTGACCCACAAACTGTCCCAATAAATAAGATAACCCAACTCTGTCATCAAGCGTCTCAGTAAATGCATTATCAGGGTTATGTGGCGACGGGTCTATCTGTGGCTGATTCTGATTCACCATCTCAATTGTCACCGATGAAGGCGTCTCATCTTGTAATTCTTCCCTAGTGTAATAGTAAAAGGCGATACAACAGTGGAAGAAGAAGACAACAGAAGTTAAGGTTGTTAATGCTCTGTAATATTTATGAAGATGACTGGCATCTAAGTTGTTGTCATCAAACCAGCTTCCTCTGAGCGCCAAAACACTAAGACCAACAAGTATTTTTCCAATACCTATGATCAACTCAGTGGTGTGGGATCCATAATATGCGACCATTACTTTATCACCTTCAGACACTCGATCAACAAGAAAATCGATCATTCCATACATGGCTAGGCCTTCCATGACTCCCAGTAAGAAGAACTGAGGAACCAACCAAAAGATGCTCGTATTTGAAGAAGTGTTTAACCTGTGGCTCTCAACTTGCGAAGCAACAAGACAACAAAGCACAATACAAGCCATTCCGCACCAAATCCTCAGCCGCGATGGTTTCCATTTCCTTGGAATTAAGTTCCAGAGAAATGAGATCAAGTACTTTGAAAATGAGGCAAACACATTGAAATAGACTGCAGGATCATAGTTATCGAAAGGGTTATCCAAGTTATCCATTTGTTGAAAAAAAAACGTGCTTCCTGCTGCCTTTACAACACTGTATGCAAGGAGGAAGGCTAACCATATAGCTAATGCTTCTATGAGAAAACGTTCACCTTTCCTTAATATATTTATCAGTCTCCATACATTTCCTGACCTTGTTGGTTCAGGGACTCTTGGTGCTTGTTCTTGATAATTGACTTCTTCTGGGCGAGCATCTTGGCCTTGTTCAGTATTAGTCATATTGTATGTGAAATAATAGGGAAAGCCCAACAAGAATCCTAAATAAGAAACCGTCATTGCAATTGTTGATATCATGAATCTTTGTGGCCAAGTTGTTTTTAAAAGGAAAAGAGGAATCACTGCACCTAAAAACCAAGGAAGCATCCACAAAGCTTCTTTCTTATCCTTATTTTCATCATATGTGCGTTCCTCATGATTTTGTTCTCTTGAATATTGTTCATCCAGAAATTCTCGCAAAGCAGCCCACCGCCCAGCTTCGCCTAATGTTACTAGTACCATAGCTCCATAGAATACCCTAGATGCAGTACCGTCACTCATATACCCAGCAGAAAGCCATAACAGAAGAAGCCCCTGCAACAAGAATAACTTATCACAAAAAACATACCCGATATTTCCATCAATTTGCTAAATATAGAGACAGGGACAATGACGTCTTATTCCGGAGAAGATTGTAATGGAGTTCACATATAATTTTCGCAATTTATTTTGAACCAGCAAAAAACTCCCCTCCTCCTTTGTGGGCTGAAGTTTTTGGTGTAGTAAATCTCATGTATCTCACAACCCAGCAGATTTTTTGTGTAATGATTTCAACATTATTTTATTAGATCACTTGGAGGTTGCGGCAAAACTTGTGAAGGAAACGAGATCACTTGGGCCAGATTGTAAGTCAACATTATTTTATTAGAGATTTTGGAGAATGGTGGGGGATGATGTGGTTATAATATTAGAGGGAGTCTTACGTACAGCACCCGCACCACGTGGCAGTGGGGCGAGCCAATCAGTGCCTAAGCAGAGGTATTTTGGGTATTGCATATTAAAAATCAGGGACAGTTTCGAAAAAGAGGAAAAGGTCTGAGATTTTTGATTGGAGGGCCGCAAGGCCCCACTACGTGGCAACCCCCACGCAAGAATTTTTCTATAATGTTATATTGTGCTATGATGTTCTAAATGGTAATGGTATGGGGGCATCAATTTATCATTATATTATTTCCCTCATTCTTCACAAGTCTGAAGACGGCGACGGAGTACAGGCCGATTAGCCTTTGTAACAATGTATATAAACTGATTCCAAAAGTTTTATGTAATTGGTTGAAAGAGTTCTGCCGGATCTGGTGTCAGAAATTCAAAGTTCGTTTCTTCCCTGGAGGTTAATGCATTACAATGTTATTGTTGGAGAATGGAGAAAATTCTACGTTAGGAAATAGACAAAAGAAAATATAATTTATAAGTGAGTAAATCACTTCCAATTGTACTGAAATCTTTCGAATAAAACTTAACACCTCATAGGTGGTTAAGTTAGAACAATTTCAATAATACATCAGGAGCCACTTATTACTAATTTACTTACGAATTATTGTAGCTTTTGAGACGATTCATTGTCCCAAGCGAAGAGGTTGAAAGAGTAGACAAAGGGTGGTAATAAAGTTGGATATGGCTAAAGTGTATAATTGGGTGGTGGAGTTTTTTTTATTAGAAAATTACATAGTAGCACATGACTAAAGATGTAAACACAGAAAACCCACTTTAAAAAATATTTATGCAAATAAGGACATGAGTCCAGGCCCAAAAGCCAAATAATGCAAACCTGACTCTCAATTTAAAAAAAAATTGACTAAAATGCTCAATTTGATGAAATATTTATGTATATGCCACTGACCCAATACAAACACCCCAAAACACTCCATTATCCACACCCCACACTGCACCATGTCCTCTGCTTCCAAGTTCATTCGCTTAGGCATCGCACTATTCCATTTCCCCAGACTAACTCTCTCCCCTCCTCCTCCTCCTTCCTTCCTTTCTCTCAAACTCTTCGCTGCCTTACAGTCTCTCTCTTCTACCGCTGCCGTAGCCTCCTCCGTCGATACCGTCATCGCCAGTAGCACCGAAGCCCCTGTGCACCACCCATGGCTGGAGTGGGTGGCCTTCGTCGACAGGTTGAAGTCCAAGGGCTACTTTATCAAACCGCCGCCGCCTGCGGAGGATAGGAAGATCGAGTGTTGCAGTGATGGAGTGTGGTGATTGTCACTGTGAGAATAGCCAGATAGAGAGGACAGAAAATTCGAGCTTTGCTTGCTCAATTTGTGCTTGAGATTGTTGTAGCCGCAGACCCTCCGACCCTTCACCGCTCCGTCTCCGATCTCAACCCCTCTCCGGCCCAACGAGATGTCTGTCGAAATTAACACTTATACTCCCAATTCCAAGGTTTGATTTTTATGTACTCTATGTGTTTGTGAAAATGCCTCTTTCAGGTTCTTGGGTTGATGAAATTTTTTAAGCTTTTTTCTTTTATTTTTCTACGTATATGAATTGGGTGATTGTTAGTATTTGCAGAGGATGAAGGGTCGCCTGAAAGATATGAGTGAGTGGTACGGGTCAATGAGTGAAAATGAAGGATTGATTTGATTTATCCCACCGTCGGCAATATGGAATTGGAGCAGTCCGCTGCGGTCAAGGAGGTGGAGGTGGTTTACCCGTGGCCAGAGTGGATTGAATTGATGGTTGAGCTCGGAGAGAGAGAGAGAGAGAGAGCTCGGTGGTAGCTATGGGGGTTAAGGGTGTGAAGAAGAAGAAGAAGGTAGGAAGGGAAAAAAAAGAATAAAAGAAATTAAAAAGAAAAAAATGAAGTGAGAAAGAACACTAATAGTAGAACTAGACGAGTATGAGTGCAGCGTGTACAGTAGCACAATTGGACGAGTGCAGTAGGAGTATTAGGCGATGACAAGTGCAGTAGCAGAACTAGACGAGTATGAGTGCAGCGAGTACAGTAGCAGGATTAGATGATGATGAGTGTAGTAGCAGAACATGAGTACAGGTGCAGTAGCAGAACTGGACGAGTATGAGTGCAGCAAATGTAGTAGCAGGATTTGAACAAAAAAAAGCTTGGATTAAAGAAAATAAAAGGATTAGAAATTAAAAGAAGTAGTTAAGGGTAAAAAAGTAAATTAACTCATTATATGTGGCAAGTTGAGAGCAGATTGTCCTTGTTTGTCAGATTTAATAGAAGTCAAAAGAAGTAGCTAAGGGTAAAAAAGTAAATTAACTCATGAAATGTGACAAGTGGATAGCGAATTGTCTTTATTTGTAAGATTTAGTCATTATATGTTTAATTCAATCTTTAAATGATATATTTGTTAAGTCATCTTTTGTCAATAACTTATATGTAATTTGTTATTATTATTTTTTTTTTAAATGATGGAGGTGATTGATTTTTTCAGCAGATTTATCTTTTTTCCTTTTAAATTATGTGCAGATCGTAACTTGTTCATTTCTTATTCAAGCTAGGGAGGCCTTTTGACAGAATTATACCTTGACAGGGATTAAGATTAAGGTAGAGGGATCTCATCTCTCCATATTTATTTTTGTTTGTCACCAAAGGTTTCTTCTTTATTTCGGCGAGCGAAACGAGATTAGTGGATTCATGGAATTTCTATTGCAAGGGGTGCTCTATCTATTTCACGTCTTTTCTTTGCTGACCATAGCTTTTTATTTTGTGGTGCAACAGACAGTAGTGGATTGCATGACTTTAAAGTTGTACTTACACGAAATAAACAGGGAAAATGTCATTTTACCCAAATTTGAGCTACATTAACCTCATTTACCCAAACATCTTATAAGATTTCTCACTTACCCAATAAATTACATATTTTTTGCCCAAATACCCAATCAAGTTATTTTTTTATTGTTTTTTGTTTATTTTTAGAATAATTTTTCCCTCTCTCCCTTTGTCACTTAGAGAGAGAGACTTCACGGGACTCCGGCGTCCTGTTTTATTGCTCCCCAATAATACCTAATAAACTTTTTATTGTCCCCCAATAAAAAAAATTATTGGAAGATGGTAAAAGTCTACGACGACCTCTTTGTGAACTTTCGGCAACCTCTGAATTGGTGACAGAATTCCAGGGTTCTGTTTTATTCCCCCCCCAAATAATACCTAATAAACATTTTATTGCCCCCTAGTAAAATTTATTGCGCCCAATAAATTTTTAATAAAAGTCTCCGACGACCTCTTTAGCAACCTCTAGACGGTGACCGGATTCACTATAGGAAGTGGGAGAAGCTTTGTTATCCAAAGAGTGGAGGGTTATTGGGCGTTAAGGAGTTGACGAGATTCAACAAACCCTTGGTTGCGAAAAGGGTGGAGATTAATCACTAATCCAAGGTCTTTGGTTGATATGATGTTTAAGCTAAATATCAACCTCGCCCCTCGGTGTGAGCTTTTGCAAGTGAAAATGGGTCGGGGAAGAACCCATCCTTGTGGTGGTCGTTCATGTGGGGGAACGAACTCTTTTTGAAAGGAGTAAGGTGGAGAGTCAGTAATGGTAGCAAAGTTAGTTGTTGAGGACCCGTGGGTTCCAGAATTGGACTAATTTAAGCTACTGCCTGTCTGCCTCGGGCAAGCATGAGCCTGGAGATGAAGGTTGAAGCACTTATCACTGCATCAGGAGCGTGATGATCAACTTTTGGAACAATACTTTGCCAGAGTGGCCAGAGGGAGGCTATCTTGAAAATCTCATTGGTAAGATCACCTATACCCAGGGGAGGAACCACATGGTAGGCTGTCTGGGCTGCAGCCTTGACATAATTTTGGTCAAAAAACTCTCAAATATATGTATATTTCCCTTCAATCCATACTAGCCCCCAAGAAGAAAAATTATATGCAGCTACTCGACTAATTCGAGCCCTCGAGTCCTCGGGTCCTCGTCTCCTTGAGGGCAGTGCGGCACCAGTTGGAGATGAGCTCGATGATCTGGTCATCTTTGATCGATGGACTCCCCGATGACTGCCTTGACCTTCTGCTAGACATGACCGATCGGAATATCTATTCCTGCTGTATATATTAGCTCAGTACCAATCTAGCTTTTGTCAAAGCTTATGAAATTGATAGAGTATATTATATAGTAGTGATAGTAGTAATGGAGGAGGAGAAAAACCTAGCTAAAAGAAGAAAGTGGGGGAGAAGCAATTTCTGAGATAGAAGAGGACGAGGAAGAAAGAGCTATAGCAGAAGCAGAAGGAGTAGGAGTGGGCGAGTAGCAGTTTGTCTTAGAAAATTGTAAGATGGAGTGATGGATATAGATATATATTAATATCAATGGGAAGTGGGGACTAACATCCGAATTTTATCCACCAATTGCTGATTGCCATGGTAGCCCTCTCCCCTGTCCCTGCTCGTTTTAGATTTCAAAACTACTCCTATGTTTCAGGGCTGTTAGTATAAGTTGGAGGGAGATGAATCGGTTAGTATTTTAGAAGATCCTGACTTGGTGTGCTGATTTGGAAAAATCCCATGAATCTACTCTAAGTTTCGATTTGGGAAAATCTCATGAATCTATTCTAAATTCCGATTTGTGAATTTCGATGGAGGTCAGTGGCTGACTTGCTGGCGATTGCAGACTTGCCGATAACATTAATAATGATTATGTGATTGCTGAGTTTGAAGTGAGTGGGCCTCAGAGGGTACGATTTAGTTAGTTTATTATTATTTGACAATAAATGTATGTATGCTTGTAGTTATAATTTACGAAGTTTGATTTTATGTCCCCTCCATTGTATGTTTTGATTGAAAATAATAAAGGTCTGAGGATGAGTCTCCTACTGGGTTTCAAACCTAAAAAAAAAAAAAAAAAAAAAAAAGTGAACTTCTAATTAGCCTAGACGACTTTCATATCCTGGATTCGCCACTGCCTACATTTGATGTTGTTGTTTGGCATTTTAATTAGAATGGTCGTCAGCACACAGTCAATAGTGGATATTGGCTGGCCTGAGGGTGACAGCTTTTTTTAGGCATCTATGGAAGCACAAGGTACGTAATGTCAAAAATGGTACATTTTACTGAGGGGTTTATGCCGTGCAGGGCTCTGAGTAAGAGGAGAATTATTGAAGACGATGAATATTGTTTTTGATGCCATAGTTCCATTGAAACGCCTTTGCATGCAGCATGGTAGTATGTTAATTGTGTTGTGATGTTAGAGACTTAGAGAGGGCGTATGTTTGAACCCAAAATAACATTTTTTCTGATAAAGGGGACTCGAAGAAATCTAGGCCAATATCCGTGGCCCAAGCTATTTATTTGCGACAAGTTCGGAATATATTGTTTAGAGGCCAAATAAAGCCAACTTGGAGGCCAAGCAATTTTGAAGCAAATCTGGATATTCATCGATTTACAATTAATTATCAAATATTTGATAATTAAATTTGATGATTTGCTTGATTACCAAGATTGAGCAGGAGGGAAGGATGTGGACGTGCAAGCATGGGTTCTTATTGCTTAAGGAATATATGGCGTGGACTTGCAGCTGAAGATATATATTACAATTAAAGATTGCTCGCGAACATAATTAAGGACGCGAGCGCGGACGAGTTGGTTGGGTAGCGAAGGTCAAGTTGGCATATATATATACTCCCATGCAATTAAGGTCATTGGTTGATCAATTAAGTATTAAAGTGGGCCCAGCTAAGCTTTCCCATGCAATTGATGGTAGTTGGACATGGGAGATGAAGGAAGCATGCAATCACCTTGCTTGCAATCATCAAGGATTATTATATGATATATGCAATCTTGTTTATCCATGCATTGTTCAATTAAGAGAGGCATGGTGGACGTACAAGAGGTCAAAAGCCATGCATGGCTCATTATGCGTAGCCCCACATATATATGCATAATTAAAGGCAGTTGAAGGGAGTCCTCGCGAAGATACCTCGCGAGGTCGCGAAGATATATATATATATATATATATATTTATGCAATTAACCAGCCAATCAATGATTTCCCATGCAAATAGTCAGTATATAGAAGGATTTAATTATCCTTAATTGCAACAAACAAGGATACATGATTGCATACCGCGAGCTACGTAGTGCTCGCGAAGGCAATATCCAAGAATCAGTCCTTAGGGCAATTACGTTGCTAAGAGGAAGATTACGTCTGAGACTCTAAAAGGCAATTAATCTTTGCCTATATTCTAGCGGCGATAGAGGATAATTATTAATTATCGCCTATGATTAGTTATCAAAACTATTAAAAGTTTTGATTTGATTCAAGGCCAATAACTGTGGCCTAAAATATAGTATTTCATTCATATTTGGAAAGTGAATCTATGGGCAGCCTATATATAGAGGCTAAAGACGACACAGCAATGACACGACAACTCTCTCCAATTAATCTCTACGATTATCAAAACCTCCCCGGAGCAACCTCTCTTACCGGTGACCACGTTGCAGTCTCAGTCTCCTCGAGAGCCGACTGTCTGCGCTACCAAACCAACCCGGCAACCGTGCTTCCAGTCCTAGTCTCTCCAAGAGCCGACTGCCAGTACCACTGCCACCGATACTACCAGCGAAGCAAGGGTAACGCCCTCGCAACCCCCGCGAAGCTAAAGTCACACTTTAGCAAACCCGTGCTTTCTCCAACTTCCTAGTGATTGCTCTGCTTAGTCTACAATACTAAGTATCGATTCGGTGAACACAAGAGACCACAACCAAAGCCCTTACCAATAAGGCAAAAAGTCATTTTTCCGAAAGGAAAGAAAAGAACCTGTGACGAGATTGGTGCTCTCCTCGTCCACATTGTTTGAGAAGAAGTCAGGTCAAGAGACGCCCCGACGACTGCACCCCACGGTGCTGGCACGCCCACGCACACGCTCAAAAGAGACAGTTTGCACGCCAACTGGTTTTGGAGCCAAACAGCGTCATTTTACCCGAAGTTGGCATCCCATACGTTCACTTCTTTTGTGAATTCTTTTGAAGTAGCTATGAAGTCTTTGTCTAAAGATTCGGAGTTTTCTCCTTATCATATTTTTGTGGGTTAGCTGGAAAATAGAAAGAAACGAGGTTAATTTTGCATGAATGGGTCTAGATATGTTGATACTAATTTCTTTCATCCCAACAGTTGTAACTTTCAAGTTAGTTGAATAAATGTTCTTTTCCTTTAAAAGAAAGTGTTATCATTAGTATGAGTGGGTGCGTTGCTTATTTCCCGCTCTCAAGGAAAGCAGTCTTTAAAACAGAATAGCAAAAAGGAATAACCAAAGCAAAAACAAAAATTCAAAGAAATTAGAATAAAAAAGGCCTGTACGTGCGTGTGATATGAGCCAAAAGATACTTACAATAATATATGAAGCATTGGTGGTGGCAATTACTCTAAACAAACCGATGTACGTGCGAGGAATATGCGCGAGGATAATGACCATAATGTCTAATACCCCATCTTGCACATTCATCACTACAACAGCTATCTGAGCATGTGGATACTTCCACATAGTCGTAAGGTACGTTATCAATATAGATACTATGGCATGGGTTGCGAAGCTATGGCTGAAAACCAAACCTGTACGTTTTAGGGCATCACAAGGAAACAGAAGAAATTACAGAAGCTACTGGAAATTTTGAACACCAAAAATGCTTCAGGGAAGTAAAGTAATAATTCAAAATTGCTTTTCTGAACAATATTATTATCTGAAAAAGGAAGGAATAACAAATCATCAGATTAGTTAAATACCCTGGATGCATATTGTAGCCCTGGAAAAGTAGCGGTAATTTTGAAACCAGTGTCTCACTATTGCAAGTATTCTGGGCATTGTGTGAAAGTCTCGAATGGATGTAGGGAAAGTGAAGCGCCCAATCGAGCCTGCTTTTCGAAGCACGAACCTGCAATATATCATATTGGTCAGTTACATACCAAAATGAATAGCCAGAAAACCTTGAATATCATAGTAATATAAGTATGAAGCACATGAAAAGGAAGTATATTTTGTTGCAATTAAACAAATATACAAAGACTATATAAAGAAATTTCGAAAAGACTGTGTGCATGCCTTGATGCCTACCTCCCAAAATATCAAAGAGCGAGGCAAGAAGTCAAGAACATATGGCAGAGGCTGGCTAAATAGAGAGGGGCAGCCGTGAAGGAGAGCTGGCCGGACATGCATTATTGGATCTTTACAAATTAAAATAAAGTAGAGAGGAAAGTAAGTGTCTGGTTAGTGGGACTAAGACGTACGACAGAGAATTTGGATTTGTTACTGCTATTGACAGGGGCGGCCCGGGGTTTTATCAATCTTGCCCGAGTATATGACTTTTTGTTAGTGTTAATGGAAAGTCAACTCGAAAAGTTTCATTCAAATTTTTGCACCACTTCTCTAAAATATTAAAACTGACCTTGGTTATTGAATATTAACTCGAGACTCGAGAGACTTTCTAAGTCGGCCTCTTCTTCTGATCATGTCATGCATGTCTGGGGGGTGGTGACTCATCGCAGCCCCCGGTTCAAAAACAGAATGGCCGACAAAGGACCGGTCACCTATCAATCGACGTTTTTGGGGGATTATAATTGTGGGAAATGAAGGACTTTCTGGAGCTTTCACGTTCGAAAATGGAAAAAATGATAATCACAAAGATCTGTGGTCTACATTTTCAGATCTTCCGTGATATAGACAAGCACTGAGCCTTTTTTATTATAGAATAGTGTATCATTATTATATGGGCTTTCTATGCATAATTATTATTTGAAAGTTGTTTGTACTTTGTAGCCCCAGATCCTCTCCTGACGTAACCATCCAATGGTCCATATTCTTTGTGTTTCTGATTTTAGAATAATACCTATTCAAATTTTTAACCCTACGCTCTCTCCTCTATTCTATTTTGATAGAGGAAGACCATCCTTTTGGTCTGAATCACTCAATCAATCACCCTGCTAGGACTTCTGAGTTATTATTTGCTGGAAAATTCTGGAAACCACCTGAGGTGGTTATCCACATGGCCCTGATTACTGTTCATCTGTGGCTTTGAAGATGTGGAGCATATCAAGCCGTCCATTTTCTGTTACCCTGCAAACATCGTTAACGTTAGTTTCTTGTGCTGACTGGGAAAAAAAGAGAGAGGGTTCCCCCTTAGAGGTAAAAATCGTATCAGGATCCTATATAGGCATGAGTATTTTGAGACTTTAATTGGTGAATGGACTGTGCAGGGCTGATAGAATTGCAGTTCAATGAACAGAGCCGGCCCTGTGAGTTTAGAGGCTCAAAGTGAAAAAAAATTCGAGGCCCCAAATTCAGCAAGAGAAATTGAGACAACTTAAAGTGTAAACTTTAGGCAGGAACAATTCGGATTTGAGGATTTACGAAAAATTCATTTGTGCAACAATGAAGTTGAAATTTTCCATAATGAAATCTGACATATCAAGGTACAACATATTAAAATTTCAAACTAATCGGAGTTCGAGAAGTAAGGGAAACGATGGATGCAAAAAGACTGAACTGTCAGGTTTTAGAAAAACATTGCAGCAGCAAAGCCAAATTAGAAAATCCACCAAAAATTCATTTTAAAACCAATTGACAAGAAATCAATTTTGAAACAACTAATAGAATGTTTAGTTCAATATATACAAAGACCAGAGGTTAAATGATTCAAATAGAAGTTCAAATCTCAGCAGAATGTCAGAGAGTACACTAAAAATTCTGAAACTTTTCCAAAAGCAGACTAGACTTAAAAGAAAAATCACCGGAGATTCACTATACATCCCAATAAGATGAAACTTTCCAGATCCTGTGTTAACTAGCAGAATAGAAACCTATCAAAATTTCACTACATTTGGAGATCAATAAGTATGGCAACACAAGGCTCAAAGTTAACAGATTAGCAGGCAACGACTTTCTCAAAATCTGAGTTGAGGCCCTAAAATCTGAGGCCCTAAGCCTGGGCCTGCTTCGCCTAGTCCCAGGGCCGGCCCTGTCAATGAATAGTTTATGTTAAATTTGTGTCTATTCAAGCTGTATAGCGTGCTCATGTATATTTAAGTAAACTTAGTTCTATCCTTTAACTAAATGATTTACATTACTATTCATTTTTGTATTTGTTTCTTGTCATGAAGTGGAATACTTGAACTTTCTTCAACCTTAATTCAGATTTCTAGATAGGCTAGTGAGTTCATTGGAAGAAAAGAAGCCTCACGAAGTGAAGTTGAAAGATGGTTTAAAGGGCTTAGCTACCAAACGTATGGAGCTGCACAACTCGTTATTTTCTTCCTGGCCAAAGCAGGTGAGTTCTTTCTGGACATGTTCTTGAGTGGTCAGATAAAAAGTTACCCTCGTATATAATGGGGCAAGCGGTGTGCCTAATCTATCAATTTCTGTCCTTCCCCTTCGGCCCTCCAACATTGACTGCTGCAATAGAGTTTTACTATACTATTAATTTCGTTTAAAGATACTTTGAATTGTTGCCTCTTAGCTCTCTTGCTCCCTGTCTATATCTGGTGTTCTTTCAAATATTCGGAGAAAAGCAAAAACCTAGCTTTCTCTTGTTATGGGCGATTCAATTTTTGGCTCGAAGATTGACTCCTGTTTCAATTACAGGAAGCGGCGCTTGCAAAAAACTTTGTGGTGTCTTCTAGGGGGCAAGGCATTGAAGTTGAATAAGCTAAAGCTGAACTATGCCGAAATAGTTGAAATATTTCAAGTGTGAATAGTTTTCAGTTGGTAGTTACAAACTTAGCCAACCAATACAGATTAGAGCTATTTGTATTAGGGAAAAATGCACCAACAGTCCCTCAACTCTTGTGCACCCCGTTTGATACCCCAACTCTTAATGGTATCAATGAGATACCTGAACCCATATTTCTCTATCAACGAGATACTTCCGTCAGATTTCGCTGACGGATCTGTTAAATGGGTGACGTGGCAAGCACGTGGGCCCAAAAAAATACAAATGACTTAAATGACCCCAGACTCTACCAGACCTTGATTTCCCACCATTTGCCACAGGGAATGACCACAATTCCCTCTATATTTGTACTATACCACACAAATTTCCATCAAATGAAAATATAATTTAATGGGGAGAATTGGTAAGCATTGAAAACACATGTAATGAGTAGAAATCTGACCAAACTTCGTATTCAATTATAACAACATGTCTTACAAATGAGAAATTAAAATAGAGCGAAATAAAAATGTTCCATGATGCATAATTTGTCCAGCAGCACTTAATACGCAACCTCAACTAAAACTGAAACAAAAGAGTTAACAGTGCTGCAACCAAAATACTCCAAAAATCATAAATGTAAAGAAGTTCAAAGTCCTGCCCATTCAGAGGAAGCTTGACTTTGTTGCATAGGCTGGGATGACTTCTTATATGCACCTCTTGCAGCAGGATTTTGACTACTTTGAGTAGGAGGTTGCTGCACACTTTGTGAAGCTGAGGCACTTGTATTGACAGTAGAAGTACCACCAGTAGTTTCCTTCATCTTCTTCCAAGTCTTTCTTGACCTTATGATTTGGTCCTTCAAGTTAGAACACCCCTTTGGAAAAGATGCTCTCTTGGGCTACCAAAAATCAAAGACAAAGAAACAGGACAATCACCAAAAATGCCATTTCAATATCAGAAAATGTAGAAACAAGTAAAGCATTTTGGGAAGTGAAATTACAAGTTCAAGAACATAATCTCAAGTTCAATAAAGCACACATATATGCTGCAATTTAAAATTCTACAAAGCATAATCAGTTCAACTTGTGTCATACCTTGTTGTTGGTTCTCTTCCTTTTGTTACTAGGATTTGCTCCATTAGATGAACCCTCTCCTTGTTGAAATTTACAAGAAACTGTTAGTGCACATACACAAAGTAAATGGAAGTTTGCTCCATAAAAACCCTCATTATTAAGGACTTACAGTTGCTGCTGCCTTAGCTGCCTTTGTGATTGGACAACCTAACTTGTTGTGTCCTTGTTGGCCACATACTCTACAAGGCATTTTTATACCAGTCTTAGGAAACTTCCCTTCTTTAGGTGCAGGTGGGGCTGTGGTCTGATTCCTCTCTCCTGGTTCCTTCACCATTTTCATCTTAGGCCGACCAGGTTACTGCTTGAAAAGTGAAGGTGCAATGGGATAATCAACAGGTTCCCAATCCTCTTGGCCAACAATAGGGTAGATTACGGGGTTGTAGGCCTCCATATAGGTTGAGGGCATAAGATAGTCATGACAATATAATGCAACTTCCTGTTTCTTGAATCTTAATGCACAGACGGCATGAACACAGGGTATCCCACTTAGCTGCCACCTCTTACAGGTGCAAGTATGAAGGGCCAGATCTACAGCATGCTTGCTGCCATGCTCTCCATAGCCAGTGATCTGGAATATGAACTCCCCAGCTCTATGTGCTCTGTATTCAGTTACTCTCTGACCAATCTTGTCAATGATCTTCTTGATTCTTGGTCCAACCAAATCCTTCCACCTTTCACAAGCCACTCTTCTATTTGATTGCCTCACCATTATATCCATTCTAATCTTTTCTAACATTGTTAGGATAGGCTTATCTCTAGCTGGCAGAATGGCTGCATTGAAAGACTCGCAAAGGTTGTTGAGCAGTAGGTCACACCTAGACTCATCTTTGAAGTAAGCCCTAGACCATTATGCTGGATTCTTGTCCTGAAACCAAGACCAAGCTTCCTCACTTAGGTCCCTCAGATCAGCCATATGCTTGTTGAACCACACTACAGTGCTTGATCTTACTGTATTCCAAACCAATTGTTTTAGCCCCTCCCCTGGATGCTTGGCCTTGAAATTGTTATACAGATGCCTAACACAGTGTCTGTGTTCAACATTTGGAAACCAACTTGCATATATACAAGTCCATATTAAACCAGCAACAAAGGGCAACACTTATAAATCCCAAAATCGAAAATCATATAAACAAAGTAAATTCCAAATTAAACAAGCATTACCTGCAATTGCATTTCCTAACCCTTTTTGCTTATCTGTGATGAATGTGTAGCTGCTATCCCTTTCTATCTTCATATCGCATTTCAGTAGGTAAAGAAACCAGGACCATGTTTCTTGGTTCTTAGCCTCAGCAATGGCATATGAAATTGGGAACATCCTATTGTTTTCATCTATGCCAACTGCTGCCAATAGCTGTCCAGGATGGTGCCCTTTTATGTGACAACCATCCAAACCAATTATAGGCCTGCAACCATTCAACCACCCATTCTTGCATGTTGCAAAACAAATGTACATCCTCTGAAATCTCCTTATGTCACCATCCATACAAGTCTTGATCTCCACAGTTGAACCCGGATTACTTCTCAATAATTCCTTGCTGTAAGTAGTAAGGTTGTTGTACTGATCTATGTAGTGGCCTTCATTCATTTTTTTTTCTTTTCTCTTTGCTCTTGTTATGGTTTGAACACCCACATCCAGCTTGTATTTATTCTCTATATGATTGTGGATCCCAGTCCTTGACCAGTTCTCATCTACCAATAGATTGGCTTGTACCTCTTGGGCTATTATGTTGTAATTCAAGAAGTAGCTTGCTTGTTTCCACAGGAGAACAAGTATGCTTGTTGTTTAAGGTCCTGATGATCAATGTTGGACCCTCACCCTTTGAATTACGTGCAAACAATCTGAATGGGCAGTCCCATTGGCAGTTGACCTAAATTTTATGCTTTGAATTCTTCTCAAACCACAAACCCAATTGGTTTCTGATTGCACACTCCCTAACAGCCTCCTTAAGTTCCTCTGAGTTTGGGAAAGCTAACCCCAACCTGAATTTGGGATTTCTCAAATCCACAGACCTGATCCAAGGTCTGATCTTCACTCCTTTGTTAATCTTTTTTGGAAGTGAATTCCCATCCTCATCTTCCTCTGTTTCACTGCCCTCTATACTCTCAAGATCATTAGAATCTCCATGGTCATCTGAACAGTAACCTCCATACCCCATGTCATCAAATTCCTCAACAACCCTTGGCTGTGTGACATTTTCTTCAAAGTCTGCATCATCAAACTCATCATGCTCCAAATCATAATCTGAATCAACATAGAAATCAGATCCTGAATCCGTCTCATCATCCTCAACTACCCTCTCATCTGTTCTTGCATTGTTGCTGCTCCCTTTCCTTCTTGTGCAAATGTGCTTTGACTTGGTCTAACCCCAACATTTACTCCACCTTCTTCTCTTCCCACATTTAAGCCCTCACCCACCCTTGCTTCACCCTCCATTGTTTCACCTTCATTACCATCTGAACCACCCTCATTTTCAAGATCAATTATCGCTGGAACACTGGTCCCCACAGTAGCTCTAGAAGGTGATCTATTTAACTGGCTACCAAGCAAGTTGGCTGCTTTAAACATTCTTTCTTTCTCTGCTGCTGTGCACTTATTGAGTGGATTTTCCCAATCAGGATCATCGGGCTTCAGATCATCCAACTCAGCTACTCTTTTCTGCCTAGGACCACCTCCAGTTATGTACACTGAAATCTGCCTTTTATTCAGAGGAATGAGCTTCACCATTTCTATAGCATCTGCATCATTCTTGATTGGAATAAACCCTTCATTGCTTGATGTCCGAGGTAGCTTGAAATGGTATGAGATGGGCTTCTCCCTGTACCCCAAAGCATAGGCAATATTGTTCATCTCCACCCATGAAATTAACTTGGGATGTAACCCATCTAAGTAGATCTCCCCCCCCAATCTTGTTAAACCTTGCCACCTTATACTTCTTTGTCCCATCTAATTGCTTGTCAAAATACCCACCATGAAAGATTTCCATGGTGTACAAATGCTCCGGAACTGTAAAAACAACAGAATATGAACCTATCCATCAATAACAACCTCAATATGAGACAATAACGTCCTAAGCTTTTAGGAACCCTCATTGATAATGTACGATACCTAATACGACTCGTATTCAAACTTTGCCCAAATCGATTTTTCTGGATTGGGAATAGAACATTTAAAAACCCTAATTCAAAATTAAGCATCAATCACTAAGAACAAAACCATTATAAAACCCAGAATGCACAAATCCATTTCCATATTACTCTTTCTTTAATCAAGCAGCACTACCAAACCGATTTTTATATGTTTGTCGCTTTTGGTCTTGACAGATTCGATGAAACCCATAATTTTTTAACAACTCCTTTCGTTTTTATAAGTGTGACCATGCTTGTTTGTCGGCATCAAACTCATTTCCCCTAAACCCTAAACATCAGATAAGAATACAGGATTGAGTAGAATCCAAAACTTACTTTCTGGGGGTGGTCCAGACTCCCGAAAGATCCTCCACATCTTCTCTATCTCTCTACTGTCGGAGATTCAGTTCGGTCCGTGTTCTGCTCCGCTCAGACTCCTAGTCAGATTTTCGAATCTTTTGGAGATAAAAGGTGAAATTTTGGATGGATAAGAGTTTGGGTCTCACTTCGACAAGCTTTTTCAAAGAGAACTGTGTGAGAATGGAGGGAAACTCGGGTTTTTGATCGTTTAGGGTTGCAATTTGGGAAAAAAGACGTGTTTGCCCTTTTTTTTTGGTCCCACGTGCTTGCCGCGTCACCCATCTAACGGATCCGTCAGCGAAATCTGACGAAAGTATCTCGTTGATAGAGAAATATGGGTTTATGTATCACATTGATACCATTGAGAGTTGGGGTATCAAACTGGCATGTGCACAATAGTTGAGGGACTGTTGGTGCCTTTTTTCCCTTTGTATTATATTTGTTTATGACAACACTGATAACATGTATAACCTGCAAATTACGTCATGAATTCTTCATAATATAATGATCAAACAAGAGATATTGTTAGATCAGCAAACAAAACAACATATTTTGGACAAGAGATAAGTGCAGTATTTACACACACACACACACACGGGCCCAGTTGTTATGAACAACAATATTTTCAGAGGCGAAAGTGAAGGTGAAGGCGAAGGCGACTTGTTAGTGCCTCTAGAGGTGAGTGCATCAAGGCGTTGAGGCGACCGTTTTTCCTGTAAATATTATAATAATACATGACACTTCATTCTTCCAAATCATCATCCTCATATCCACCCACACCCACATGAATATTGTCACAATCATCAATGTTAAATGCATTAGTGCAGGGAGGCAAAGTAAGGTCTTCTATGTCATCGTTTTCATCCGTAAGTAATGCAGCTAGTTTTCTCATTTTTCTTCTGGATATCTTACCTTACCTAGACATTAAATTTGGCATTAAATATATATATATATATATATATATATATAGGAAACAACTAAATAACATAATTTAATGTCACGCCCCGAATTTCGAATAAAGAAATTCAAATCCGAAAAATGATAACATAACAAGTACAAGAAAACACTTAGAAATTTTTTCATTTAAACTAAGCAATAAAAGAACCCAAGTTCACCAATGTCAATACAGACTCGTTCTTTAGAGTCACATATTACATTACAAAGAGTTTACAAATCAAACTGAACAACAAGTTAATCAGTGAACACACCCACCACTCTCACTACACAGTGGAAGATTAAAATTAAGAGTACCCTCTGACGTCCGCGTTACCAAACGTATACCTTAGCTTCAACGACTATCACTCGATATTCTAACCTCCACAATAACCCCTACACCATGAAATAGTGCACCGGGTTGAAACAACAAATTCGGTAAGCTTTTGCATGCTCGTATGAGTAAACCTAAATCAATTGACACAAACCATATGATTAATAATTTTTCAACTCAAGGTTAAATCAAAGCATCCACAACAATACCACTATTAATTAAAAAATCCCAATCCCTCATGGAAACCAAAAGAAGGGATACTAGAGACATTCTCCGAAAACTATGTACTCATGATGCACTAACACGCAGTCACCACTATGACGGTACTTTTGCAACAGACTAGAGCTCTAATTGAATGGTCACCAATCACCTGGCCAAAGGCTTGGTGTCCGATTTATTTGCACTCAAGTTATCACTGTAACCTTCGAACATTGGACCTTTCGGCTGTCAGAACAAGATATTTAAAGAAATCCCACATGACTCACAAATGTCACACCACAACTCCAAATACTCTTTCAATAGTATAAATCATGAAATATATTTTCGACATAAGTAAATGTTCAATTCAATAATCTAAATAAAATCACCAAAAATCTACATATCACAATACCTCACCATCCAGATATATATTTCATGTAAATACACACACACACATAGTCATCTACTCAGGAATGCCTACTAATACAAACTATAGTTCACATGCACCAAAAACCAAGGAATTCATTTTAATAATTAAAATCCTGTTTTTACTTACCTATGGACCATAGTCGATCAAGTCTATATGATTTTAAAACAAATATTCTTTTAAGAAATAATTTCATAAATCAACGATTAAATAATAAATTTCTTTTCATAAACGAACCATGTGAGATTTACTCATATCTAATTCCAGCTACGTCTTCTCTAACAGCAAAACATCACACAATCACAAAATGTTCGCTCAATACAATTTAGTCAAGCACGTAATCACATATGGCATCAACTTAGAACACAATTCACAAAACACAATTATACAACGAACCAACGGTCGGATCCTCACGGATCACCTTGAGGATCATATTTACCAATTTATACTACAATCCAACGATCAAATCCTCACGAAACACCTTCACGATCAGTCTTGCAAAATTATACGGCGATCCAACGGTCGGATCCTCACAGATCACCCTTAGGATCATCCTCTCAAAATTACGACAATCCAGCAGTCGGATCCTCACGGATCGCCTTTTGAGTAGTGTTTTCACACTTATATGAAGATCCAATGGTCAAATCGTCATCTGAGACCAGACAAAGTCATCGGAACACTTCTACGATTAATACAACAAAACTACAAATGGATCAGACGACCTGTTTCCTCACGGATTAAAAACCGAGACGATCGAAACGTAAAAATCCTAACATAATTATACAATCTCCAAAAATTACATATTGTATATTAAAATGCTTGTATCGATGAGTATATCGTATTCAGATATAGAAACTATCCCTGGCGTGGCCGTAAGTCGTCACCAAGCGCTGCCACAAAAAGCAGCGTCGCCGCTGTCAACCTCCGAGTTGGGCGACGGAACCTATGCCAAAATCTTACTCTCAACATGTACAACAACTTTTACAACTAGCACCAAGTCTAAATCAAAGTAGAATAGCCGAAAATTACCTCAACAGTGGTTAGATCGGAAAATTTGCCCAGTTTTCCGATTTGCCTTGGTTCTCCTTCCACGCTTCTATTATGCTAATTCCACTTGGTGAGCATGATCAGCATCTTCAGAGGGATCCAAAATGACCGTGGCTCGACCTATGGTGGTCAAACAACGAAGATATCGACGTTGACCTAAAACTGGGTTAGGATAGGCTCCTCCTTTCTACGCCATGTACACGCCGAGATAGGCTACAAACCCACCACAGAACGGTGGAGGAGGAAGAGAAGAATCGACTGCAAGTGGTGGCACATCCAATGGAGGCCGGAAGGCGAAGATATGGACGGGGAAATGTTTGAGGTGATTTCCGATCAGGGAGAGACAAGGAGGGCTCAGTTTCTATTTTTAGAAATTCTGTCATTCTTTGCAAATTCTAGAAAAATCAGTCCTTTATACTAAAATAAAAACTTTTTCCGAAAGTCATAACTTCTTCATACAAATTCTGATTTTTGCGTTTCGCATATGCGCGAACTCGTATCAAAGCGCTCTACGACTTTTGTGAGGGAAGTTTTCGCAGAATCTCAACGTATAAAAAGTCAACCTTTGTGACCCCCTTAAAACGTTGTGTTTCAAATAAAAATCCATCCAAAAGTAATACCTATTTCTCTATTAATCATAAAACACGCCAACGAAACGTAATTGTAACAAATGAGATTTTTATTAATTTCCCGTAAAATACACGAAATTAACTTGGAAATTCAGGTCATTACATTTAAATGATTTAATCACTAGATATTTACTTGAGAGCTTAGTTCTTCTATGTTTCTATCAAATTGGGATTGGGTATCAATTAAACAGGACCTAGGCTGAAAAAACACAGCGTTTAAGGAAAAATAGATCAAATGGCGCCGTATTAGTACAATTAAAGGAACATATGTCATATGTTACAGCTGAAATGACACTGTTTTGAGAAAATGAATAAATCAAAACGACGTCGTTTTGATGAAAGAAAAAGCAAAAAAAAAAAAAAAACTCGCAGGTCATCTTATTCCTCTCGCTCTAGATGCATTAGAGCGCTGCCTCCGCCCAAACAAGTGACCCCAACACCAGGGCAGCGCTTTTCCAACAGCGTATGTCATTTCAGACCGGCGAGGTGATTTTTGCCGCCTCACACCGGAGTGCGCATCAGGCTCACCTTGGCGTCGCCTTTGAAAACACTGATGAACAACACTAGTCCATTGAGTTCATATTTGGCAGTTCAGTGATTTTTCCATGTGTAAGGAACCATGGATGGCACTGTCAGCACTCAGCAGATTTAGATAAGTTGAGTTGAGATGGAAAGCTTCCACGCCGAAGGCAAGGTTCACCAAAATTGGAAGAGAAAGGTTGATCATGCGATTCAGGAGTGAACTACACAGTCAGGTTATTGTATAAATGCATGCATTAGCTAGCCAACCAGCAATGTACTTGTTCTTTTTCAATCTCCTTTTGATATAAAGATAGAGATGGAACTCATTTACTTTCTTGTTTTTATGTTGTGTTTCTTTTTTGAGGGAATTTGCATTCAAAATGCAATTTCATTCAATTTTACCTACTCCATGTCTAATAAATTATATCCAATTATCTTCTACGTTTTCTTCTTATTAGCTTTGTGGAGCAGATCAACGTGCACTCGTTAAGATTTGGCTCAGTACCTATAAGGAGAAGATGACAACCCTGAAATTTTGGAAGCATGAATATAAAAAACACGGTTCATTTACCGTAGATATATTACCAACTGGCGCAGATTATTTAATGAAAGGAGTTGAACTGTGGAATGAAATCAAGTTAGACAATTTACTGGGTCCTATAGGCCAGTACAAGCCAAATACTCTATTTCAAACCCTGGATTTGCTGGACGACATCTAATGTATCTATCGTGTCCTACCAATATTGAAGTCTAATATCCAGAGTGAACTGGTGGAAGTTTCCTTTTGTTACACAAAAAAATGGAAAATGATATTTTGTGCACCTACTGAATCATCTTGCATAGGTTATATTCAAAATCATAGGGTTAGGTAGGATTATATTGTTAGGGGAGTGCTGGCACCCAGGATTTGTTTGTTTTTCTTTTGTTTCGGAAAACACCCTAAATCTCTGTCCAATTCTGATTAAAAATTTGAAATAGAAAATAGAATTAAAATAGAATTTTTGTTCTTCATATTTGGTTTGGTGTTTCTAAGAAAAACGCACATAAATGTTGAAGAACCTCATGTTCAACTATCGTTTTTCACTCCCCAGATTTGAACTCCAACTTGTGATCTAAGGTTTGGTATACTGTAAAATAAATGAGTCAGATCTGGAGATTTTGGAAGTGGGTCAATTATGAAAGTGTTGTATTAAGATTGCAATTCAGGATAAGGATCAATGTCAAGAGATTGGATCAAAAGGTGGGTTCTTTTTCTGGTCTTAGTTGAATTTTTTTCTATCGTGGAAAATCAAATTCTGATTGCTACATGGAAAACCTGAATACGTGCTCCTCTCTTTTGAATACCACTGCATTTGATTCTTAACATTTGTAACTTGATACTTGTTCTCTCTTTCGGCCAATACTAGTGATTCAATTCTTACCATCTGGCATAGACTTATTATTTTTCTTCACTGCTAGAAATATGACTTTTACTAACAATATTTAGATGACATTTGCTCAAAAATGTTATTAAATACTCTTTCTATGACGTTTTTCATTTGCTCAAAATATATGAAATTTAAAAAAAAAAATTAAAAAATCAATCATGTCATGGAAAGCTTTTCGTTGACGTTTACTAAATGTCTTTGAATATCTTTTCATGGCATCTTCAGATGTCATAAAACTTTTGGCCATGACGATTACAAAACTTCATTGAAAGAGATTCTATGGCGTTTAACAAATGTCATTGAAAGTTTTTTAATGA
The DNA here is from genome assembly GCA_024704745.1 of Rosa lucieae. NCBI lineage: Eukaryota > Viridiplantae > Streptophyta > Magnoliopsida > Rosales > Rosaceae > Rosa > Rosa lucieae. The sequence goes on along the minus strand of CM045494.1, from coordinate 21,436,535 downwards.
CGTTTTTTCAAATGCATCATAGTGTGAGACCAGAGACGGCATCAGTAGAGACGACCTTAGTTGTGGTGTTTGAAAAACATCATCAAAATGTTTTCATGACGTTTTTCAAACGTCATTAAATGTGTTCTGTCTAATAGTGCTTCCACTTGAAAAAAGGTCTTTAATCTTTTGGGATCCACCCAACTAGTTGCTCTTATCAGGAAATTCCATATATATTATTCTGACTCTCTCTGTTCTTTTTATCTTTCCCTGAATTTTTCATTTGGAGTACATTGGAGGTCATTCCACATATAGATATCCCTCTTCCCTAATATTATTTAGGCAAATTTCATATTAAAGTACCACTAAATTCGATGTTCTAATCCTTGTTAAAATACCACAAGGTCACTAGGATAAAATTTTCCACTCTGGATAGAACAAATATAATTGATGTTGATCTATAACAATAATGGATAAATTATTATGCAGTATATTATTTTCATAGAACCACATGGAGGAACACACTTCCACCTGTAAAGTTCATGTTAGAGAAGTTCTATATACACATCCCTATTCCTATAATTTTTTTTTCCCATCATCTTCCTTAAACTTCCTTTTTTGCCCTTCTTTCTTATTAGGAAACTTTTGTTTACACATATCTATTTACTTGTGTTTTTATCCAATTTTCCTTTTAAACATCATCTTTTAAAACAACTAAAGCACTACATCAATTCATTAAATCGGCCACCGTCCACCTCATCCTCACATTACCACTACCATACCACCCACCTTTCATATCGCCAGTTGTTCACATTGTTGAATGTAAATTGGATGGAATAGAGTCCATCTTTAGGTTTTAATCTTCATATATACATCTCTGGATTGATTTTGACCCACACATAAACAGAGAATAATACAACCATTGGATTAACATGTTTGATATATTATTAAACAAGAGCAGTGCTACAGACACCAAAAAATTATACCAAAAAGCAATACCAAATGACATGGTGTTTGAGTTGGCGTCTTACATGTCATGACATTCAATTTAATAATTTTCAGCAAATTTCATTGATTTTATCTAGAAAACTAATTAATCAGCAAAAAAGAAGAACGTGATTCACCAAACAACCAAATCTGCTACCGCCCATCCTCAAACAAAACAACCACATCTGCAGAATTAAAAGAGCAAACAAATCTAGAGAATAGCGCAAAGAAATTACATCAAATCTGGGAGACTGTATATATAATAGTACAACTATTTATTTCTCCATTTAACAATATGAGAATTCATATTAAATTCATTTGAAACTCATTTGAAACCCAGTAGAGATGGATCTGGCCATTAATTGAAAATCACCATTTCTCATTTACTTCATCACTACATATCTCTATTTCTAGCAGGATGAAACCCACCACCACTAGTAGTATATAATAGATCATTATTCAATTGCCAATGAACTAATGAATTAAGCCATACACAACTTTGTATTCTAATTACTCTGTTTTATCAACCATTCCTACAATTGCATGTTAAAGTCTCCATGATTTAAGGGGTTGGTTTAGGGTTCTTCATTCCTTTTGTTGTTGTTTATCATATACATTTTTTTTTTCTAATTAAACAACAATAACTTTTAATTATTGATCTTTGTTGAAGGATGTCGACATTATGTGTGCCTCTACAAACTAGGGTTTAGAGTTGTAATAGGAGAAGGTTCTAGGTATTCAATGTATTCAGATTCTATTACCTTTTGTGTACGTTGTAACTCCCTATATAAGGGCTCCTATTATCAATAATAAACACACAATTCTATTCTCCTACAACACGTTATCAGCACGAGTTCTAACTCTAGCCGGAAAAAAAAAAAAAACCCCCAAAACTCTAAAACAAAAAAAAATCTGCCGCAACCCTCCTTGCCCACAAAAACCCCCAGCTCGGCCTCCTCCCTACAGCAAGTCTGCCTTCAGCCGCTGCCTGCAACCCCCACTGCCGCTCGCCTCCTGCAGCCTGCAGCTTCCTGCCTGCGCACCCGCCTGCTGCCCGCGCATCTTCCAGCCCTCCTGCAATCCACTACCGCAGCCCCTGCTGCACCTGCCGCCTTCACAACTCCTGCAGTTTGCTACACTTACTGACCTGCACGTCACCCTTGCCCATAGCACACAACCCACATCCGCCCTGCACAATGCCTGCTCCTGTACCACACGCTACTACCCAATCAAAGTAGTGCAAGGAGCAGTCTGCCCCGCCCAGCTTGCTTGCGTTCCCTCAACACCAACGCAACAAGCACTGCTGTCAAAGAAAAAAAAAGGGAAAGCCAGAAGAAGACGACGCTCAATGGAAGAAGAAAAGGAAAAGAAAAAAAGGGGAGAAGAATCTCCCACCCCACGTGCCAGCAAAAGAAAGAAACAAAAAGAAAAGAAAAAAAGGGTGTCTACAGTTGCAAAAGAAGTGAAAAAAAAGAAAGAAAGAAAGAAAGGGGGGCCCAGAAGAGAAGAAAAGGAAAAGGGTGGAAAAAGGTGGACGCAAGTCAAAAACCAGAAGGAAGAAAAGAAGAAAAGAAGAAAGAAAAAAAGGGAAGGCAGGCCTGGGCCGAGAGAGAGAAAAAGAAAAAAGAAAGAAAGAAGGGGAAGCAGGCCTGGGATGCGAAAAAGAAAAAAAAAAGGGGCAAAAAAAAAAAAAAGAAGGGAGAAGGGCAGCCCACCAACTGCCAATTTCCGACCAGATTCCAGCAATCCTAATTTAGCTACACGCCTGCATCAACACGCGCGTGTCTTCAACCCAAGAACAATCACGTAAGTTTTTATAATTAAGGTTGCTGCTTTCTTGTATTTCAATTCCTTTTATTTTCTGCAAATATTGGAATATATGTTGCCAAATGATTTTGAGTATTTAACAAGCGGAATTGTGGGGATTCACGCTTAACGAACTAAGAGTGTTCGTAACCAATGAACTAAGAGTGTTCATAATTAAACGAACTAATAGCGTTCATGATATTCGGACTAAGAGTATCCGCATTGTGACCATATTAAAACATCATTGTTTGGTCTAATCCAAAATTTCTTGGAAATCGGTTTCTTGGTAGCATTAAGGCTCGGAAACCTTATATTAGTTGTCGTGGAAGTTTTTACTCCGAAACTAATCTATTCTCCTTCATCTTTGAATGTCAAATGCAAACATGCAAAAACCCGACTTCACTAATCCAGATTCAAATGACATTTGTTATCACCGATGGGTGAATAACGTCAAGAATCACCTCACTACTAATGAGATTCTGTGGAGTAGAGCTCACAGAATATGAATTAATTGAGAAATCCTCTCAACCTTCCCCGTATCAACACTATTGGTTGCAAAGCAATATAGGCTTGTGTGCAATCCTAGATGGATTATGAGATTTCATCAACTTATGTCATATACTGAGTAAGTTGACAATATACTCATGAAAACCATAATTCAAAGACCCGTTGGAACTAAGAGCGTTCACGAGGCGAATTATAATAGCGCACCGAAAGAATGGCACAAGGAGTGGAACCCTAAAGTTAGGGGACAACAAAATGGACGTGTGGGTCCATACAACCGCCCCACAAAGGAAGGAAAACCGCGAGATACATAGACATGTGGCAACATTGGCCAACGTGGGATCTATGGAGGATGTCGAAATGCACAAGGTGCATCTCAATTAATGGGTGAGGTAATGCTATAGATGTGGATCTTCAGAGCATTGGTTTAAGCGCTAGAATGCAAGTGAAAAAACAAAGCTGCACAATACAAGGTATATAAAAGATATGATAGAGCATGAGGCTCATCTCGCAGCTGAAGGAGATGATGGAGATGACAATGACGTCAATCTCATCATTATGGACTTCAAATCTGGCGAGGAAAACAACAATGTTGATACCGCAGATTTTGATTAAATAGTGTTTCATTTTCCAAGAATTATGTAATGGCAATTGTGCCTTAATGAATAAATGACATTTGGTTTTAACTCTTTCTCACTAGGCGTACTCAATTAAATATGATGTCTAGGAAAGTAATTGAGATTAGTGGCACTTAAGAGAGCCTCGCTCCACCGACATCTCTCTCTACTTCCCTGGTCATATTTGATTGGAATTACCAAAGGGATTGAATGACTACAATTTGTCTACATTTCATTTTATTTGGATTAGATTTGATCAAGAAATTTTGATGTAATCATTGGCTATTATTAATAAAGTGTCGATTCTTTTAATTTCCAGCTTTATTCACTTAGGTATGTTTCCCAGAGAGCTAGAATGCCTCGCGGATAGTGCTGCTACGAACATCATACCTTGACATAGGCAATTATTCCTTGGGATGATGCCTACTCAATCTTCTGTGACTACGATGGTAGGGCCATCACGATTGATTCATGGTCAAGGACCATCTCATTGCCAAATGGCACATTGATTTATGTCACTGAAGCTCTCTATGCTCCTAGGGCCGGAGGTCCCCCTTTTGAGCTTTCAAGATATTAAAGCCAACGGTTTTCATGTGGAAACACATAGCGAGAATGGACATAAGTTCCTTTGCATTATCTCTAATGACTACAAGTATTAGAGAAGCTCATGTGTCGCTCTAGTGAGTTATATGTAACCACTATTCGAGTAATTGAGTCCAATAACATCATAAGAGATGATTTTTGGGACATCGACACATATAGGCTTTGGCATGACCAATTGGGACATCCAAGTCATTATATGATGATCCATTTATTAAAGATTATTAAAGACTTCACACGGACATCCATTCTTTTTAGTGAAAAGAAGTGTGAATCAAAAGTTGATTCAAGGAGAAGGGTCATGCCATCACCCCCTACGGCAAGAGCTTGGCATTGACGCCAAGAGTGGCAATGTGCCACCCCTCTCCACTTCTCAAGTTAATTGTGATTTAGTGGCTCAACCAAAATCCTCATTGGTTGTTTCTAAGGCCCATCACTCCTTTCCCAAAGCCTGCTTTTTAAGGATCGAGACCATCCTATGCAAATGACACATGTGTTCTCAGAGAACCTAAAGGGATTCTGTGGATCGACTCAACCAATTTGCGGACTGCTTAGATGTTTTATGTCGTTGGTTGATATGCGGACACTCTGGTCACGTGTCGCACTATCGTCCACTCGTAATGCTGCTTAAGATGAACTCCTAGCCCAAATCATATGGCTACGGGCTCACTACCCGGATCATCCCGTTCAGTCAAATCATATGGCTAGAGAGTTTACATCAAAAATTTTCGATGACTATTGCATATCATTGGGTATTGATATCAAGTATCATATTCCCATGTACACACCCAATTGGTCTCGCAGAAAAAGCACCATTAAACTAATATGATGATAGCCCGGACATTGGTAATGCTCACCAATATTTCCGCTTGGGTTATGCAATATCGCATGCAGCTATGCTAATTCGTTTATGACTCATAGCAGCAACTCAACTTTTATTTGCGTTATAGCTAGTGACTGGGTTCGAGTCTAATATTCGTATTTATGCATATTTGAGTGTACGGTTCATGTGCCAATTGCGCAACCACAGCGCATCAACATGAGTCATTGCAATGAATGCATATATATATATTTGTTGGATATGAGTCTCCAACTATAAGTCTGCTATGTAGAACCCTTGCCAGGCGATCTCTATTTCACTGGATTTGCGAATTGTCACTTTGATGAGACAGTCTTCTCGTCGTTAGGAGGAGATTAGAACGTCAATGTTCAACAGGAACGACAGGAATTGTCGTGGTCTGCCCCCACTATGTCTCATCTTGATCCTCTAAAAGTGACGAGATCACATATACCTGCTGCAAACATGCCTGCAAGGATTGATGTCCCCACAAGAGGACATGGTGCCACCCAGAGAAGATGGGTACTGCACCAGTATGGTGACGCCACAAAGGTGGCATAATGGCGTCATAGGCCATGGGTTCTACTAGAGAGAGTAGGAGACCCATAGGTTCGATAGATTCTCGCCCTAAGAAGAGAGCGAGTCTGGCACAACTTGATCCATTGATCATTGATACTCAAAATTCGTCTCATGAGAATATTTTGGATTGTGGTTATGTCCAAGAGACATCGTTGGGGGACGCCTCAATGTTAGAACCAATTCCTGAAAATATAGAGATCTCTACGAACTACACTAGTGTACATGAGGACGTGGAATTATTGAGACCAATGACATCGAACCTTACTCCGTTGAAGAATGCCAACGTAGAGAAACTTGGCCTAAATGGAAAGATGCGATCCAGGTTGAATTGGATTCACTAACGAAGAAGAAGGATTTCGGGCCTGAGATGCCAACACCTCCTAACATAAAACCTATTGACATTAATAGGTCTTCGTTAGATAGCGTGATGAGAAAAAGAGATGGTAATCTCACCTTATGGCGCAAGGTTTCTCACAATGCCCTAGAATCGACTACGAGAAGACATATTCTCTCGTAATGGATGTCATTGCACTCCACTACCTTGTCAGTTTGGTAGTTTCCAAATAACTGAACATGCAGCTTACTAATGTGGTCACTACGTATCTCTATGGGGATCTAGATACGAAATATAATGAAGGTTCTTGTGGACTTTATTTACCCAAGTCAAGTGGCTCTAGACCACGGAGTGCATTTGCAACGAGGTTGAAATGCTCACTAAAATGACTACTTGATTGGGAAATGACATGATGAACTATGCCCACGCGTTTCCATGACAAGTTCCGGATTTGCAATTGTCGCGGTTTATGTTGATAAACATAATTGGAACCCTTTGAGAGTTAAGGGAAACCGCTGAACACCTGAAATCCGAGTTTGAGAGGAAGGACCTTGGGAGAACACGGTTTTGTCTAGATTCAGAACTTGTATACTGTGTCAATAGACATTTTTGATAAAGTCAAAGATGAACCATGGTCGTTCGTAGTCTTGACCCTAAAAGGGATCCGTTTCGTCCCAGGGATGCTGACGAAGACGTGTTAATAGCAGAAGTGCTTACTTATGTACAATAGGCACATTATTGTACTTAGCACAATACAAGATCAGACACCTCAATTATTATGAACTTGTTAGCTAGATATACCCCCGCGCCAACGCAACTCCATTAGAATGGTATAAAGACAATCTTTCGATATTTGAGAGGTACGATTGATATGGGCTTGTTCTATCCCTACAGAGAAAAGAGATGACGAAAGTGTGAGATCGGACCCCACAAGGCAAAATGCCACCTTCCGTACTCCTCCTCCCCTCTATCAAAATGACAACAAGCATTTCTAAATATTGAAGTGAACCAAATCCGATAAAAGGATAATGTAGCGGATTTAGTTACTAAGTCGTTACCAAAAATCCACCTTCGAGAAACATGTGAAGAGTATCGGATTGAGAAAGTTATCCGAACTCCCATGATTGTAGCAATCAGGGAGAGATATTGACATCAGGGGGAGGCATGATGTCTACATGTTCGATCTCGAATAGTGAAGGACGTGTTGTGCTCTTTTTGTCCTTCGACCAGGGTTATTTTTGTCCCACAGGGTTTTTGTTACCTGGCAAGGTTTTTAACGAGGCAACAATCAAAGCGTCATCACCAAGTTTGAGCGGCACAAGGGGGAGTGTTGAAGGATGTCGACATTATGTGTGCCTCTACAAACTAGGGTTTAGAGTTGTAATAGAAGAATGTTCTAGGTATTCAATGTATTCGGATTCTATTACCTTTTGTGTACGTTGTAACTCCCTATATAAGGGCTCCTATTATCAATAATAAACACACAATTTTATTCTCCTACAACAATCTTTCCATTTTAAAGAATAAAAATAAAATATAAGAATACATGCTAAAAATAGTTTGATGATATGGCACCTGCCACATAATTTGGTATTAATATTTGGTATAATTATTTGGGATCTCAAGCATTTTTGTTAATTTATTTTATTTTTTCAAATTCATATTAACCGGGCTTAATTGGTACTATACCCAGTTTGGTTCCTGCAGATCCAAGTATCATGTCAGCCTCAACCTCCAGTATATAACGTCCCTTAAAACAAAGCTTTACATTTAATTAACCAATTATAGCTCTGTTTTGGTAGTTTAACCAACACATATTTGGCTGCTTATACTGCACAAGTGTGAAGTCAAGTTGATCAACTATCATGAATGCGAGGGCTGTAGAATAAAGGTCCAAATAAAGGCTTCAAAAACATATTGTCAAGAAAATATGGTATGTTCCTTCCCGTATCTTGTTAAGTTTAGTGCGCTCCCTAATTGTATTCTTCTTAATGTTGAATGAAATCACTGGAATTTTATGTTAGGATTTCCGATATAGTGAGAGTCGAGATTTCATGGTAGTATGTCTGAAATTTAAATGGCATTTCTGCAGGTCTCCCAAGTTTGTTTCCGTATCGAGCTTGACTGTGAACAAGCAATTCTCATTTCTGTTTCAAAATCTTCCAATCCGTTTAAAGAAAGATTGCCAATTAAGCTAGTATATACAATTAATCTATAATTTTGTATAAATCTGTCACGTAACTGTAGCTACTTTGTAGAACCTACAGAAGCACAGAAATCTGTGTAGTTGATAATAGTCTATTTAAAATCTAGTATTTGATTAAATACCACCTCTTAAGGCTAAGACATCATTAGACCGCAGTAGCTAAAAATGTCACGGAGACCAAGCCCCTTTTGTAGAGTACATTTGTTATCAAACATCCAATCCAGTAGATTCAGTTGTGCCTGTACTGATCACTACTAGTGGCTATTTCAGATGGAAAAATAGATCAAAGCGGGTGTTGGTTGAACAGAAAGATCTCTCAAAGGGGTCAACTTGGGTACCATCCGCTCCTCTGCCTTTCCCCTCGAGCTTCTGTATTAGTTGTGTTAGAGAGCCCACAACTTCAGACATTGGTTGCGGCCAGTAAAAGTATATAAATTGATCTTTTCTATTTTACAACACGCTTTTACATTCCCTCTCCCAGATCCGTTATGCAGGAAGTCTAAAGTAGAAGGGATAAATTTCAAAGTTTTAAAGCAGGAGGTATTGACCAGTGATGTTTATTATTGGAGGTCTCTGACTGCATATACCTTCTGTTGAGAAACAAAAAAAAAAAAAAAAAGGGTAAAACCTCTTGAATGCATATAAATGAGCTTCCATGAGATCAGATCCAATTTCTATCTACACAAAGGCTGAACAGAATATACATGGACTAAGAACAAGTAGATACGTGTGAAAAAGCTTGAATACATAATGGCATTACATTGTAATATACTCATTAGTCATTACTAGTGTTAACCAAATATCTTGATTCTCTGTTCAGCAACAGACGAAAAAACCATTCCCAACCGTCTTCTTTTACTCATCAAGAGTCGCTATATAGAATGTTGTTCAATTTATAAGGAATGCAAATAAAATCCCAGTCACTTGTAACTCATTGCTCAGACAACCGAATGCTCCTCAAAGGCAGAAAAGTCTACAACAGCAGTGTGAGTCATCAAGTCGAGGGACTAAAGTGATTTCACAGCTTCAGACATTGATGGTCTCTTTTCCGGCATCACAGAAGTGCAATGCAGAGTAATTTCTAGAGCTACTAGCATCTCTTGCTGGGCTGAACTTGTTATCTTGGGATCAAGAACTTGGACCTCTCCATTTGTAATGTTGACCTTTCGTTGTACCCACTTCACTATATCGAGAGACTCAGATTGTAAGACTTGCTCCGCTTGCCGACCCCTCAATAGCTCCAATAGTACAACACCAAAGCTGTACACATCCATCTGTTCAGTTGCTTTCTTACTGTACTTGGTTTCTGCAATCAACATAAATAAATGTCAAGACTCACAAGAGAATTGAGTACACAAATCTATCAATACGCAATATATTTTTAAGAAAAGGCAGCATATCAGCAACAAGAGACCGTTGGGGAAGGTTTGGTCAAGATTGCAATACAAGGCAGAGCACTAAGGTCTAGCAAAATAAACCAGCTGCACAGCTAATAAATTCAAGTAAAAAGGCAATGTAATGTGCAGTTTAGCTCTGCACTTAAGTTGTCCTTTGATAATCCTCGAATGAGAAATATTCCAAAGTTCAATATTGAAGGCTCATAGGGTAAGTTGATACAACAAACCGAATGACTGCAGTGATTGCTTTGAACTTTATCAGATGCACACGAATTGTAATAATGCCAACAAAGAATATCGCTATGAGTATATTTAGGAACAACATTACTGTGAAATTAGATTTACCAAGTTCCTACTTCTCATACCTGGTGCATTGTAACAGGAGGAAGCAGATTCTGAAGCCATTGTTGACCGAAAGGCAGCATCTCCCAGAATTGCTAATTTAGGCCATTTTATTCGTGTTGAAAGCTGGACTAGAGGACTGCTAGTTAATGATCTTTATGCTTTTAATTCTGATTTTGATGGATTAAGTTGTAATATGGGTTTTCTGTTGTAAGGTTTTTCTTTTTCATTGGAAAAAAAGAAAGAAGAAGAAAGGTTTTGAATCTCCTTTAAGAACAATCAAATCAAATTTTTTTTTTTTTAAGAGGAAAACTTCTTGAAGCAAATCCAATTTCTGACTCATAATATTAAAAAAAGTGTCCAACTTATCATAAATAGTCAAAATTTAAGGTGATAAAATCCATAACTCTCACCATTAAAATTTAAGGGAGATATCAAACATGTTCCGTTTGTAGTCAAACACACTGACTGTAACATATGCTTCAGACTATATAAAAATACAGAAACAGAACGAACCATGAATGAAAAATGTAAAGAGATACGAACCTGAAGAAATGAGTCAAGAATATCCTTATCGTAAGTTAGCTCGTCCAGAACTATCTCCAGCAAAGGAGTTCTGCACCAAACCCAATAGCGCATTGGTTTTCAACAAATGAATTATGATCATAGAAACGCAACAGAAAAATTAATTATATCAAGAAAAAGAAACAAGTACCTGACACCATCTGCTCTTGTAGTAGACCCTTGCATTTCTGCTGTCTTCTTCGACAAGACAAGCTCCATAATCTGAACATCCCAAATTAGTGCCGACAGTGAAACGAATTCACAACTATGAACTATCCATCAAGACATTGCTGAGGAGCTTACCATTATCAGAAACTTCTGCATGGCTATACAGGTATTCTTTCCTATCTCAATTAAAGCAATTGTAGCAGCAGTATCAAAATTTTCAGCTGGTTGTGCCATAGACTTCTCTGAACTTATCAGATCATCAGTGAATCCAGCATTGGTTTGATACAGCTTACACATAATGGCCAAGCAATAATCCTTCATCAAGTTTTTGTAGTTTATCTTTCTTGATACCTTCAAAAGATAATTTAAGTTTGAGTAAGCATCATGTTATAAATATTCTATTAACAACTACTGTATCAAAGATAGAATATCAGTATTCATGGGTCAAGAGAGAAATACATACCAAAAGCATGCATGTTGAGCGAAGACTCTCAGAAGGACCCAATTTGCAGTTTCTGCATCCAATAATGAGCAACTTAACCCATCAAGAAATCTAGACATAATTAAAAAATAAAATTAAAAATGAACTTGCCTGCATAGATACAGTTGCGAGGTTGAAAATCTCCTTCAAGAGCGTTAACTAGGTATTGAAACAGCAACATGTTCCCCAAGGACTGTAATGAAACAAGGTCAAGAAAGACCAAAAGGAGGAGGAAACTTTTCTTAGATAGTGAATGGAAATCTAGTGACTTAATGCTTTTGCAGTGCATAAACCTAATAAACCTTCAACCATCGCACATGCTTCTTTGAAAGGACAATAACATATAGAAAAATCAGAGTTATGAAAGAAATGTTCCGACCATAACTACATTTAAAGTGCTGGCATGAATTGAACCTGATTAAATCATTGACTGATATTTTTGTCTACAAGATTATGCAGAGACAGGATTCATTTATTGGTAAAAGTACATTTAATTGTATCACTGTAATTAGTTTCGCTACAACAAGGTTTATTTCTGCCCACAACATTATCCTACTTTTGGAAAATAGAACTGAAATCGCCGCCTTCTGTAGTAGATCATTTCTATTGCTACTTCTGCCTACAACGATATCCTACAATTATCCTATCATTGGGAGCAGATCCATTTGCAACTTTATGCAAAAATGCCGGTACAACCGAAAATAATCATGTCATGGCAATCCATAAACTAGTTTCAAAATAATTTAGTTTCAAATAGTTTGTGATAAACAAAGTATATAGAAACTACGGCAGTTTGGGTTGAGAAACATGGAAAACAGGAGAAAATATTAAAATTGTCTTGTTTGGATTACTATATGTAAGGAGAAATAGAGAAAAGAGAAGTGAGAGCCTTATTTTCTCTTCTTACCCACTTTTATTTTCTTCCAAAATAGAAATATGTGGACAGAACAAGATATTGACATCTCGGTGTTTGACTGTTTATTATTCCAAAAGTGTCTGCAATTAAATACCTGCTCTTTCAATTTAATAAACCAAACAAGAGATAGGTAACTTCAAAATATTCCCTGCCCTTATCTTCTCTTCTCCTCTTCTCTTCTCTTCCCTTCCCCTATACCTATGCTATCTCTTCTCCTAACTAAAAGATCAAGCCCAGTGCAATTGAACTAACCTTTGTTTCTGAGGCCTGGAAGTTTGGTTCAGCAGTTGCATCAGCAAGGTCTTCTATCAAACATTGGGAACCTTGCAGTTGGCAAGAGGCACTTCAATGAAGGTGGAACGGCAATAGGTAAGCTATCAGAATCAATTATAAGAAATTAGAGCTCGCAATGAAAATAGATAGAAAAAAAATAATAAATAAATAAAATTAAGCAAACCAATTACATTGATACTAATGCCAGATGCTCACTAATGCGAAAACGTGGAACACATTTGCAACCATAACTGAATATGAATTATTCCATATGCAAAAAGGTTTTTGAAAAAGACAGTTTCAAACTACTTAACAAAGTACAGATGTTTAACAAAGTACAGATGGAAGAGTTGTCATCAAAGTAAACAAGCCAAGCAAATTCTGCACATACATGAGTACCCGTGAGTACAAAGATTTGCGAAGAAATAGAGAATGCTATAGAGAGCAAACTACAGGTCCATGAACTTCAAAATAAGATAAAATACAGGTCCAAATCGAATCTAACTTACAGCGGAGTCAACTGATCCCCCAGGGTTATTAGCAGCTTCCCTCTCGCTACTAGTACTTTCAAAGCTGAAAACAAATGGCGACAAGCCTAACAAGAACAAAGATTGGAACCAATTAGGACAGCACATGAGTCAGCTAAACACATATGGCAGAAATGAACCAGAAAAACCTCTAGTACCTCATTCTCCAAGATTAACATATGCCTTTACTGGACGATTTCATTTCATCAACAACAGACAAATGCACCCGAGGGAAACACTAAAAGAGAAGGCCATTCCTTTGTGAGAAACCTCTACGCCATCAAATTACAATGAATCGGAAATCAACGGTTCAGAGGAGAAACTCATTACCTTATCTAACTCATTCAAAAGCTTAAAACTTGCCAGAGATTTTCCAATCCTTAAGATGGCGAAGATCCTGTCCAACAAAGTCGACACCAAACATTAATCCATCAAGGCATAAACACTATCAAGCGAAGCGGCACGAACGGCATCGAGGAAAGCACCATTTCATCCATGAGAAAGCACAACAGTGCAATCCAAGGACACAAGTTCAAGTCAATCACCTAAAACCCAATGTCATTTCGAAATCAAACACATAGAAAGACTCTTCAAACCGAAAAGTTAAGCTATCAAAAACCAACCTTGACATTGTCGTATCCAGCGGATATATCTTCTCTGAGGGGATCATATTTATTCTTCAGAAGCGGTGGTAGTCGGTGGAAGAGAAGAAACGGAACAAAACAGAGGCTGCTGCCGCTGTTTCGCTCCAAGGAGAGACAGAGGAAGAGAGAAACGAAAAGGCAGAGGTAGGCAAAAGGAAGAAAGAGAGAGAGTGAATGGCAGAGTTGTAAAATAATTTAAAATAAACAGTGAACCAATGCTCCACGAACCAAGGAGACGGACTGACCTCAAACTTTCTCTATTCTCTACGAACCAAGGTAATTTCTCATCAATTTTTAAATTCTGCAAATATTGGAACCAATCAATTATGCACAAGATTGAAGCTTGCTGCTCAATTTTACTGTTAGATGCCTAAGAACTCAGATGGTGATTAGGAGTGGATGTGGAAACAATTAGACGATAGACAACTGTGTTTGATCCATTGAGTTCCTGAAATTGGAAATAATCAGAGAATCGGGATGAGAATGTGAGAGAACGTTTGGTTTCTGTCAATCTATGTAGGAAGTTAATTAGGTTGAGTCGAGAAACTAATGTTCTTTTATCTCAATTTTGTAGTTCTGGGATATATATTCATTTGAATGTTAGTGCAGGATGCTAAGGAGAATGATGTGGATCATAACGTTTACAAGGGAAAAGTTCTGCTCATTGTCAAGTTGCTTCCAAATGGTATCTTCACATCCGTAGTTTCTCACGTACATTTTCTCTACTTTTTAAGAAATAGAAAAGTTATTATCTTTTCACTTCTTTTGCCCCTGATTTGCTGCAGTGGACTAACAGACTCGAACTACACGGAGCTGAATCAACTATATGAAAAGTATAAAGATCACGGTTTGAATTTATTGTTTTTTCATGCCTATCATTTTTGAGGACCGTTGAACTGTAGTATGGTAACTAGTATAGGAACTGTATCCTTGAGGTGACACCATCGAATTTTTTACTTTTATCATGTGGGTTGCGCTCTCTAGAATGTGCACAACTGCTGTGCTGCTTGTTTAAATTTCATATAAATTTTCACTGTTTTGCGTATGGAATAGTCTTATTTTATTAGAGAAACAATAATCCTCCGAGTGTAAATCAGAAATCTCATTTTCAAATGTATTATATCTAGTATTCTAGTTCAAAAGTTATGAATCCACATTTTTCATTATTTTGTCCCTTTTGTGTGATTCTCTGTGGGTTGATGCATGCAGGAGTCAAGATACTAGCTGCAATAAGTTTGCTGCACAGGAACCCGGAAGTAATGAAGAGATTAAAGAGTTTGTCTGCCCCTCGTTTCAGATCAGAATTTCCGATATTTGACAATGTCGATCCTGAACATGTTGTATCAGTAACTTTCCCGTTGCTCACACATGTTACAATTTTCTGCCGGTCATATGGTTTTTCAACCACTAGCTCATTATTGTTTCTGTAAATGATGTAGAACTGCATTTCCATGATTCCATCTATAAGCATGCAAAACTCATTTCCATAATTTAGATGATAGCTTAATTTGTTATAAATCAACGGAATAGTAGTAGCAAATGACTGTACTAAATGACTGCTTACTTGTAATTCCTTTTGACTATTGCAAGTTTAGAAAGTTTATACCTGATTTTACCCTATAGTAGTCATTTCAACAAGTTCTTGAATTTAGGCAAATTGGTGTCTTTGGAGATGATATTCAGTGGAACTTTTCCAATTTCTAGTTGACAGAGATGAGAAAGTTTCTTATCACTATTACCCTACAACTGCCACCCTTAGCCTTAAGGTAAAAACCAGATGTCTGGTTCCCGATTTTAATTATGTTATGTTGCCTCTGTTGTTTAGTGTGGTTGATCGATCATGAGTAGAGTCTTCCTGTGTCTGTGCAACATAACCTTTTGATAGCATACTTTTTGTGCAGCATGGCATAAAGACAGCTATTGGGAGTCTCATGAAGGCTTCGATGGGGTCTCAGCACAGTCAAGCAGTATGCATATGCTTGCCTTTTGTGTACCGAAAGGAAAAAATAAAAATTGAAAAGCTTGCTTTGTGCACCAAGACTTGTTAATGTTTGATTAAGCAGAGTCTCTATCAATTCCACAAACTCAAAAAACATGTTCTATTCCTTGTGTGGATGATTAACAATGATCTTATGTGGTACAAAAGCTCTCTCTCTCTCTCTATATATATATAGAATATTGTGTCTTTTATTAGTTGGTTGGCTTGGTGAGAATACTCATTTTATTTGTATAACATGTTAATTAAAATGTTTTATTTTGTTAGACAAATATTTTCTAGTGGATTGTAGATTTAAAACAATCCATGCACTTAATAGAATCCAAACAAATCTTGCTAATACAATACATTAGAATCTATAAAATTCATATGGAATTAAAACAATTCGTGGATTCTGAGAATTCATGGATTATAAAAACTCAAATAAAATCATTTAAAATTTAAATTGAATACACCACCCTTAGTATATGTCAAATTCAAGGGATTTTACATGAGTGTGTGAGGAAGCATGAATGGCACCGTCAGCATGAGTTGAGTAGTTGCTTCCACGCCGAAGACAATGCTCACCTAATTGGAATAGATAGGTTGGTCATGCGATTCAGGATTGAACTACACAGTCAGGTTATTATATAAATGCATGCATTAGCTAGCTAACCAGTAAAATGTACTTCTTCTTTTTCAACCTTCTTTTGATACAAAGATAGAGATGTAACTCATTTATTTTCTTGTTTTTATATTGTGTTTGTTCCCCTCAACTGTGATAGAGATGGAACTCATTTATTTTCTTGTTTTATATTTATGTTTGTTCCCCTCAACTGTGCCAGCATAAAAATCACAAAGTTACGACTAGGATTTAGGGTTTAAGGTTGGCAGAGTTGTAAAATAATTTAAAATAAACAGTGAACCAATGCTTAGTATATGCCAAATTCAAGAGATTTTACATGAGTGTGTAAGGAAGCATGAATGGCACCGTCAGCATGAGTTGAGTAGTTGAGATGGAAAACTTCCACACCGAAGACAATGCTCACCTAATTGGAAGAGATAGGTTGATCATGCGATTCAGGATTGAACTACATAGTCAGGTTATTATATAAATGCATGCATTAGCTAGCTAACCAGCAAAACGTACTTGTTCTTTTTCAACCTTCTTTTGATACAAAGATAGCAAAATCCTATGTCCTTAACTACCAAGGATCCTTAGACCATACATGGCATTTGGGCCGTCAAATTTGCAGGACAATCTCCTAAGTATAATTATGTGCAGGTCTCATTCAATATAGTAGGAGGTAGGTAGGATTATATTGTTAGGGGAGTGCTGCCACCTCAAGACCTGTATGTTTTTTCTTTTGGTTTAGAAAAAAATCCTAAACTTATCTGTGCAATTCTGATTTAAAATTTGAAATAGAAAATATATATTTGTTTTCTCTGGTTTGGTTTCCCTTTCCTTTTTCATTGAAAAAAAAGAGATTTTGAATCATGTTTTGTATGACTATGAGTTTCACAAACACGAGTCCGGATGGTACGGTGGAGGAAAGACTAGATCTTCTTCCAATTTGTTTGAAGTCGTAAAAGATGGAAAGAGACTTTGATTCGAACACTAAGAGAGAATTTCTTGCTTCTATGACTTACACTTAGTAGCTGCCAGCTGCAAGTGCTCTCCTGACCTATTTTCATGTCTCAAACATGCAAAGCGTCTTTGTTCATGTGAAATGACTCAAACATGCAAATTTTTTACTCATAATATTAAAAACCAAACAAGAATAAAACACGCTCGGCAGAATTCAAACCCACAATCGTCTGATTAGAAGTAAGACGCCTCATTCATTAGGCCACGAGCTTCGTTGCTTGTAGAGCCAAAAAAGAACCAAACTTGAGGTTTATTTGATTTGTGTTGTAGGAGAATTGTAATTGTGTTTATTATTGATAATAGGAGCCCTTTAAATAGGAAGTTACAAGGTATACAAAAGGTAATAGAATCCGAATACAATTGAATACCTAGAACACTTTCCTATTACAACTCTAAACCCTAGTTTGTAGAGGCACACATTATGTCGAGATCCTTCAACACTCCCCCTTGTGCCGCTCAAACTTGGCGATGACGCTTTGATTGTTGCCTCGTTAAAAACCTTGCCATGTAACAAAAACCCTGTGGGACAAAAATAACCCTGGTCGAAGGACAAAAAGAGCACAACACGTCCTTCACTCTTCGAGATCTAACATGTAGACATCATACCTCTCCCTGATGTCCATATCTCCCCCTGATTGCTACAATCATGGGAGTTCGGATAACTTCCTTAATCCGATGCTCTTCACATGTTTCTCGAAGGTGGATTTTGGTAACGACTTAGTAAATAAGTCCGCTACATTATCCTCAGTTCCTTCTTGTTTACTCATACGGGCTGTCAAAAGCTTACCGGGTTTTGTGTTGTTGCAATTTCTGGTACACTATTCAAATTGTGTAGCGGGTAATCTTACAGGTTAGGAGAATTAGGGCAGTGATCGTGCGGTTTAGAGTATTAGTATTGGATTTACAACAATTGTTTTGTGAGGAGAATTATGCTCATTTGTGCTTTACAATTTGTTTTGGTGAGAGTATGCTGTAATAAGTAACTTGAGGATTTGGTTTATGTAATATTGAGTGGTGTGAGGTGTGTTGTTTCTGAGAAAAAAATTCAGAACGTTATTTGTAATTGTTATTAATCAGGTTTCGAATTTGAATCATTTATTCAAAATTCGGGGCGTGACAGCAAGAGTGGCCTGAGCATTCAAATTTTCTTCTAAAACCTTGATCTGACTAACGAAGTCAGACCTTTCAACCTCCCATTTTTTGACACAAGACTCCAATCTCTCTTCAACCTCCGTTTTCTCTCTCTTAATCAAAACAATCTCTTCACTCAATTTTTCATTTTTCTTAAGGATTTGTCTAGAGGCTTCATAAAGCTCCTTGTACTTACCATTCATCACTTCATCTGAATGCTCCTCATCGTCTGATTCATCAGATGATTCATTATGAAGAGTTGAGGTAAGTGCAATGTTCTCTTCTTCATTTTCAGAGTGAGTATCAGACTCACTATCACTCCAAGTGGACCTTAAGGCTTTACCCACACGTGAGTTGTACCTTTTGTTTCCACAATCAATCGCTAAATGACCAATCCCACCACACTCAAAACATTTAGGTTTTTCACTAAAGTTTTTCTTTTGGGGATGTTTACTATTTTTGGAGTTCCTCCCATAGGAGTTGTCAGAAGCTTGACCTTGTTTTGAATTAGACTTAGAAACACTTTTTGACCCTTGACCAGAGGAGTTCCTAGAATTAAAGAATTTCTTGAACTGTTTTGTCAAGTAATCCAAATCTTCAGTGCTAACCTCAGCATCTTCTTCCTTTTTGACAGAGTTAAACGCTATATTTTTCACCTTTTTTCTGGTTTAATTCTCATCTCAAACGTTTTGAGATTGCCTACAAGTTCATCTAGAGAATATGTGTCAATATCCTGAGCTTCCTCTATGGCTGTTTGCTTGGACTGAAAGCTAGGTGGAAGAGATCTAAGGAACTTCTTAACAATACGATGTTCTTCAAACGGGTCACCTAAGCTTTGACACTGACTTGTCACATTGATAAGTCTAGCATGAAAGTCATCAACTGACTCATCGTTCCCCATTGTCATGTTCTCAAATTCTAGGACCAACCTCTGAAGCTTTTGTGCTCTAACTCTCTTATTGCCCTCATAAGTAACCTGGAGAAGATCCCAAGCTTTCTTGGCAGTCTCACAATGACTAATCCTAACCCTTTCCTTTTTTGATAAGGCAGTGAATAAACTATTCCTAGCCGTAAAATCATGATTACAATCACGGGCCTCTTCCGTACTCCACTCTTCCCTTGGTTTAGGAATCATTTTGGCCCCCGAAGACTCAGTAGCCTTAGAATTTTTAGGTTTGGTTGGATGAACCCACCCTGTCTCAACAATCTTCCACATATTTTCATCTTGAGAGTACAAAAATGCTCTCATCATAATTTTCCATTGGGAATAATCTTCCCCATCAAACCAAGGTGGACTGTTGATTGAACCCAAGGCTCGATCTCGTTCCATCCCTCCCACGAATCTTACTAAGAAACCTTAGTAACCCGCTCTGATGCCAATTGAAAATATTGGGATGAAACTAAAAAGCCTAGAGGAGGGGTAAATAGGCTTTCCCTACAGAAACCACAACTTTTCCTTAATTCAAAAAACTCCAGCAAGAAACGTTAAAGGATTGAAACACATA
Source organism: Rosa lucieae (assembly GCA_024704745.1). Lineage (NCBI taxonomy): Eukaryota > Viridiplantae > Streptophyta > Magnoliopsida > Rosales > Rosaceae > Rosa > Rosa lucieae. The sequence continues at coordinate 21,416,514 of CM045494.1, read as the reverse complement.
TATGAATCCCTGAATATAGCAGTGTAGATAAAGTGCATAAAAGAAAGGTAAACACAATCACACAGCGATCAAGAGACACCAGAATTATTTGCGCAGTAAAAACCTCAAAATGAGAAAAACAATTGCGGGGCCTTAACTCTCTAAAGCCCTAGTGAAAACCAATTCACTTAATGGAAAGATACGAGTTCTCTTACAAACAACCAATAGCACTGACCTCGGCTATACTTACTAGACACATTCTAGAAGGCTGTATGATCACGTCTTAGTAAATCTTCTCCACTGATGAACTGCTCTCACTGGTAGGATTGACAGGTACTGACCTCGACCTTCAATCTTCTTTGCACATCAACAACTCCAACTAACCTCGAGAGTACTTGATATGCAGTATATGATTGATAAATGAAAAAGTGTTTGACTCAACAATCTACTTTAACATGGAACAAGTAGATTACTGATACGATTTAAAGCATATCACTATTCAAGATGAATGAAGCCTTTTTCTAAATCACAATGGATGAATCCAATCTTTTCCCCCCGTCAAAGGCAAAACCAATGAACGCATTTTATTGCCGTTTATAATATGCAGACTCCCCCTAAAACTTTGGACAATAAAGACACCAAAACCTAATTGACTCCTTATATGGAAGGGACATATCCTAAAAAGATATTCTACAAATAAACATGATTTTATCCCTAATGAAAAAGATAGACTTAACTGAACAAATCATGTAGAATAAATATCCTTTTACAACTTAATAACTGACAGCAATAATGCACAAAAGATCTCCTAACTAAAGAAATCGAACACGGACCAACTCACATATTCTGACCTAACCGGGATTGCAACACATGCATCAATCCCAGTATGCATAAAGACACAAAACGTATGAGATGCATATGCAATTACCTGGAGTGCTTCAAAGAGTCAGCTGGAGCATTGTATGACCACATATCTCTCTCAGATTTTACTTGATAACTCTAGTAGACCTATGATTCAAGCTTTTGTATTAGGAATGCCAACATACATCAAACCTATAGTAACATGTACAGTGTGTGTAACAATGTTGGATGCATTGTGTTCGACTAAAATAATTAAGAAATAACAATTTGATGATCCCTCGTACATGTCAATTATTAGAATATGGTCATTTCGGTACACTACGTACATATAATTCTGCATTAAATTTAGGGAATTTCAATCTTGGAGTAGAGAGCCTCAAGGCGTCATTTGGGTTTAGGGATGAAAGACATGGTAGCCTTTGGTAAAAAAAAAAAAAAAAAAAAAAAAAAAAAAAAAACAATGGTAACCTTTGGAAATGCTATCGTGGCACAAAAGATAGTTTTTCAAATTTTTGGTTGAATTCCACTAATCTCTCTGCTCTATTACTTGCGTTAATGATCGTTGATTTCTTTAAACAATACCTCCTATTGTTTTTCACACTTTCCTTATTGGATCTGGATCTGGAATTGTGTTAATGGTCGTTGATTTCCTTATTGCTCTAGTACTCGCGTTGAAAACTTCTTTTGGGTTGATTTTGGATGAGTTTTAATGAGTTAATGAAGTTCTTTTCAATAAAAAATGAAAACCCGGCCATGAAGCAAAATAGAAATCAAAGACATAAGAAACAGTTTTTCTCTTCTACGTCAATCATTTTTAGGAAACATAAGGTCATCTTTTTCAAACCATTACCCCAATTTGAGACCCCAAAATATTAGAGTTTTGTCAAGAATTAGTATAGCTAGCGTAGCGTGTCTTGAAACAATTTGTCAAGAAATAGATAGGGTTAATAAAGAGTTTTGTCATCTACATCTTTATTAGGAGATCAAAGACAGATTCAAAACTTATTTTGGGTTGATTTTAAATTGATGATGACAACCCATGAAGGAAAATAAAAACCAAAGACGTAAGAAACAATTTTTCTCTTCTACGTCAATCATTTTTAGGAAACATAGGGTCATCTGTTTCAAACCATATCCCAATTTTAGACCCAAACTAATAGTTGGGGTTAGTATAGCCAGCGTACCTTGAAACATTTGTCAAGAAATACGTAACCTAACAGATAGAGTAGACTTTAAAGAGATAATCAGACACCCATGAAACAAAATATTTAAGAAAAAGTTATTTTTTTACGTCATATATATCCTCATTGTCCTATATAAATGGCCATCACTTTGTACATTTTGCGCGCATCAACTAAACTGACATACTTATCAGAAACCAGCTTAAGAGATGGCAGGTTATGTCGATAGCAGAAACCAGCTTGCCACAACAATCATTTTGATTCTCTTCTCATCGTCATTGGCCCATGCAAACGACGTCGACGTGGCCGAGATCTTCAACCAGTGGATCGTCCAACATCAGAGGGTGTACTCAACCGAGGTTCACAAACAAAACCGTTTTGAGATATTCAAAGCCAACTGGGAATACGTCGAGAACTTCAAGAAGATCGGCAACAAGACCTATACCTTAGGTCTGAATAAGTTCTCGGACTTAAGCCCGGAAGAATTCCTGAAAACTTATACCTGCGGCACAGATCCCACTCCCACCAGTACCCACTCAAACTCGACCTCCACATATCCTCATGTCGGCATGGATTATCTTGACTATGAGGCATGCTATGAATCAAGGGACTGGACGGAAGATGGATATGTGAGCCCCCCTGGGGATCAGACTCCGTACTGTGGTAATTACCAAAACCCGAGCCAATAGCTAGTTTATTTAATATCTCATGCTGTTTCTTTCCCTCAAATTAACTAGGTTTTTGACTGGAAATTTTCAACTTTACTGGCTTTGAACTTTATATATCCTTCCTAATTTAGTCGTCAAGATTTTATCTAGACCATTATATTATCACTTGCAAGCAAACCATCATTTCATCATTGCATGGCATGAGTATTTGAAATGATAATACCACAGCCTCAAAATGGAATTTAAGCGGAGGAAGAGAAGTATGGGTAATAAGTTTTATCTACATATATAGAGGTTAATTTGGGGGGGGGGGGGGGGGGGGGGGGGGGGGGGGGGGGTCTAACAAGTAACAACTAATATAGGTAGTGTGGTTTTATTCATTTTCAGTCATCAATGACAATTCATAAATCTCTTTCTTGCAATTAAGTTCCAAGCTAAACTCTCTCTTCACAACCCGATAAGGTGGTAAGGGATTCGATTACATTTAGGATCGAGCAAGTAAGAAGTCTTTGAACTCTTAGAATTTATGTTTTCGGATCAAAAATAGTGTGCACGACTCAAATGCACTTTGATATTGAATCCTTCTATATATGGCAATGAGCCCACAACGGTTAAGGTCCTATGGACTTTTTAATTGAAGAAAATCAAAGAAGTTAACAAATGGGGAAGAAATCTAGAATTTTTAATGCATTATGCTTCAGCCTAATTCTTAGGGTTGTAAATTGACTTCTTACTTTTCTTTCCTTTAATTTTTCTCATGAATGCACACGAAGCTGCATGCTGGGCATTTACGACCGCAGCAGCAGTGGAAGGGATTGCATATATAAAGAGAAATAGCTCAGTTCAACTATCCGTGCAGCAAATCGTTGATTGTGATAAGTTGTCTAACCTAGGATGCAGTGGCGGTCTCGTAACGGATGCATTTGACTACGTAAAACGGAACGGAGGCCTCACCAGTGCCGACAATTACCCATATGATGCTAAGGATGGAATATGCAATCTCGGTAAGGCAAAACAATTTAAAGCAAGTATTACTGGGTTTGCTCGCGTGCCGCCGAATGACGAGTATGAGATGATAATGGCAGTATGCCAGCAGCCGGTAGCGGTCGATATTAAGACGACAGATGATTTTCAGTTTTACAATGGTGGAGTATTCAGTAAAGACTGTGGAAATGGGTTGATAGACCACTCTATGACCATTGTTGGAATGGGGGAGACTGATGACGGCGTTAAGTACTGGAAACTGAAGAACTCGTGGGGTCAGGATTGGGGTGAAGGAGGGTACATGAGAATGATCAGAGGAACTAGCAAGCGAGAAGGTCATTGTTTCATCAATGCGAGAGCTTCTTATCCCATAATTGATTGACGATGAGAATATGGGACACACTTTCCAATAATTGGGAATTTCTTCCTTAATTTAGATCAATTAATACCCAATGGGAACTTTTCCTTTCCCTGCTATTATATATGTATGAAAATTAGGGTAAACATTATAAATGGTGTCTGATATGATGTTTTACTCAATATCACTCTCGTAGTTTAAAAATGTTTAATGTCACAAGCTCACACTTGTAGTTCACAAAATTAATCAATATTAGTCTGCTAAGTTCTTTTCCTTGGCCACATACATGTTATGTGCACGGTTATATTGGTCTTTTGATAGGAGCATAAAATGCGACGAATTTATAGTTTAATCCTTTACACTTTTGCTTAGTTATTTCGTTAAAAATATCAAACTAACTTTGTTATTTTCGTAGGAGGTTTGTGGATCAACCATGGAAAAATAGGAGCTCAATTGTGGAACGTTAAGGCTCAGATATATAATAGTGATGCAAAAGATGAAGGACAACCATTTATGTGGTCAGAAACAATAAGGGAAGCTTATGGAAACATTCGTGCAAAACAGTTGCTGAGAAGCAAAATATGAAAACTGGAATCTGCCTTATTTTCTTCTGTATTTGGACCCCATTTTGAAGATATTTTGAGTGCACCATGGAAGCAATTCTTGACTACATTTGAAAACCAGATATTTCACTACAATAAAGCCTAATCAAGTGATCATAATAGTCAAGGATGAAGTCAGAAACGTTGAACAAAATAGGCATCCTGATCAGCTTTCCACCTTCAGTCTTATCTATGAAGCATATTGGAGCTGTCTTTTGGAGACTTTCTTGGAAAGTCTTTTGGAAGGTTATTGTTTGGACGTCAATAAATGATTCCATAGGGAATTATAGCCCTAAGAAACGTTCATAAAGACAGCTACAAGGTCGGTGTACAAGTCCATAAATTTGACCAGAAGATAAGGAAAATCTGGAAATTTCTGACAGACCTTATCTTGAAGGCTTTTCAAGGCTGCTTTTGGGCAAGAAGTTAAGGGGATATTTAGAAGAATTTTTCACACTCTTAAAGGTCACCATCAAGGGTGTTATCTTGCTGAAAATCACATTCAAAGCTGAAATGAAACCTGGTTAAAAGAAGGGCTAAAAAGGCAATCCTAAGTGAGGCAGATAAGTGAGTCACCTTCCTTATCTCTTGGCAGATTGTTTTGAGGCTTCTTGGGGATCCTTTGCTGAGTTGTATACGTTTTATATGAGCTGTTAGCATGCTTTATATCAGCTGTAAAGGATCTACAAGTCAAAGAATTCAGCCTAAAGAAGAGAAATTCAAATAGAACAAGTAAACAAACTTGGTCTAATTGCAAGAGTGCCCTTGAACTTGCAACTCCTATATAAAAGGGCCTCCTTCCACATTTTAGGAAGACCCAACCACATACAGACCATATCACATAAAAAGAACCAGAGACACACCAAAGAAGAAGAAAAAAGAAGAAGAAGCAAGACTGCAAAATCTCACCAAAGACGATCGATCACTGCTTCTCAAAGATCGATCGTTGATCGTATTTTTCCCAATTTCTGATTTTTGTTGTCTTCCTTTTTCATGAACTCCTTTGTGTTTTTGATTCCAATTATGTGTAACTAAATTTCCAGTAGCTAGGGAGCTGTTGAAGCCCCTAGACATGATCCATAACATGCTTTGATTTTTGGTTTGTTTTCAATTAATAAAGTTGAGGTTTTGTTTACCGATTTCTCATTGATGAATTCTATGTTTGTATACTTTGGAGGACTACTTAGTATGCATGCTAGGGTTCTAATACTTTGATTGTTTGATGCCTGGATCAATAGTTGGATTCCTCAAATTATCTAGAGAAGTAATTGGTAGTTTTCACTAGCAAGTAAACAAAACCCTAGGTTTAGCAAGGCTCTAAGTTATTTGCGATGCCTAGTGATTGCTCAAACTCTTTTCAAACTTAATGATCTCTGCATGTTTAATCTAATAAACGTACCTTTAGGTTGCATTGCTTGGGAATAGTCTAGGTGTAGAGCACTTCCTGCCTAGCGTACAAAGTAAGAAAGAGTAATAGGTTGTGTTCAAGCGTACCGAGCCAATCTGAGCATCTTCAACTAAGTTAATTGGTGATAAATTGGACAAAGTGTGTTGTGTGTGATTGTTAGGGGTGGATGCTTCCTTCCTAGCTAGTTTCATTATCTTGATATCAATCAACTTTAAATCTGCTTCAGTTTTGTTTTCTTTCTGTTCTCTGTTTTTCTGTATTTTATTTCCATAGTAAATCAACTCCAAAATTCACCAAATTTTGTGTGCTAGACTCTTTACGTGTCTAGTATACTTCTGTAAATTTTCGTATTTTTCTGGGTTGTTTTAGTTAGGTTTTTAGTTTGTTTTTCAACTGCGGTTCAGTAGGAGCTGCAGTCACGTTTTGTGACTTTTGTTGAAGCCTTTAGTTTAACTTAATCCTCTGTGGGAGACCCTTATTTCCCTATATTACAATTGACATATATGCAGGAGAATAAGGAAAATCAATAGCTTCTAAGAGAGCTATCAATTTTTGGCGCCGTTGCCGGGGATTACTTTTATTCTAATTGCTTCTACTAGTTTGTTTAAATTGCCTTTTGTTTTAGTTTCTTTCTTAGTTTTTCTTTGTTTGTGTTTTCAAGTGTATGTTTACTCGTAGAACTGCTCAAGGCAATCTTACCCCCTTAGATTCTGAGATAGAACGCACTTGCAGGTCAAATAGGAAACAAACGAAGGAAACTAGTTTGCCAATTAACGACACAACGGCGGGTTCTACTTCCTCACAAGGGGAGGAGCACGGGAAAACTCCACCAAACTCACCTGAACATTCAATTCACGAGGACGAAGAGGAACCCCCAAGACTCGACATGGCATTAAAGATGCTTTTGTTCCGACAGCTTCGGAATCCCCTCATGCATAGCTTACACACCACCGGGCAATCAGGCCTTTTCCATTCCTGTGCAACTCCTTAACTCGTTGCCTAAGTACACGGGCACGCCATCTGAGGATCCTAATGTTCACATTAGAGAATTTTGGATATTTGCAAGCTGCAAACCATTCAGAACATCCAACCAGAAGGACTCAGGTTACTTCTATTTCCCTTTTCTTTAAAAGATGATGCAAAACGTTGGTTGTACTCGTTACCTGCAGGTATCATCACAACTTGGGATGAAATGGTGAAGAAGTTTTTGAAACAATACTTCCCCGCTCAATTGACCAAACGATTAAGGAGGGAGATTCAGAACTTCACTCAAAAGGATGGAGATACACTATATGATGCATGGGAGGAATTTCAAGAGTTGCAGAGGAAGTGTCCCCATCACAACTTCAGTCTGAATGACCTTGTCCAATTTTTCTATGATGGATTGGACATAGCTAATAGGGGCAGTGTTGATTCTGCATGTGGAGGTACTTTCATGAATAAAACAGGTCAAGAGGCATATAATCTGATTGATGATTTGGCCGACAACAATAGACAATTCTACACAAGAGATAAACGTACAAGAGGACGTGGAGTGTATGAAGTTGATTCAAGGAACAAATGGTGGCTGTGGAAAGAAAGATCGACATGCTAATGAATGCCTTGGCAATGGCATTAAGGCAAACCTCAGGTATGTTCTATTTGTTCCTATTCTGATCATACTACTGATAAATGTCCTTTGTCTTCTTTGTCTGAGGAACAGGTGAATTATATGGGGCAACAAAGGCCTAAATACGACCCTTACTCGAACACGTACAATCCGGGATGGAAGGATCACCCTAACTTCCGTTGGAGCAGCAATGACAACGTGGTTCGACCTACACAAGGTGTCTACAATGGACCACCTGGATTCCAACAAGGGGCTAGGCAGCAAATTTATCAACAAGCTCCCCCTCAACAAACCTCAAGCAAGTCTTTGGAAGAACTAGTCAAGGAGATGACCATAAACACCAATGTCTTCATCCAAGAAACAAGATCTCAACTCAAGGAGCATGGTCAATCTATCAAGAACTTGGAAAGGCAGGTTGGGCAACTTGCAACAGACATGCACACTAGACTTCCTGGCACCCTCCCTAGCACAACAATTCAAAATCCTAAGGATGGACGTATGGCTGAGCTCAATGTAATCACTTTAAGGAGTGGTACACAATTGGAAAAAGCTTCTTCGCATCAAAGGGCACCCATGAAAGGTCAAGAAGAGAAGGAGGAGAAAAGAAATATGCAGGAAGAAGAGAAAATCAATCGTTTTGGGGCTGATCAGAATGTTCATGCTTTTTCTCCTCCAAAGGTAAAAGATCCTACTCATCCTAAGTTGGTTACTTCATGTATTCCTTTTCCTCGCAGGTTCATGAGCTCTAAGAAAGAACAAGAAGAGAAGGATGTTCTGGAAACTTTCCGTAAAGTCCAAGTGAACATCCCTCTTTTAGATGCCATCCAGCAAATACCTCAGTATGCAAAATTCCTTAAGGAGATATGCACCAAAAAGAGAAAATTCAAAGGGAATGAAATTGTGGCCCTTAGTGAAGAAGTCTCTGCTGTTCTTCAACGAAAGCTTCCACCAAAGCTTAAGGATCCTGGACGCTTTACGATTCCATGCACTATTGGTGCACAGAGGTTTGATCATGCTTTACTAGATTTAGGAGCTTCGATTAATTTAATGCCATATTCTGTGTTTTCAACTCTTAAACTAGGTGGGCTAAAGGAGACGATGGTTATCCTTGAACTAGCAGATCGCTCAACAGTCTATCCTATGGGAGTACTTGAAGATGTACTAGTACGTGTGGATGGATTAATTTTGCCTGCAGACTTCTTTGTTCTTAAGATGGAGGAAGTGCCTATGCCTATATCATTACCATTAATTTTGGGGCGCCCATTCATGGCCACAGCTCACACCAACATTGATGTGTTCAGAGGCACGTTGAGTATGGAGGTTTTTGGGGAGACAGTGACGTTCAAGGTGTTTGAAACCTTGACTCCTCAAATTAATGAGCAAGATCTTTTAGGTGATGGTGGGCGGATAAGAGAAGATGTTCGATTCCTTAGCACTTGGAATCACCTAAAGTCAAGGCATGGGATCCTGGCGATTCGGAGTTGTTAGCAATGGCAAGCAATGGTCATTCTCCACCTATTGTCGAAGAGGAGGTGGCGATAACCATGCAAAGAACTTTAATGAAACCGTAACTGCTCAACATGTACTTCCATGTCATGAAGGTAAGTCTACATTCTATAATGATTTTGTTCCTTTAACTAATATAGAGAATGTGAGAATTGATGATAGGTCGCTTCATGGGGATTTTAAGCCAAGCAAGGAATATCTTCCGACCAAATCACCTTCCTCAAGTGGTTTCACTGAGCCTCCATTGAAGAAAACTTCAAGTGGTGATCCCCCATATCCACCTGATCCAAATAAGAAGTCATTCATGAAGAAAACGGCGAAATTTCTTGCGAAGTCTTCGAAAGGAGGCTTCTTCACCTTTGCCTAATTGTTGGTGGTACCGTCCGGCTGAAAAGACGTTAAAACAAGCGCTCTATGGGAGGCAACCCATTTAAACCGTAGCTTTGGAGGAGCCATCAAACGCAGATTTCTTTCTTGAACTCTTCCTTCTCTTTTATTTTATTTTATTTTATTTTTTTTTCATGAATTTTAAGTTGTTTTAAGGTTTCGTTGCGTTAACTTTCTTTTCTATGCTTGATTTATGCTTTGCATGCTTTACATTTGTTTATACATTGAGGACAATGCATGAATTAAGTATGGGGGAAGGATTATTGCTTTATTATGTTTTTAGTAGTTAGTTTTTGTAGTCAAATAAAAAAAAAAAAAAAAATTTTTTTTTTTATGTTTCGAGTCATTTGTTTCTTTGAGTCTTAGGATGCTCCTAACGTCGAGGATGAACATGTCTCTGAATTCATGGCTAAAGGTTTTCACAATTGAAAAAGGACTTAATTGAATTTTGTGGTTAATCGACATTGTGATACTTGTATGAAGATTTGAGATAGGATTGTAACTTGGTTCATAAAGCATGCTAGGATTAAGTCTAATTCAATTAACCCTAAGTGAGCTGTTAAGCTAAAATACTTTCTTTTCGAGTGCTTATTGATAAATTCAGAATTTAATGGCTGTATTTTGCAAGACCTCATCATTCTTTGAAAATCCAATGATCATGTGCCATAGATCTTAATGGACTAGAGAATACTAGAACTCGACTTTTGTGACTGTCAAAACTTGTATGCCATAAATTGCCCTGATCTTGGATAGGATAGAAGGCATTAGGGTAACCACCATAGCCAAACAAGCATGTGTCCCCAATAGTGCCCGTCGTGGGACTCCTTAGAATGAACCCCCTTTGAGCCTACGTTGAAAACCTTTGTTTCATCACCCTCACTACCCTACCTTGAGCTTAGTACAAGATATCTCTACCCTTGTGCTAGGGACTTAGTAGAGCATGACATAATGTGTAGGGGTGACGATGAAAGACAAGTGTGGGGTCGGGAAACCCAAGAAGAAGAAAAAAAAAAAAGGAAAGAAAGAAAAATGTCAAAAGAGAAGAAAAATTGAAAAGAAAACTCTTGGGAAGTTGTTGAAGTGAGGTTTTGGACTTTCAAATTTGTAGAAGGCTCAAAGTTGAAAATTAGGCCTTTGTCCATTCCCATGTTGGTTAGAGTAAAAGTTGGGTCCAAAACAAAGATAATTGGCCAATAAAAATGGTGACATAGTGTGGTCCATATATGCTCTGCTAGGTCCTTAGGATTTTTGTATCCTTAATCTTCATTTCGAAAAACCCTAGCTTAGCCCTATTACAACCCGTTTCAAGTCCTTACTTGATCCTTGAGATGGGCAGCCTTTGGTTAGTGGAGTCAGTTACAAAGTCGAGCTTATGGTTTAGGTCCATTTGTGCACTTAATCATTTCTTGAGGTCTTTAAAATTCTTCACAAAATGCTTTTATTGATGAAATATACAAGCTGTTTGTTGCCTTACTATTTGTTCTCTTGCATATACTTGAGTGTGAAGCTTTTAAGCATAGCCGTTTTGAGAGAAAAATTGAGAGTATGCCTTGTGAGTTTGGATTGGACTTGTTCGAATCACGCTATCATTCACTGTATAACTTAAGTTCTCCATATCTTACTTAGTCATATGAGTGTCACATGTTTATTAACCTTGGAATTATCTATGTGATTAAGTGTTTAACGTGAAAGCCATGAGTTTGATATCTCTGAGACAACAGTTCGGAGCAGTAGAGTCATTTACTTGCTTTTTGTCAAGTCTTTGTTTGGTCTTGTTAGTTTTGATTTTGCTAAGGGACTAGCAAAAGCTAAGTGTGGGGGAATTTGATAGGAGCATAAAATGCGACGAATTTATAGTTTAATCCTTTACACTTTTGCTTAGTTATTTCGTTAAAAATATCAAACTAACTTTGTTATTTTCTTAGGAGGTTTGTGGATCAACCATGGAAAAATAGGAGCTCAATTGTGGAACGTTAAGGCTCAGATATATAATAGTGATGCAAAAGATGAAGGACAACCATTTATGTGGTCAGAAACAATAAGGGAAGCTTATGGAAACATTCGTGCAAAACAGTTGCTGAGAAGCAAAATATGAAAACTGGAATCTGCCTTATTTTCTTCTGTATTTGGACCCCATTTTGAAGATATTTTGAGTGCACCATGGAAGCAATTCTTGACTACATTTGAAAACCAGATATTTCACTACAATAAAGCCTAATCAAGTGATCATAATAGTCAAGGATGAAGTCTGAAACGTTGCAAAAGTGGCATCCTGATCAGCTTTCCACCTTCAGTCTTATCTATGAAGCATATTGGAGCTGTCTTTTGGAGACTTTCTTGGAAAGTCTTTTGGAAGGTTATTGTTTGGACGTCAATAAATGATCCATAGGGAATTATAGCCTAAGAAACGTTCATAAAGACAGCTACAAGGTCGGTGTACAAGTCCATAAATTTGACCAGAAGATAAGGAAAATCTGGAAATTTCTGACAGACCTTATCTTGAAGGCTTTTCAAGGCTGCTTTTGGGCAAGAAGTTAAGGGGATATTTAGAAGAATTTTTCACACTCTTAAAGGTCACCATCAAGGGTGTTATCTTGCTGAAAATCACATTCAAAGCTGAAATGAAACCTGGTTAAAAGAAGGGCTAAAAAGGCAATCCTAAGTGAGGCAGATAAGTGAGTCACCTTCCTTATCTCTTGGCAGATTGTTTTGAGGCTTCTTGGGGATCCTTTGCTGAGTTGTATACGTTTTATATGAGCTGTTAGCATGCTTTATATCAGCTGTAAAGGATCTACAAGTCAAAGAATTCAGCCTAAAGAAGAGAAATTCAAATAGAACAAGTAAACAAACTTGGTCTAATTGCAAGAGTGCCCTTGAACTTGCAACTCCTATATAAAAGGGCCTCCTTCCACATTTTAGGAGACCAACCACATACAGACCATATCACATAAAAAGAACCAGAGACACACCAAAGAAGAAAAAAGAAGAAGCAAGACTGCAAAATCTCACCAAAGACGATCGATCACTGCTTCTCAAAGATCGATCGTTGATCGTATTTTTCCCAATTTCTGATTTTTGTTGTCTTCCTTTTTCATGAACTCCTTTGTGTTTTTGATTCCAATTATGTGTAACTAAATTTCCAGTAGTTAGGGAGCTGTTGAAGCCCCTAGACATGATCCATAACATGCTTTGATTTTTGGTTTGTTTTCAATTAATAAAGTTGAGGTTTTGTTTACCGATTTCTCATTGATGGATTCTATGTTTGTATGCTTTGGAGGACTACTTAGTATGCATGCTAGGGTTCTAATACTTTGATTGTTTGATGCCTGGATCAATAGTTGGATTCCTCAAATTATCTAGAGAAGTAATTGGTAGCTAGTTTTCACTAGCAAGTAAACAAAACCCTAGGTTTAGCAAGGCTCTAAGTTATTTGCGATGCCTAGTGATTGCTCAAACTCTTTTCAAACTTAATGATCTCTGCATGTTTAATCTAATAAACGTACCTTTAGGTTGCATTGCTTGGGAATAGTCTAGGTGTAGAGCACTTCCTGCCTAGCGTACAAAGTAAGAAAGAGTAATAGGTTGTGTTCAAGCGTACCGAGCCAATCTGAGCATCTTCAACTAAGTTAATTGGTGATAAATTGGACAAAGTGTGTTGTGTGTGATTGTTAGGGGTGGATGCTTCCTTCCTAGCTAGTTTCATTATCTTGATATCAATCAACTTTAAATCTGCTTCAGTTTTGTTTTCTTTCTGTTCTCTGTTTTTCTGTATTTTATTTCCATAGTAAATCAACTCCAAAATTCACCAAATTTTGTGTGCTAGACTCTTTACGTGTCTAGTATACTTCTGTAAATTTTCGTATTTTTCTGGGTTGTTTTAGTTAGGTTTTTAGTTTGTTTTTCAACTGCGGTTCAGTAGGAGCTGCAGTCACGTTTTGTGACTTTTGTTGAAGCCTTTAGTTTAACTTAATCCTCTGTGGGAGACCCTTATTTCCCTATATTACAATTGACATATATGCAGGAGAATAAGGAAAATCAATAGCTTCTAAGAGAGCTATCATCTTTGCACTTCAATATTATTCATTTTATTTTGAGAGTTTCTATTGGGACCTCCAAATCTGCTCACTTGACCTCACCCTATTATGAATTATTAAATGACATATATAACCTACTATAAAATTACTATTAAGGACAATAATTATACCAAAAAAATATTATACTTGTTTTGTGTAGACTTTCTAATTTAATAATATTAGATTGTATTCTTTATTATTTTCCTTATCTATTTTCATTTTCCAATTTCACTACATACTCATTAAAGTATTCATATATATTTAATAAGAATTAAAAATATAATTAAGATCATGTGACATAAAAATGTATGATATAAATCTAAGTCAATCCATTATATTTATCATGTGGTACAAAAAATACAGAAAAAAATAAACATTAAAAAATGAATGATTTTTTTTTTAGAATAAAAACAAATGATTTCTTCATATTATTTTTTTTTGCACAGCTAAAATAGAAAATAAAAAACAAAAAAACAAAAAAACATAATAGTTCATGGCATTTTCTTATTGATTAGACATTTATTTTTGAAACTCAAGTTTGATTAAGAAATGTATATTTAATAATGTGCTAGGAGAAAACCTCTAGGGTTTGAGAGAACGCCGCCCTTATGGGTGGTCGTTTCTGCAACTTTCTCCATCTCCGATGGAGAACTATGTCGGCACATCCCTTGGTGCCGTATATCTCGAGTTCGGTGCAAAGCGCCTCCTCTTTTCTTCCAATTTGCTCCTCAAAAGCGTGGTCTATGATTCCTCTTGCGGTGGCGGATTGCGATGTTTTCCCTCTCTCTCAGATCTCCACAACTTGTGATTCAAGGCTGAGTTCGATCTGTGCAGGTGGTTGGCGACCTTCCGATGGGATATCGGAGGTTTTGGGTCGGATCCGGATCTGCTTCTTGGAATTTTAGACGTGACCTTTTGGAATGCTGTGGCAGGGGCTCGAGATGGGAAGGTTTTCGACCCAGATCGGAGTGCAGGTTGGAACGACCGCGGGTGTCGGACTTGTTTTCTGGTTTCCAAATCAGACCAGGGGGAGTTCGCGACCAGAGATTTCATGCCAGAGTCCGACGGCGGTGCAGCAGTCCATGGTTGGTGGCGCTTGGAGTCGTGTGGTTGACACCGAGACGAGAGATTTCAGGCGTTGCAGATCTGGAAGGATTGCCGGATGTCTGGCTGAAGCCAGCTTGGGTGCCCAGATCGGATCCTTGGGTGCCTAGATCAGATTATGTTGGGCCTTGGCCCTTGTCAAGTTTGACCTGTCAGACTTGATCTTGGATTCAGGCCGGATTTGGGTCCGCATTTGGGACCCAGGTGGTAATCGAATCTAGATCTTGGATCCGAGACAGCTGCTCATTTTGATATGGTATTTGTTCTGGTTCTTGGGAGTTCGATTGCTAATTTACGAGTTTCTGACACCGTCGGTTACTTTCGAACTCTCGGTGAGCGAATCACCTCTCCCAGGTGTTCATATCACCGGTTACGGCTACGGTTACCGTTACTATTACATTTACACTGCTCTCGTGACATATGCAGTGCAGCGATGTCGTTCGGCATCAAGTCACATGGTTACCTTTCATTCTAGATGCGTCTGTGCATCTTGTTATCTTTTATTATTTTTCTACATTATAGGTGCGTCTGTGCATCTTGTTAAGTTTTTTATTTTTTCTTTCGATGTTTTTGCATCGCTCTATGTACTTCTCAGTTTCACTTAATATAGCTTGTCGTCTTTCCCTTAAAAAAAAAGAAATGTATATTTAGTTAAGATTTATAGAGTGATTAAATCATTGAAATGATTAAATTTTTTTTTAATTTAAAGATAATAATTTGTTTGCAAATTTTATGAGTAAGGTTATTTGAGGAAGTTTAGTGAGGTTTAGTGAGTAAATTTAGCATTTGAAAATTTGATAAGAGGTGTAAAAAACATAGAGGTCAAGTGAGTAAATTTGGAGGTTCCAATAGAAAAACTCTTTTATTTTTTCAATTGAAAGGAAGAATTCTAATAATAATTAAGAGAAGATTAAAAAAAAACTGGATATTGAATTTTGCAATAAAAATAAAAATAAAAATGAAGCACATATCTACCAAATGGATTATAGAATTACACGAAGTACGTAATTAAGAAATAGAGTTGTCGATCTATCAAATATTCAACTTTATTGGTATTATTCATCACAATCCCTTTATTATTACAACGAAAAATATCAGAATTATTCTAGAAATTGACATCCACCCTACCAGAAAGGATCTCACAACCCTTGAATTTCATCCCCTCGTCTAAGATACCACTGAAGACAGAACATTTATATATGACAGTACTAGAGGAATGGGGCGACGACTCATCCTTGACCTCAATGTCAAGAAGATAATTGAATCCTCGTACTACTTGACGCTCACCCTTGAGAACGCTCTGGAATACCAACTTCTTGCGGGATTGTTTGCTGATTTCAGAAACTGCAAACTCCGCGATCTCTTTCAGATAGGGTTTGTTGAGATCTCCGATGGGACCCCAGCCACCGGAGAGCCAGAGTTGGTCAGCAGCGATGAAATGGGAGAGGAGGAGGAGGAGAAGGCAGTGACGCATCTTTATGGTGACGTTGATTTTCTTCGTTCAAGTTAGGCTTTGGAATAGAGAAAGTGGTGGATGTAAGGAAAGAGATCGAGTTGGGGCTAGGTGGTCGGCTGGGGCTGATACGTATCGATATACTTTTTGTTCTGACGGTGCATATATACGTAACCTACCTTACTAAAGATGAGCTGTTTAGTTCGTAAAAAAAAAAAAAGAAAAAAAAAAGGATTGGGCTTAGTTATAGCTCAATCACATAGAAGTCTAAGCCCAATTTGCACCAATATTAAGTTAATTGTATTCTTTCTTCGGCAAAGAAAGTTTAGAAAATTATATAGTACCATATGTAAACTCATTTTTAAAAATATTTATACAAATTGTCCAGACCCAAAAGACAAATTATGCAAGTCTGACTTCCAATTTTAATGAAAAATTACCAAAATACTCGAGTTTCATCACAAATTTACGGGCATTGCCACCGACCCAATATCCACAACAAAACAGAAACCCCAAGTAACACTCCCCAATAATTCATCTTCCCCAAATCCACAGAGCGCAGGAAACGACGCCGTCTGAACATTCCCTAGGGCTTTGAATTTCGTCGCCGTTGATTCAATTCTGGAGAATTTAATTTCTTTACATGGAGGTGGAGGTCCCCGTTCGAAATCCTCGGCTACGGAGGAGAAGCTGAGGAGAGGGGATTCCGAGGAGGATCGGCTTTAGAGTTGGCATTCATACCCATTGGGTAATACCCACCTAGTAATAGTTTGTGGGTAATACCCATCAAATAATTTCCAGATATGGGTATTTACCCAACCAATTTCTAAACGGGTAAACCCATACCCACCCATTTACCTGTTTTCAATATGGATAGAGTTTTTTTTTTTTTTTTTTTTTAAATACTCACTATTTAAGTGCCCCACATTCCTCATCTGGGGATATTTTCAAATAGCCAATTGAGTATTTCAAATACTTGAGACAGTGTTTAAAAAAAAATTGTTGGTTTAGTCATGAGGAAGCAATACGTTTAAAACAAATAGTTATTTCCGTAAAACAATTTTCACAACTTGGCGATTAAATGTAAAATAATAAAATTCGGTTTGTAAATGAACCATCCTCACGGATCGCCTTTTGAATTGTTTTTTCACAATTACACGATCATCTCACGGTCGGATCCTTATGGATCACCCTTAAGATCATCTTTTCACAATTATACGATGATCCAAAGGTCGGATCCTCACAGATCGCCTTTTGAATCATCTTTTCACAATTATACGATGATACAATGGTCAGATCCTCACGGATCGCCTTTTGAATCATCTTTTCACAATTATATGATGATCCAACGGTCGGATTCTCACGGATCGTCTTTTCAATCGTCTTTTCACAATTATACGATGATCCAACAGTTAGATCTTCATCCGAGACCACACAAAGTCATCTGAACACCCCGTATAGGTTTTTTTTTTTTTTTTTTTTTTAAGAATAAGAAAATTACAAAAATGCCTCATATGTTGGTTGAGAAATAATAGTTCTCAATTTAAAAAAAAAATTTGGGTGTGTGGTTTACAATTTTATATGGGTATTTGGGTAAAATTTGGGTAATCACAGGTATACCCATAACCCACCCATTTTTATACGGGTATTTTGTAATTACCCAAAGTCATACCCATACCTATAAACTATGGGTATTACCCGTTAACAAATACCAAAAAGGAAAAATTACCCGCAGGTACCAGTATTCGTGGGTTTTAATGTCATCCCTAATTTGCTTAGAGCTAGTTTGGGATTGCTATGACTTTTAGAAAAAAGTGCTGCTGCTATGTTGTGAGATTAATCAGCTGTGAATTAAAACAGTTTCGTGTTTGGTAAATAATATTTTTAAAAGTGTTGTCAGTACATAAAACAACTGCAGAGTGTGTTTTGATCCACAACAACTTCTAAAAGCAACCTCTAGGCTGCTTCTAAAATCTGCTGTCACTGACCTATAACTTTCAATTAAAGCTGCTTTTTATTTACTTACCAAACACACTAAAATCTAAAATTTTGAATAAAAGCTGATTTTTTTTTAAAAGCGAAGCAATCCCAAACGGGACCTTTGGGTGAAGAGGAAGACTCTTCAGGCCGTGCTTGACCAGTGCCAGAGAGCTCTTGAATCACTAGGTACTACGCAAATTGTGTTTGCTAATGCATCCCCATTTGGTGAAAGATATCAGCTTTTCATAAATGTAAAGGACTTGAAATATCAACTAATTGTTTATGCATAATCCAAGTCATTGTGTTTGATATCAAGGGACACAATATTAACGAATTGGTACAAATAAACCATATGTGGTCGATGGGAACCTCCGATTATCAGCATAAATCAATATGCCTTGTAGGTATAATGCGATTGATACCTTGCGCATGAATTCTGACAGGACACAACGTGCATAAATAGCCAGAGTTTCAGTGTGGCTGCGAAGAGGGTGGCTCTTGTCCATAATGAGTTTATCCTATTTATATTTTTCATTGTCCTTTTTTTATGGTTTACATATTTCATATGTTTTTGTTTTTTGTTTTCTGTTCTAACTTGGTCTTATTTATATATATATATATATATATATATTTTAGGTTTTTTTTTTTGAAGAAGGCAGAAGCCAATATATTGATCAAAAGCCAGAATGGCCAATATATATATATATATATATATATATTTTTTTTCAATTGTGATACTTCGAACCCTAATAGCAATAAAAATGATTTATGAAACCCTAAAACTAAAATATTGTGGTCTAACCATCATTCGGAGAGGCAGAATAATATGGTTTTTACTTCAAGAGATCGAGCAGAGCGACTTGGTAATTATATCCCTCGGAATTATGAGGTCACTTTGTTTTACCTGAGTGGATCTGTTAAATTATGAAGTAGTAGATCGAGCAGAGCGAAAACCACAGGGAAGTGGGGAGAACTCGCTAAAGTGTGACTTTAGATTGGCTGGTTTGCGAGGGCGTTACCCTTGCTTGACTGGTTCTGTAACATTTGTGGTCGCGGTACTACAGTCGGCTCCTGAGGAGACTAAGACCGAAGCACGTTGACAGAGGGTTTGGTGGTACTGACAATCGGCTCCCGAGGAGACTGGGACTGGAGTGTGGTCACCGATAAAAGAGAGAGTTTGTTGCTCCGGGGAGGCTTGGATAATCGTAGAGATTAATTGATGAATTCGCTGCCCTCTTAATTTCGTCGTAGCCTTTATATATAGGCTACTTTGCAAATCCTTCAAGCCACAACTGCTGGCCTTGAAACAAATCAAAGACCCTTAATGGTCTTGACGGCTGTAGTGGACAAATAATTATTATTTGCTGGCTTGGATATTGCTAGAATATAGGCAAATATGAGTGCCTATTGGATGCGAACGGCTGGATATACTTCTTAAATATATCTTCGCGATCATCCCGCAGCATAGTGGCGCACTAATGGAATCATGATGACATATTTCCTTGTTTTACTGCAAAAAGTAATTGATTGACTGCATACTCCTTGATTCCTTGATCCACCTTCGTTGTGCTCCTTGATTACCACGTGTGGGGAACCATGATGATTGCATTGGGTGGTTGAACGTGATTGCACTCTCTAGGCAACTTTAGTTGCATATATATATATATATATGTATATATATATATATATGTTGTATTTCTTGGTGGCCAAAATGCTTCCATCACGTGCATGCCATATTCCCTCTTTTCATATGCTTCCTCATTCGCGCATTCGTTAATTGTTTGGAGTATGAATATTTGCATGGCTCCTTTTCTTGCAGCTTGCATAAACTTCCATAACTCTGCAGGTATGTCTAAATAATATATTTCGAACTTGTCAAAAACTAATCGTAAGTAACACATGTCGCTCCATTGGCATAAACTTCTATGAGTCGTCCTGCAGTTCAAATACACTTAAGTTGTCCTTTGATAATCCTCGAATGAGAAATATTCCAAAGTTCAATATTGAAGGCTCATAGGGTAAGTTGATACAACAAACCGAATGACTGCAGTGATTGCTTTGAACTGTATAATTGTAATAATGCCAACAAAGAATATCGCTATGAGTATATTTAGGAACAACATTACTGTGAAATTAGATTTACCAAGTTCCTACTTCTCATACCTGGTGCATTGTAACAGGAGGAAGCAGATTCTGAAGCCATTGTTGACTGAAAGGCAGCATCTCCCAGAATTGCTAATTTAGGCCATTTTATTGGTGTTGAAAGCTGGACTAGAGGACTGCTAGTTAATGATCTTTATGCTTTTAATTCTGATTTTGATGGATTAAGTTGTAATATGGGTTTTCTGTTGTAAGGTTTTTCTTTTTCATCGGAAAAAAAGAAAGAAGAAGAAAGGTTTTGAATCTCCTTTAAGAACAATCAAATCAAATTTTTTTTTTTAAGAGGAAAACTTCTTGAAGCAAATCCAATTTCTGACTCATAATATTAAAAAAAGTGTCCAACTTATCATAAATAGTCAAAATTTAAGGTGATAAAATCCATAACTCTCACCATTAAAGTTTAAGGGAGATATCAAACATGTTCCGTTTGTAGTCAAACACACTGACTGTAACATATGCTTCAGACTATATACAAATACAGAAACAGAACGAACCATGAATGGAAAATGTAAAGAGATACGAACCTGAAGAAATGAGTCAAGAATATCCTTATCGTAAGTTAGCTCGTCCAGAACTATCTCCAGCAAAGGAGTTCTGCACCAAACCCAATAGCGCATTGGTTTTCAACAAATGAATTATGATCATAGAAACGCAACAGAAAAATTCATTATATCAAGAAAAAGAAACAAGTACCTGACACCATCTGCTCTTGTAGTAGACCCTTGCAATTCTGCTGTCTTCTTCGACAAGACAAGCTCCATAATCTGAACATCCCAAATTAGTGCCGACAGTGAAACGAATTCACAACTATGAACTATCCATCAAGACATTGCTGAGGAGCTTACCATTATCAGAAACTTCTGCATGGCTATACAGGTATTCTTTCCTATCTCAATTAAAGCAATTGTAGCAGCAGTATCAAAATTTTCAGCTGGTTGTGCCATAGACTTCTCTGAACTTATCAGATCATCAGTGAATCCAGCATTGGTTTGATACAGCTTACACATAATGGCCAAGCAATAATCCTTCATCAAGTTTTTGTAGTTTATCTTTCTTGATACCTTCAAAAGATAATTTAAGTTTGAGTAAGCATCATGTTATAAATATTCTATTAACAACTACTGTATCAAAGATAGAATATCAGTATTCATGGGTCAAGAGAGAAATACATACCAAAAGCATGCATGTTGAGCGAAGACTCTCTCAGAAGGACCCAATTTGCAGTTTCTGCATCCAATAATGAGCAACTTAACCCATCAAGAAATCTAGACATAATTAAAAAATAAAATTAAAAATGAACTTGCCTGCATAGATACAGTTGCGAGGTTGAAAATCTCCTTCAAGAGCGTTAACTAGGTATTGAAACAGCAACATGTTCCCCAAGGACTGTAATGAAACAAGGTCAAGAAAGACCAAAAGGAGGAGGAAACTTTTCTTAGATAGTGAATGGAAATCTAGTGACTTAATGCTTTTGCAGTGCATAAACCTAATAAACCTTCAACCATCGCACATGCTTCTTTGAAAGGACAATAACATATAGAAAAATCAGAGTTATGAAAGAAATGTTCCGACCATAACTACATTTAAAGTGCTGGCATGAATTGAACCTGATTAAATCATTGACTGATATTTTTGTCTACAAGATTATGCAGAGACAGGATTCATTTATTGGTAAAAGTACATTTAATTGTATCACTGTAATTAGTTTCGCTACAACAAGGTTTATTTCTGCCCACAACATTATCCTACTTTTGGAAAATAGAACTGAAATCGCCGCCTTCTGTAGTAGATCATTTCTATTGCTACTTCTGCCTACAACGATATCCTACAATTATCCTATCATTGGGAGCAGATCCATTTGCAACTTTATGCAAAAATGCCGGTACAACCGAAAATAATCATGTCATGGCAATCCATAAACTAGTTTCAAAATAATTTAGTTTCAAATAGTTTGTGATAAACAAAGTATATAGAAACTACGGCAGTTTGGGTTGAGAAACATGGAAAACAGGAGAAAATATTAAAATTGTCTTGTTTGGATTACTATATGTAAGGAGAAATAGAGAAAAGAGAAGTGAGAGCCTTATTTTCTCTTCTTACCCACTTTTATTTTCTTCCAAAATAGAAATATGTGGACAGAACAAGATATTGACATCTCGGTGTTTGACTGTTTATTATTCCAAAAGTGTCTGCAATTAAATACCTGCTCTTTCAATTTAATAAACCAAACAAGAGATAGGTAACTTCAAAATATTCCCTGCCCTTATCTTCTCTTCTCCTCTTCTCTTCTCTTCCCTTCCCCTATACCTATGCTATCTCTTCTCCTAACTAAAAGATCAAGCCCAGTGCAATTGAACTAACCTTTGTTTCTGAGGCCTGGAAGTTTGGTTCAGCAGTTGCATCAGCAAGGTCTTCTATCAAACATTGGGAACCTTGCAGTTGGCAAGAGGCACTTCAATGAAGGTGGAACGGCAATAGGTAAGCTATCAGAATCAATTATAAGAAATTAGAGCTCGCAATGAAAATAGATAGAAAAAAAATAATAAATAAATAAAATTAAGCAAACCAATTACATTGATACTAATGCCAGATGCTCACTAATGCGAAAACGTGGAACACATTTGCAACCATAACTGAATATGAATTATTCCATATGCAAAAAGGTTTTTGAAAAAGACAGTTTCAAACTACTTAACAAAGTACAGATGTTTAACAAAGTACAGATGGAAGAGTTGTCATCAAAGTAAACAAGCCAAGCAAATTCTGCACATACATGAGTACCCGTGAGTACAAAGATTTGCGAAGAAATAGAGAATGCTATAGAGAGCAAACTACAGGTCCATGAACTTCAAAATAAGATAAAATACAGGTCCAAATCGAATCTAACTTACAGCGGAGTCAACTGATCCCCCAGGGTTATTAGCAGCTTCCCTCTCGCTACTAGTACTTTCAAAGCTGAAAACAAATGGCGACAAGCCTAACAAGAACAAAGATTGGAACCAATTAGGACAGCACATGAGTCAGCTAAACACATATGGCAGAAATGAACCAGAAAAACCTCTAGTACCTCATTCTCCAAGATTAACATATGCCTTTACTGGACGATTTCATTTCATCAACAACAGACAAATGCACCCGAGGGAAACACTAAAAGAGAAGGCCATTCCTTTGTGAGAAACCTCTACGCCATCAAATTACAATGAATCGGAAATCAACGGTTCAGAGGAGAAACTCATTACCTTATCTAACTCATTCAAAAGCTTAAAACTTGCCAGAGATTTTCCAATCCTTAAGATGGCGAAGATCCTGTCCAACAAAGTCGACACCAAACATTAATCCATCAAGACATAAACACTATCAAGCGAAGCGGCACGAACGGCATCGAGGAAAGCACCATTTCATCCATGAGAAAGCACAAGAGTGCAACCGAAGGACAAAAGTTCAAGTCAATCACCTAAAACCCAATGTCATTTCGAAATCAAACACATAGAAAGACTCCTCAAACCGAAAAGTTAAGCTATCAAAAACCAACCTTCACATTGTCGTATCCAGCGGATATATCTTCTCTGAGGGGATCATATTTATTCTTCAGAAGCGGTGGTGGTCGGTGGAAGAGAAGAAACGGAACAAAACAGAGGCTGCTGCCGCTGTTTCGCTCCAAGGAGAGACAGAGGAAGAGAGAAACGAAAAGGCAGAGGTAGGCAAAAGGAAGAAAGAGAGAGAGTGAATGGCAGAGTTGTAAAATAATTTAAAATAAACAGTGAACCAATGCTCCACGAACCAAGGAGACGGACTGACCTCAAACTTTCTCTATTCTCTACGAACCAAGGTAATTTCTCATCAGTTTTTAAATTCTGCAAATATTGGAACCAATCAATTATGCACAAGATTGAAGCTTGCTGCTCAATTTTACTGTTAGATGCCTAAGAACTCAGATGGTGATTAGGAGTGGATGTGGAAACAATTAGACGATAGACAACTGTGTTTGATCCATTGAGTTCCTGAAATTGGAAATAATCAGAGAATCGGGATGAGAATGTGAGAGAACGTTTGGTTTCTGTCAAATCTATGTAGGAAGTTAATTAGGTTGAGTCGAGAAACTAATGTTCTTTTATCTCAATTTTGTAGTTCTGGGATATATATTCATTTGAATGTTAGTGCAGGATGCTAAGGAGAATGATGTGGATCATAACGTTTACAAGGGAAAAGTTCTGCTCATTGTCAAGTTGCTTCCAAATGGTATCTTCACATCCGTAGTTTCTCACGTACATTTTCTCTACTTTTTAAGAAATAGAAAAGTTATTATCTTTTCACTTCTTTTGCCCCTGATTTGCTGCAGTGGACTAACAGACTCGAACTACACGGAGCTGAATCAACTATATGAAAAGTATAAAGATCACGGTTTGAATTTATTGTTTTTTCATGCCTATCATTTTTGAGGACCGTTGAACTGTAGTATGGTAACTAGTATAGGAACTGTATCCTTGAGGTGACACCATCGAATTTTTTACTTTTATCATGTGGGTTGCGCTCTCTAGAATGTGCACAACTGCTGTGCTGCTTGTTTAAATTTCATATAAATTTTCACTGTTTTGCGTATGGAATAGTCTTATTTTATTAGAGAAACAATAATCATCCGAGTGTAAATCAGAAATCTCATTTTCAAATGTATTATATCTAGTATTCTAGTTCAAAAGTTATGAATCCACATTTTTCATTATTTTGTCCCCTTTTGTGTGATTCGCTGTGGGTTGATGCATGCATGCATGCAGGAGTCAAGATACTAGCTGCATTTAGTTTGCTGCACAGGAACCCGGAAGTAATGAAGAGATTAAAGAGTTTGTCTGCCCCTCGTTTCAGATCAGAATTTCTGATATTTGACAATGTCGATCCTGAACATGTTGTAGCATTAACTTTCCCGTTGCTCACACATGTTACAATTTTCTGCCAGTCATATGGTTTTTCAACCACTAGCTCATTATTGTTTCTGTAAATGATGTAGAACTGCATTTCCATGATTCCATCTATAAGCATGCAAAACTCATTTCCATAATTTAGAGGATAGCTTTGTTATAAATCAACGGAATAGTGGTAGCAAATGACTGTACTAAATGACCGCTTACTTGTAATTCCTTTTGACTATTGCAAGTTTAGAAAGTTTATACCTGATTTTACCCTATAGTAGTCATTTCAACAAGTTCTTGAATTTAGGCAAATTGGTGTCTTTGGAGATGATATTCAGTGGAACTTTTCCAATTTCTAGTTGACAGAGATGAGAAAGTTTCTTATCGCTATTACCCTACAACTGCCACCCTTAGCCTTAAGGTAAAAACCAGATGTCTGGTTCCCGATTTTAATTTTGTTATGTTGCCTCTGCTGTTTAGTGTGGTTGATCGATCATGAGTAGAGTCTTCCTGTGTCTGTGCAACATAACCTTTTGATATCATACTTTTTGTGCAGCACGGCATAAAGACAGCTGTTGGGAGTCTCATGAAGGCTTTGATGGGGTCTCAGCACAGTCACGCAGTATGCATATGCTTGCCTTTTGTGTACCAAAAGGAAAAAATAAAAATTGAAAAGCTTGCTTTGTGTACCAAAGATTTGTTAATGTTTGATTAAGCAGAGTCTCTATCAATTCCACAAACTCAAAAAACATGTTCTATTCCTTGTGTGGATGATTAGCAATGATCTTATGTGGTACAAAAGCTCTATATATATAGAATATTGTGTCTTTTATCAGTTGGTTGGCTTGGTGAGAATACTCATTTTATTTGTATAACATGTTAATTTTATATTGTTAGACAAATATTTTCTAGTGGATTGTAGATTTAAAACAATCCATGCACTTAATAGAATCCAAACAAATCTTGCTAATACAATACATTAGAATCTATAAAATTCATATGGAATTAAAAAATCCGTGGATTCTGAGAATCCAGGATTATAAAAAGTCAAATAAAATCATTTAAAATCTAAATTGAATACACCCCCCTTTGTATATGCCAAATTCAAGAGATTTTACATGAGTGTGAGGAAGCATGAATTGCACCGTCAGCATGAGTTGAGTAGTTGCTTCCACGCCGAAGACAATGCTCACCTAATTGGAAGAGATAGGTTGATCATGCGATTCAGGATTGAACTACACAGTCAGGTTATTATATAAATACATGCATTAGCTAGCTAACTAGCAAAACGTACTCGTTTTTTTTCAACCTTCTTTTGATACAAAGATAGAGATGTAACTCATTTATTTTCTTGTTTTTATATTGTGTTTGTTCCCCTCAACTGTGCTAGAGATGGAACTCATTTATTTTCTTGTTTTTATATTTATGTTTGTTCCCCTCAACTGTGCCAGCATAAAAATCACAAAGTTACCACTAGGATTTAGGGTTTAGGGTTGGAAAAGTTGTAAAATAATTTAAAATAAATAGTGAACTAATGCTTAGTATATGCCAAATTCAAGAGATTTTACATGAGTGTGTGAGGAAGCATGTAGTTGAGATGGAAAGCTTCCACACCAAAGACAATGCTCACCTAATTAGAAGAGATAGGTTGATCATGCGATTCAGGATTGAACTACACAGTCAGATTATTATATAAATGCATGCATTAGCTAGCTAACCAGCAAAACGTACTTGTTCTTTTTCAACCTTCTTTTGATACAAAAATATATAGCAAAATCCTATGTCCTTAACTACCAAGGATCCTTGGACCATACATGGCCTTTGAGCCGTCAAATTTGCAGGACAATCTCCTAAGTAGAATTATGTCAGGTCTCATTCAATATAGTAGGAGGTAGGTAGGATTATATTGTTAGGGGAGTGCTGCCACCTCAAAACCTGTATGTTTTTTCTTTTGGTTTAGAAAAAAAACCC
The DNA here is from genome assembly GCA_024704745.1 of Rosa lucieae. Taxonomy (NCBI): domain Eukaryota; kingdom Viridiplantae; phylum Streptophyta; class Magnoliopsida; order Rosales; family Rosaceae; genus Rosa; species Rosa lucieae. Next base: position 21,389,326 of record CM045494.1, on the reverse strand, counting down.
TAAACTTATCTGTGTAATTCTGATTTAAAATTTGAAATAGAAAATATAATTTTTTTTTTCTCTGGTTTGGTTTCCCTTTCCTTTTTCATTGAAAAAAAGAAGAAGATTTTGAATCATGTTTTGTATGACTATGAGTTTCACAAACACGAGTCCGGATGGTGGAGGAAAGACTAGATCTTCTTCCAATTTGTTTGGAGTCGTAAAAGATGGAAAGAGACTTTGATTCAACACTGAGAGAGAATTTCTTGCTTCTATGACTTACAGTCAGCAGCTGCCAGCTGCAAGTGCTCTCCTGACCTATTTTCATGTCTCAAACATGCAAAGCGTCTTTGTTCATGTGAAATGACTCATAGATATGTTCTTCTCCGCCACACTCTTGAGGAATTGAATATGCTGGTTGAAGCATTGGGAGGTTATAAGCCAAAAAAGTATGGGCGGGCATCAAAGCACCATGGAGTAGTTTCTATAGACAACGCTGATATGCATGCAGCTAAGAAGCCTAAGCTGGATCAAGAAAGTGGCATGTACAAAATAAAGTCTTGTGATCCAAAGGGGTACTTTCCTTCAAGAACAATCAAACTTCTTGAAGCAAATCCAAATTTCTGACTCATTATATTAAAAACCAAACAAGAATTAAACACGCTCGGCAGGATTCGAACCCATAATCGTCTGATTAGAAGTAAGACGCCTCATTCGTTAGGCCACGAGCTTCGTTGCTTGTAGAGCCAAAAAAGAACCAAACTTGAGGTTTATTTGATTTAATAGCAAATTATTGATGAGCAACCCAACATGAACCCTCGCAAATTGGACTTTTGAGAGGAAAGGAAAGAGACCAAAGAGAAGACAGAGAGAGAGAGAGAGAGAGAGAGAGAGAGATGGCAATGCCATGGAACATGACTCTTTGGATGGCCGAGATGGTCTGGTTGGCTCTCACCGGCTGGGTCTCCTCTTGCTTGACTGTCGCTGACGATATCGCCACCTCTCTCAGAACAGGAGATATCGCCACCTCTCTCGATGTCGGCTGATATTCCCCGATCACTCCCTTCCTTATGTAAGTTGATTTGATTTCTCTTGGATTTTGTGTTGGGTGTTTCATTTGTTATTAGAGAATTGTAAAGCAATAGGCATGCTAGGCTTATCCACCAAATTACAGTCCTTCTGTAGGAGCCCAACCTCTAAAACCCTTCATTTCTGATTCTCAAAATTTCATAAGATTGATAACACTGCGACGCTCGCTAAGCTATCTAAGCCCAATAAAGCCCACTTGAAACAACAACAACAAGAAGAATCCAGCTCGTTTGGATCGCTGTTCAGTGAAATAACTGAGATTTTAGGGGCTGAACATGTCACTCTGGATAAAACCCCATCTGGGTTTTTTATTTCCAAGGAAACCCATCTTGGGGTTGGTGAGGTTGGGGAAGAGAATGCTAAGGTGAATGCACTGGGAGAAAAGGAAGATATAGCTGTTGTGGAGGAAACCAGATTCGAAAGCGTAGCTGAAACTGATGTTAGCCCAGTAGTTTGTGAGGTTACGAAGATTGTCAGGGCGGAAAATGGTTTGGTTTCGATGGAGGAAACGGTTAGACGAGTTGGGTTTTCAATTAGATTCAGAGATTGTTGACAAAGTTCTGAAGAGGTGCTTTAAAGTGCCACATTTGGCTTTTAGGTTCTTTGATTGGGTGAAGCTGAAAGAAGGGTTCTGCCACACGACTAAGACATAATACTGTGCTGTGTGCCTGTGTACGTATAGCTGGGGATGCAAGAGAGTTTGGGCTGGTGGAGAAGTTGGTGGGGAACTGGTGCGAGAAAGATGTTAAGACCCGGACCATTCTTATCCAGATGTATGGGAAGGCCAAGTTAGTTGGAAGAGCCTTGTTAGTCTATGAGAAAATCAAGAAATGCAGTTTTGAACCACACACAGTAGTTTTCAGAATGATGACACGTGCACTTTGTGCTGCTGGAAAAGCCGACGTGGCAATGGAATTTTACAAGGAAATGGTACAGAAGGACATTGGACTTGATATCACTGTATAAGCTGTAATTGAACGGCATAGATTCACCAGTTGGTGTATGATGGACCAGTTGCAATGCAAATCGACTCACCATCCCAAAGTGAGTACTTTACCCCTGGCTCTCTCTATTCTGTCTATTGAATCCATTTCACCAATCTTTGAAAGCTCATTTTGTGAACACTTTTGGCAGGAACTCAAATGGTGTTGTAGAAGAACCCTGATTTGGTTGGCTTTGCTTTGATTTAAAGGAAACTTGGCAATAGAGCGGAATTCAAATGTGTGGAATGTAATTTATGATTTTCGAGATTAATAGCAATGATTGATGACATTTGAAAGTGTATCATATGGATCATGATGTTTCCTGAGATGGGAGATGTTGAAATTTTCAGTATCATCTTTTCTTCGGTTAGCTAAAGGCAGCAGTAATTAGTTGAAAAAGAAAATCTCAGTCTTCTAACAATATAAAATAGAATAAGAAAAGAGTGAAATCTTGGATTTGGAATGAGCATCCTGTCTTATAATACTCTCAGGCAACTGCTGCCTGAGTAAAGCTAAAGCGATAGGGTATCACTACAAATTTACAAAATACAATGGCTATTAGTCATCTGCCAATCTATGGTAATCTTAATTCCTGCCATTGAACGCTCGTATTCTTTCCTAAAACGCAAGAATATCACTACAACCCTCGTACATACATCCTAAAACAAAAGTCACTAAGCTTGACTTGCGCATGTGGCCTACCCCTTAAGCTTCTCAAGCATGCAAAGAATCACAAGATGCTATACGCACCTGACCTGGAAAAAACAGACGAGCAAAGATCAGCCATCAGCTCAAACAAGTTTATCAGATGTAATTATGGCCGTTGTAGTTACAATAAGAATTAAGCCCTTGCATACAACTTCTCACGACTCGAGTAAGATTCATTGAAAAAAAAAAAAAATTTGACTTATCAATAATCAGATCCATCATATTAGCAGACCCTCCTAATATTCATTTATCAATATGCAGTTACTTCACCCATCCTTTGAGTCATTCTAATGAAATTCAGTATAGAGGCTATAAAACAGTTCTAAGTGCAAAATAGAAGCGGACATTAACACATTTATTTTGTATACATTAACATATACCGTTCATCCTAACTATGCACTATACATACCTGTAGGATTTCATACTAAATCAATCACCCTCAAATTACCTTTGGCATACTATGACTGTGCTGATATGATAGTAGCTGCCATAAACAATGCTTCTTTTCCAAGTGGCAAAATCTCCATCTTCCTAAACCATTAATGTTATAATAAAAGGTTAAAAGAATGGGACTCCAGCTACAGTTGGTAAACTGTTGAGGAATTATAACAAATCACTCCAAAAAAAAAAAAAAAAAACAAGCACAAGGACAAGTAAGTAAAAGTTTATTCTAATTCTGAACTTACTTGTCTGCAGTCTTCAGATTTCTAAATGCAGATATTATATTCTCAGATACTTCAATGAGGGCTCTGTTACTTGTTTCTTCACTGGAAGCAGAGGTGCCTTCGACATGTTGTTTACACGGTAAGGACAAATGAGCCAAATTAAAAACAGAAAAGATTTTATCAATATCTGATGAGGGTTGAAGTACAACACTTGCTACTGAACGACTTAACATTGCAAGCCTCATTGTAAAATCCATTTGGATATTCTATCATACAATACACACAAGCACCTACACAGGCACTAGATAGACGTCTATTTAAATGCTTCGTTACCATAACAGAGTATATGCATAGCTAGGAGGCTAGAGGCACAGTAGGTGAGATGCTACTCAAATCATCTTCATGGTGAGTATACAACTGAACAAGTAAGAAAGACGACTCATGCAATTTCTTAAGAAATTTGCAAATACATGCAGTTTATTTGTACGATACCCTCTTAAGGCCGTTGATTGCAATAACCATACACATAAATACATAATCAAGAATGTTAAGAAAAAAATGATACATCACACCCTAGAAAGCCAAATTTATAGATATTTCTGAGAAAGTATTCTGTTGATAGCAAGAATATTCACCTGAAGGCCGTGTGCTAAAAGCAACTGAGCTAGTTCTGGCCTAATCTTTTTTATGGTGGTTTTTGTGCTGTTGACATTTGAAAAGCACTTCAATGCTCCATTGAATGATGCATCATCTGTAGGAAATTTGATCTAGAGTTCGAACAGAAGGCTAAAACATGCAGAGTGTGATTAGTTAAAGGATGATCAATCAGGACAAAGTGCAATTCAACAATTTCAATAACCATAATGACATAATAAGTCCTTCAGGAATACAAAAACAAAGAAAGGTAACACCATAGATAAAGGATGCCATGACAATACAAGCAGAAGGAGCTTGATTGGGTGATTTGGACACATAACTGGTTTTCTATAACTTTGAAAGCTCATCTTACCATTGTATTTCCACAAATACTGCACAACTATCTCAAGCTTCCATTTAGGTTCATTGAAATCCTACAGTGCATCCTCATGAAAAAGTGGCAGCAAAAAAAGTGTCCAACTTATCATAAATAGTCAAAATTTAAGGTGATAAAATCTGTAACTCTCACCATTAAAGTTTAAGGGAGATTTCAAACATGTTCCGTTTGTAGTCAAACATACTGACTGGAACATATGCTTCAGAGCATATACAAATACAGAAACAGAACGAACCATAAATGGAAAATGGAAAGAGATATGAACCTGAAGAAATGAGTCAAGAATATCCTCATCGTAAGTTAGCTCATCCAGAACTATCTCCAGCAGAGGAGTTCTGCACCAAACCCAATAGCGCATTGGTTTTCAACAAATGAATGACGATCATAGAAAAGCAACAGAAAAATTAATTATATCAAGAAAAAGAAACAATTACCTGACACCATCTGCTGTTGTAGTAGACCCTTGCATTTCTGCTGTCTTCTTCGACAAGTCAAGCTCCATAATCTGAACATCCCAAATTAGTACAGACAGTGAAACTGATTCGCAACTATGAACTATCCATTAAGACATTGTTGAGGGGCTTAACAGTATCAGAAACTTCTGCAAGGCTATACAGGTATTCTTTCCTATCTGAAGCAAAGCAATTGTAGCAGCAGTATCAAAATTTTCAGCTGGTTGTGCCATAGACTTCTCTGAACTTATCAGATCATCAGTGAATCCATCATTGGTTTGATACAGCTTACACATAATGGCCAACCAATCCTTCATCAAGTTTTTGTAGTTTATCTTTCTTGATACCTTCAAAAGATAATTTAAGTTTGAGTAAGCATCATGATATAAATATTCTATTAACAACTACTGTATCAATGATAAAATACAAGATTCTTCACTATTCATTGGTATTCATGGGTCAAGAGAGAAGTACATACCAAAAGCATGTTGAGCAAAGACTCTCAGAAGGACCCAGTTTGCAGTTTCTGCATCCAATAATGAGCAACTTAACCCTTCAACAAATCTAGACATAATTAAAAAATAAAATTAAAAATGAATTTACCTGCATAGATACAGTTGTGAGGTTGAAAATCTCCTTCAAGAGCGTTAACTAGGTATTGAAACAGCAACATGTTCCCTAAGGACTGTAATGAAAGAAGGTCAAGAAAAACCAAAAGGAGGAGGAAACTTTTCTTAGATAGTGAATGGAAATCTAGTGAACACAAAATGCTTTTGCAGTGAATAACCTAACAAACCTTCAACAGTCGCACAAGCTTCTTTGAAAGTTCAATAACATATAGAAAAATCAGAGTTATGAAAAAAATGTTCAGACCATAACTACACTTAAAGTGCTGGCATGAATTGAACCTGATTAAATCATTGACTGATATTTTTGTCTACAACATTATGCAGAGACAGGATTCATTTATTGGTAAAAGTACATTTAATTGTATCACTGTAATTAGTTTCGCTACAACAGGGTCTCTGCCTACAACATTGTCCTACTTTTGGAAAATAGAACTGAAATCCCTGCCTTCTGTAGTAGATCATTTCTATTGCTACTTCTGCCTACAATGATATTCTACAATTATCCTATCATTGGGAACAGATCCATTTGCAACTTTATGCAAAAATGCCAGTACAACCCAAAATAATCATGTCATGGCAATCCATAAACTAGTTTCAAAATAATTTAGTTTCGAAATAGTTTGTGATAAACGAAGAATATAGAAACTAACGGCAGTTTGGGTTGAGAAACATGGAAAACAGGAGAAAATATTAAAATGTCTTGTTTGGCTTACTATATGTAAAGAGAAATAGAGAAAAGAGAAGTGAGAGCCGTATTTTCTCTTCTTGCCCACTTTTATTTTCTTCCAGAATAGAAATATGTGGACAGACAAGATATTGATATCTTGGTGTATGACTGTATATTCTTCCAAAAGTGTCTGCAATTAAATACCTGCTCTTTCAATTTAACAATCCAAAGAAGAGATAGTTAACTTAAGAATATTCCCCGCCCTTATCTTCTCCTCTCTTCTCTTCTCTTCCCCTATACCTATTCTACCTCTTCTCCTAACTAAAAGATCAAGCCCAGTGCAATTGAACTAACCTTTGTTTCTGAGGCTTGGAAGTTTGGTTCAGCAAAGTCTTCTATCAAACATTGGAAACCCTGCAGTTGGCTAGAGACACTTCAATGAAGGTGGAAGGGAAATAGGTAGGCTAACAGAATCAATTATAAGAAATTAGAGCTCCCAATGAAAATAGATAGGAAAAAAAAAATATTAAGCAAACCGATAAATCTAATGCCAAAAGTTAATTTTAAACCGATAAAAATTAATCTTTTTTTGGATTACATTGATACTAATGCCAGATGCTCGCTAATGCGAAAACGTGGTATACATTTGCAACCATAACTGAATATGAATTATTCCATATGCAAAAAGGTTTTTGAAAAAGACAGTTTCAAACTACTCAACAAAGTACATATGGAAGAGTTGTCATCAAAGTAAACAAGCCAAGCAAATTCTGCACATACATATGAGTACCCATGAGTACAAAGAATTGCAGAGAAATAGAGAATGTTAATGAGAGCAAACTACAGGTCCATGAACTTCAAAATAAGATAAACTACAGGTCCAAATCGAATCTAACTTACAGAGGAGTCAACTGATCCCCCAGGATTATTAGCAGCTTCCCTCTCGCTACTAGAACTTCCAGAGCTGAAAACAAATGGCGATCAAGCCTAACAAGAACAAAGATTGGAACCAATTATGACAGCACATGAGTCAGTTAAACACATATGGCAGAAATGAACCAGAGAAACCTCTAGTACCTCATTCTCCACGATTAACATGCTTTTACCGGACGATTTCATTTGATCAACAACAGACAAATGCACCCGAGGGAGAGAGAGCCATTCCTTTGCGAGAAACCTCTACACCATCAAATTACAATGAATCGGAAATCAATGCTTCAGAGGAGAAACTCATTACCTTATCTAACTCATTCAAAAGCTTAAAACTTTCCAAACATTAATCCATCAAGGCATAAACACTACCAATTTCCTATTTAACAAAAGGTAATGCCTACTAGGTAGGTGGAGTTCCATTTTCGGGTACAAGCGAAGCGGCACAAACACGAACGGCATCGAGGAAAGCAGTTCCTGTTCACCAATTTCATCAATCACAAAAAAAATACACAGCCTTTTTAAAACACCATTTGATCCATGAGAAAGCACAACAGTGCAATCCGAGTACCAGACACAATTGAGTTGAAAATTTCATCTTTCATCAACGAAATCACTAGTATTTCAATTAGTAATTTTGATTTACCCTCGGAGATCAGATTTAGTAAAAATAAGCCAACGAAATCGAAAAAAGGGGAATAGGGCTTTACGGTAGTCGTCGGCTTTGGCCAAGATGTTCTCTTCTAGGGCTCCGGCGGTGGTTCTCTTACTGCTAGGGTTCTCCATTTTTTGGATCCCAAAAAAAAAAGAATTGGAAGCCCTAAATTTGATTTGGGACTGAGAGCTAAGCTAAGAATTTGGGGGGTGTTTTGTTCCCGCCAATAAGCCAAGCAGTGTACGACGTCGTTCTGCTTAGAGAAGTAATTGAGAAAAAGGGTTTTATTTTGGGTGAAAGCTGAATATCCTAACCAACTAGAGTACTAGACTACAACGGATTTATCAGCCAAACTTGGATATTTCTGTTTCTTTATTAAACCTAGGTAATGTTCATCCTCAAAAGATAGTTCTTAGGTTCTTCAATTTACCTAGGAGGTGAACCTGTTTATTCAACGGTCACCCAGCCGGCCATGAGTATGGAAATAAATGACTTTATCCAAAACTACTACTTGGAACCAACTCGCTCGAAGCATTTCACTGTGAAACGGTGTCAAAATTACTTGGTCTCTTGCATGGTTCATTAATCCAAAGCAACTTGGTTTGAAACATTTGCTTGTAATTTGTCACATAAATGTAGCACAACAATCGTGGAACTAATCAGTCCCAACTTTCTTGCAGGCAATGCATAGGCTAGGAGGCAAAAGATTGGCTGTTGTTGGAGTTCCACCATTGGAGTGCATGCCACTTGTCAGAACACTAATGGGCGAGACCAAATGTGTGGAAATTTATAATAAAGTGTCATTCACTTTTAATTCCAAGATTCAAAAGAAATTATAGAAAATTACCAAAACATCTGGAATGAATATTGCGTTTGTTGATGCTCATGGTATTGTTGAAAGTGCCACGAACAACCCACAATTATATGGTTGGTGAATTTCTTTGTTACTTCTGTCGATTAATAATTAATCATGCATATGAGAAAAACTTGAAAATTTTTTTTGGCATGTCTAACTGAAACTTCAAAGGGTTTTGTGGGACTCTGGAACTATAGAGTTTGGAGAATACAGAGGATTAAAAACATGCACTGATCCAGCAAAGCATGTATTCTGGGATGCTGTTCATACGAAATCGTTGCTGAGAAAGCTTTGCAAACTCTTGATGGCATAGAAACTTTGGGACTAATTAAATTTTGGATAAAAGGTACATATAGTTCTTGTGATTTGGAGTATTGCTCTAATTAGGTCGGACACAAAAGAAAGAGAGAAAGCGATGGCAACCCTTATTATTTTGCATCAATAACAGAAGTACTAGTGAATTAAATACAGATCTCAATCAAGTTCTAGCTCAACATCTTAATGAAACTATTTTGACGATGATCTCACTCACTTATCCTTCTAGCTAGTACAGATGGAAAACTCTCTGTCGAGGGATTTGGTTGGGTTAGCCAAGTGCTTAATGTATTGATTCACTCGACTCGCAAATTCTATGCATCAATGTCGACCTTTAATTCATTTTCAAGCAATTCATTCAGGATTTTCAAGATGTACAGTGTGTGTAACAATGTTGGATGCATTGTGTTACGTTCGACTAAAATAATTAAGAAACAACAATTTGACGATCCCTCGTACATGTCAATTATTAGAATATGGTCATTTCGGTACACTACGTACATATAATTCTGCATTAAATTTAGGGAATTTCAATCTTGGAGTAGTCGAGTAGAGAGCCTCAAGGCGTAATTTGGGTTTAGGGATGAAAGACATGGTACCCTTTGGTAAAAAAAATAAAAATAAAACAATGGTAACCTTTGGAAATGCTATCGTGGCACAAAAGATAGTTTTTCAAATTTTTGGTTGAATTCCACTAATCTCTCTGCTCTATTACCTGCGTTAATGATCGTTGATTTCTTTAAACAATACCTCCTATTGTTTTTCACACTTTCCTTATTGGATCTGGATCTGGAATTGTGTTAATGGTCGTTGATTTCCTTATTGCTCTATTACTCGTGTCGAAAACTTCTTTTGGGTTGATTTTGGATTTGATAATGTACTCCTTTAATGAGTTAATGAATTTCTTTTCAATAAAAAATAAAATAAAAAATGAAAACCCGGCCATGAAGCAAAATAGAAATCAAAGACATAAGAAACAGTTTTTCTCTTCTACGTCAATCATTTTTAGGAAACATATAAGGTCATCTTTTTCAAACCACACCCCAATTTGAGACCCCAAAAAACTAATAGTTGGAGTTAGTATAGCTAGCGTAGCGTGTCTTGAAACAATTTGTCAAGAAATATAGATAGGGTTAATAAAGAGTTTTGTCATCTACATCTTTATTAGGAGATCAAAGACAGATTCAAAACTTATTTTGGGTTGATTTTAAATTGATGATGACAACCCATGAAGGAAAATAAAAACCAAAGACGTAAGAAACAATTTTTCTCTTCTACGTCAATCATTTTTAGGAAACTATGGTCATCTGTTTCAAACCATATCCCAATTTTAGACCCAAACTGATAGTTGGGGTTAGTATAGCCAGCGTATGTCAAGAAAAATACGTAACCTAACTGATAATCAGACACCCATGAAACAAAATATTTAAGAAAAAGTTCTTTTTTTACGTCATATCCTCATTGTCCTATAAATGGCCATCACTTTGTACATTTTGCGCGCATCAACTAAACTGACATACTCATCAGAAACCAGCTTAAGAGATGGCAGGTTATGTCGATAGCAGAAACCAGCTTACCACAACAATCATTTTGATTCTCTTCTCATCGTCATTGGCCCATGCAAACGACGTCGACGTGGCCGAGATCTTCAACCAGTGGATCGTCCAACATCAGAGGGTGTACTCAACCGAGGTTCACAAACAAAACCGTTTTGAGATATTCAAAGCCAACTGGGAATACGTCGAGAACTTCAAGAAGATCGGCAACAAGACCTATACCTTGGGTCTGAAAAAGTTCTCGGACTTAAGCCCGGAAGAATTCCTGGAAACTTATAGCTGCGGCACAGATCCCACTCCCACCAGTACCCACTCAAACTCGACCTCCACATATCCTCATGTCGGCATGGATTATCTTGACTATGAGGCATGCTATGAATCAAGGGACTGGACGGAAGATGGATATGTGAGCCCCCCTGGGAATCAGACTCCGTACTGTGGTAATTACCAAAACCCGAGCCAATAGCTAGTTTATTTAATATCTCATGCTGTTTCTTTCCCTCAAATTAACTAGGTTTTTGGAAATTTTCAACTGTACTGGCTTTGAACTTTATATATCCTTCCTAATTTAGTCGTCAAGATTTCATCTAGACCATTATATTATCACTTGCAAGCAAACCATCATTTCATCATTGCATGGCATGAGTATTTGAAATGATAATACCACAGCCTCAAAATGGAATTTAAGCGGAGGAAGAGAAGTATGGGTAATAAGTTTTATCTACATATATAGAGGTTAATTTGGGGTGGGGGTGGGGGGGGGGGGGGGGGGGGGGGGGGGGGTGTCTAACAAGTAACAACTAATATAGGTAGTGTGGTTTTATTCATTTTCAGTCATCAATGACAATTCATAAATCTCTTTCTTGCACTTAAGTTCCAAGCTAAACTCTCTCTTCACAACCCGATAAGGTGGTAAGGGATTCGATTACATTTAGGATCTAGCAAGTAAGAAGTCTTTGAACTCTTAGAATTTATGTTTTCGGATCAAAAATAGTGTGCACGACTCAAATGCACTTTGATATTGAATCCTTCTATATATGGCAATGAGCCCACAACGGTTAAGGTCCTATGGACTTTTTAATTGAAGAAAATCAAAGAAGTTAACAAATGGGGAAGAAATCTAGAATTTTTAATGCATTATGCTTCAGCCTAATTCTTAGGGTTTGTAAATTGACTTCTTACTTTTCTTTCCTTTAATTTTTCTCATGAATGCACACGAAGGTGCATGCTGGGCATTTACGACCGCAGCAACAGTGGAAGGGATTGCATATATAAAGAGAAATAGCTCAGTTCAACTATCCGTGCAGCAAATCGTTGATTGTGATAAGTGGTCTAACCTAGGCTGCTGAGGCGGTCTCGTAACGGATGCATTTGACTACGTAAAACGGAACGGAGGCCTCACCAGTGCCGACAATTACCCATATGATGCTAAGGATGGAATATGCAATCTCGAATTCTCGATAAGGCAAGACAATTTAAAGCAAGTATTACTGGGTTTGCTCGCGTGCCGCCGAATGACGAGTATGAGATGATAATGGCAGTATGCCAGCAGCCGGTAGCGGCCGATATTAAGACGACAGATGATTTTCAGTTTTACACTGGTGGAGTATTCAGTAAAGACAGTGGAAATGGGGTGATAAACCACTCTATGACCATTGTTGGAATGGGGGAGACTGATGACGGCGTTAAGTACTGGAAACTGAAGAACTCGTGGGGTCAGGATTGGGGTGAAGGAGGGTACATGAGAATGATCAGAGGAACTAGCAAGCGAGGAGGTCATTGTTTCATCAATGCGAGAGCTTCTTATCCCATAATTGATTGACGATGAGAATATGGGACACACTTTCCAATAATTGGGAATTTCTTCCTTAATTTAGATCAATTAATACCCAATGGGAACTTTTCCTTTCCCTACTATTATATATGAAAATAGGAAGTTTCTATTGGGACCTCCAAATCTACTCACTTGACCTCACTCTATTATGAATTATTAAATGACATATATAACCTACTATGAAATGACAATTAAGGACAATAATTATACACAAAAATATTTTCTAATTTAATAATATTAGATTGTATTTCTTATTATTTTCCTTATCTATTTTCATTTTCCAATTTCACTACATACTCATTAAAACATTCATATATATATATATATATATATATATATTTAATAAGAATTAAAAATATGATTAAGATTCTGTGACATAAAAATGTATGATATATATGTTGAACGCATATTGGTGAGGGAAAACAAAATTAATTCTCATATGATTTATGATCTAAATCTAAGTCAATAAAATAAAAATAAAAATAACTAGCGGTTAAAAAATATATATATTTAAATAATTAATCATGTGGTACAAAAAATACAGAAAAAAATAAACATTAAAAAACAAATGATTACTTTTTCTGAGAATAAAAACAAGTAAAAAATTTTTTTTGCACAGCTAAAATAGAAAAAAAAAAACAGAATAGTTCATGGCATTTTCTTATTAATCTAGACATTAATTTTTGAAACTCAAGTTTGATTAAGAAATGTATATTTAGTTCAGATTTATAGAGTGATTAAATCATTGAAATGACTAAATTTTTTATTTTAAAAATAATAATTTGTTTACAAATTATATGAGTAAGGTTATTTGAGGAAGTTTAGTAAGGTTTAGTGAGTAAATTTAGTATTTGAAAATTTGATAAGAGGTGTTAAAAGCATAGAGGTCAAGTGAATAAATTTGGAGGTTCCAATAGAAAAACTCATGAAAATAAGGGTTATTATTATAAATGGTGTCTGATGTGATGTTTTACTCAATATCACTCTCGTTGTTTAAAAATGTTTAATGTCACAAGCTCACACTTGTAGTTCACAAAATTAATCAATATTAGTCTGCTAAGCTCTTTTCTTTGGCCACATACATGTTATGTGCACGGTTATATTGATCTTTGCTCTTAAATATTATTCATTTTATTTTTTCAATTGAAAGGATCGAAGAATTCTAATAATAATTAAGAGAAGATTAAAAAAAAAACTGGATATTGAATTTTGCAATAAAATTAATAACAAAAATGAAGCACATATCTACCAAATGGATTATAGAATTACACGAAGTAATTAAGAAATAGAGTTGTCGATCTATCAAATATTCAACTTTATTGGTATTATTCATCACAATCCCTTTATTATTACAACGAAAAATATCAGAATTATTTTAGAAATTGACATCCACCCTACCAGAAAGGATCTCACAACCCTTGAATTTCATCCCCTCGTCTAAGATACCACTGAAGACAGAACATTTATATATGACAGTACTAGAGGAATGGGGCGACGACTCATCCTTGACCTCAATGTCAAGAAGATAATTGAATCCTCGTACTACTTGACGCTCACCCTTGAGAACGCTCTGGAATACCAACTTCTTGCGGGATTGTTTGCTGATTTCAGAAACTGCAAACTCCGCGATCTCTTTCAGATAGGGTTTGTTGAGATTTCCGATGGGACCCCAGCCACCGGAGAGCCAGAGTTGGTCAGCAGCGATGAAATGGGAGAGGAGGAGGAGGAGAAGGCAGTGACGCATCTTTATGGTGACGTTGATTTTCTTCGTTCAAGTTAGGCTTTGGAATAGAGAAAGTGGTGGATGTAAGGAAAGAGATCGAGTTGGGGCTAGGTGGTCGGCTGGGGCTGATACGTATCGATATACTTTTTGTTCTGACGGTGCATTAGAACCAATTGTATACGTAACCTACCTTACTAAAGATGAGCTGTTTAGTTCGTAAAAAAAAAAAAAAGAAAAAAAAAGGGATTGGGCTTAGTTATAGCTCAATCACATAGAAGTCTAAGCCCAATTTGCACCAATATTAAGTTAATTGTATTCTTTCTTCGGCAAAGAAAGTTTAGAAAATTATATAGTACCATATGACCAAATATGTAAACTCACTTTTAAAAATATTTATACAAATAAGGACATAAGTCCAGACCCAAAAGACAATTATGCAAGTCTGACTTCCAATTTTAATGAAAAATTACCAAAATACTCGAGTTTCATCACAAATTTACGGGCATTGCCACCGACCCAATATCCACAACAAAACAGAAACCCCAAGTAACACTCCCCAATAATTCATCTTCCCCAAATCCACAGAGCGCAGGAAACGACGCCGTCTGAACCTTCCCTAGGGCTTTGAATTTCGTCGCCGTTGATTCAATTCTGGAGAATTTAATTTCTTTACATGGAGGTGGAGGTCCCCGTTTGAAATCCTCGGCTGCGGAGGAGAAGCTGAGGAGAGGGGATTCCGAGGAGGATCGGCTTTAGAGTTGGCATTCATACCCATTGGGTAATACCCACCTAGTAATAGTTTGTGGGTAATACCCATCAAATAATTTCCAGATATGGGTATTTACCCAACCCATTTCTAAACGGGTAAACCCATACCCACCCATTTACCTGTTTTCAATATGGATAGAGTTTTTTTTTTTTTTTTTTTAAATACTCACTATTTAAGTGCCCCACATTCCCCATCTGGAGATATTTTCAAATAGCCAATTGAGTATTTCAAATACTTGAGACAATGTTTAAAAAAAAATTGTTGGTTTAGTCATGAGGAAGCAATACGTTTAAAACAAATAGTTATTTCCGTAAAACAATTTTCACAACTTGGCGATTAAATGTAAAATAATAAAATTCGGTTTGTAAATGAACCATCCTCACGGATCGCCTTTTGAATTGTTTTTTCACAATTACACGATCATCCCACGGTCGGATCCTTATGGATCACCCTTAAGTTCATCTTTTCACAATTATACGATGATCCAAAGGTCGGATCCTCACAGATCGCCTTTTGAATCATCTTTTCACAATTATACGATGATACAATGGTCAGATCCTCACGGATCGCCTTTTGAATCATCTTTTCACAATTATACGATGATCCAACGGTCGGATTCTCACGGATCGCCTTTTCAATCGTCTTTTCACAATTATACGATGATCCAACAGTTAGATCTTCATCCGAGACCACACAAAGTCATCTGAACACCCCGTATCGGTTTTTTTTTTTTTTTTTTTTTTTTAAGAATAAGAAAATTACAAAAATGCCCCATATGTTGGTTGAGAAATAATAGTTCTCAATTAAAAAAAAAATTTGGGTGTGTGGTTTACAATTTTATATGGGTATTTGGGTAAAATTTGGGTAATCACAGGTATACCCATAACCCACCCATTTTTATACGGGTATTTTGTAATTACCCATAGTCATACCCATACCTATAAACTATGGGTATTACCCGTTAACAAATACCAAAAAGGAAAAATTACCCGCAGGTACCAGTATTCGTGGGTTTTAATGCCATCCCTAATTTGCTTAGAGCTAGTTTGGGATTGCTATGACTTTTAGAAAAAAGTGCTGCTGCTATGTTGTGAGATTAATCAGCTGTGAATTAAAACAGTTTCGTGTTTGGTAAATAATATTTTTAAAAGTGTTGTCAGTACATAAAACAACTGCAGAGTGTGTTTTGATCCACAACAACTTCTAAAAGCAACTTCTAGGCTGCTTCTAAAATCTGCTGTCACTGACCTATAACTTTCAATTAAAGCTGCTTTTTATTTACTTACCAAACACACTAAAATCTAAAATTTTGAATAAAAGCTGATTTTTTTTTAAAAGCGAAGCAATCCCAAACGGGACCTTTGGGTGAAGAGGAAGACTCTTCAGGCCGTGCTTGACCAGTGCCAGAGAGCTCTTGAATCACTAGGTACTACCACCTGCGATGGTGTCGATGACCTTGTTCGCTCTTTCTCTTTCAACACCCGCTTCTCTTCGCTATTATAATTTTGATTTCTCTCCCGAATTGTTTGATCGGAGATTTCCTCAGTGCATTTATTAATACTCAATGCCCAAATGATTTTATTGTACCTTTGTTTTCAATTTTTATATGAATGAGCCTATTTCTGATGATTAAGCTTCGATTCTGTAAGAATTTGGCTTTGATTTTGTTTACTATTGGACCTATTATAGTTTTATGGATTTTAGGTGATTGTGTGATCATGCCAAGTACACTTTCAACTACTCGTTTATTCATTTATCCACTTGGATTGTTCTTCTGGTTCGCCTCACTTAACAATTGTGATTTCTAACAAAAAGCTAAACAAAAGTTTACTGTATTTGTATTTTTTGTGATCAATTGTCGATTGTTGTGCATCTACTACTGTAAAATAGGATTGGCTTGTTATAGTTGGCTACTAGTTTGAGGTTCAAACCAAACCAATTTAAACCGTTATGTTATCCGGATTCATGCTTTTGTTAATAAATGAGAACAAAGTTATGCATTTTGAGAGAAGTAGGTAACTTTTTAAGTTCTAGTACCACATAACTACTTGAATATGACCCTCAAGTTTCTTGTAAATTGTCGTCAATTTCTTTGCAGTCTTCTTTAACATCCCACTTTTGCTCTATTGCAAATGGTAGAAAGTTTCAGTCTTTCTAACCATGATAAAAGCTATTATTGACCTGCTACTATTCAAATTGAATGGATATGCTACTATATAGTTCATAGATTATGTCAATGATATACTCTACTACTGTTCAGTGATATGATCTGCTATTTGGTTCAATGATATGATCGATCGACTACTCTCAATGATATGATCAGCTACTTTTCAAATTGAATTAGTCTAATTGTTCTTGCTACTGCTACTGCTCATGCTCATGCTCCTGCTCCTGATACTGCTAGTGTTACTGCTACTGCAAATGAAGCTGTTACTGAATAAAGGACACGTTTAGCAATAAAGAAGAAAAAAAGTTTAGAGCTCTTTATGAGATTCTCTCTCTTAGCAACCTATAAAAGGAAGAGTTTTTTATTTTTTTTATTTTTTTATTTTTTTAGAAGTAACATAAAGGGATTATTCTTAGGGGAAAAAAAGTAACATAAATTGATTATTCGAAAAAGAAAAAAAGTAACATAAGGGGATTATTCTAAAAAAATAATAATAAAGGGATTAGAAGTCAAAAGAAATGGTAAGAAATAGTTAAGAGTAAAAAAGTAAATTAACTCATGACAAACCCTAAATGGTGCTGGGCTTCATTGAATTGTCCAAATATACGGTGGGTGAATTTCTTTGTTACTTCTGTGGATTAATTAATAATTAATCAAGCATATGAGAAAAACTTGAAATCTTTTTTGGCATGTCTAACTAAAACTTCAAAAGGGTTTTGTGAGACTGGAACTATAGAGTTTGGAGAATCATACAGAGGATTAAAAACATGCACAGATCCAGCAAAGCATATTCTGAGATGGTGTTCATACGAAATCGTTGCTGAGAAAACTTTGCAAACTCTTGATGGCATGGAAAACTCTCTGTCGAGTTAACGAAGTTCTTTTCAATAAAAAAAATGAAAACCCATGAAGCAAAATAGAAATCAAAGACATATATAAGAAACAATTTTTCTCTTCTAAGACTTCTATGTCAGTCATTTTTAGGAAACATAAGGTCATCTTTTTCAAACCATACCCCAATTTGAGACCCAAAAACTAATAGTTGGGGTTAGTATAGCAAGCGTAGCGTGTCTTGAAACAATTTGTCAAGAAATAGATAGGGTTTCTTTTTGTCACCCACATCTTTATTAGGAGATCAAAAACAGATTCAAAACTTAGTTTGGGTTGATTTTGAATTAGATGATGACAAGCCATGAAGGAAAATAAAAACCAAAGATGTAAGAAACAATTTTTCTCTTCTACGGCAATCATTTTTAGGAAACATAGGGTCATCTGTTTCAAACCATATCCCAATTTGAGACCCAAACTAATAGATGGGGTTAGTATAGCCAGCGTACCTTGAAACAATTTGTCAAGAAATACATATAGGTTTCCAGTTAAAGCCAATATCAAATTTGAAGAACTCTAGCAGAACCCTAGGGTTTTGAGCAGTGTGTGGCGGCAGCCAATGTTTTAAAACGCTGAAGGCGTACCCGAGGCGTTTTCGGGAGAGCCTTGCAGCCTTGAGGCATAAGGCGCATAAGGCGTAAGCCTTACGTATTAATCACCTATATTCATGTAATTTCTACTCTTATACATACCACATTATGATTCAACCAAAAGAACATGAATTCACTCACAATAAATGAAGTATTAGAAGCATATGATTCAACAAAATTACCAACATAAAATGAAATCAAGGATTTAAAGTTCAAACACCAAAGATCAAGAACAAATGTTGAAATCTACTTCATGCTTGGAAATCATCTTCACATATGAATACAGTTCTAAAGAATTGAAGCACAAAAGATATCCAAATCAAGAACTAAGCCTAGAGACTCCTGCGTATATTACAGATTATTCCAACTCCATCTCTTCTATTTCAATCTATTGTCCTGCACATCCATAAACATACTCCTCTCACCCATCTCACATTCTAACAGTGGTAATGTCTAACAGTGTCTCCATCGAATTGCATAAATAAGGTTACACAGGAATATATGAATTACTTTTTGTTGTTTTTGTTAGCCTCTTGCCCAATTAATTCGAGTTGAAACTATAGTAATTCTCTTCTGCTTTATTCTACAATAGTTTTCTTCACCAAAGAAAGAAAAAATGAAATAAACTGATGATCATTCCGTTTTCTGCAGAAATAGGTAAGAAACAGAAATTGCATCATGGTAATTGACACAAAAATATGGACATGTAATTTAAGTCAAATTCGTACCTCCACTGGGTGTTAAATTCGTACCTCCACTGGGTAATTGACAGAAATTGCATCAACCTTCGCTTTCTACATAAATAACACGAGCTAAGTTCAATACTGTTCAATTTGTGGCTCACAAATGACCATAGAAATGGCTTCCTGAAAAGGAAATGGTTAAATTGGTTAAACCAATGAAATCAAAAAGAGCAGATGAGCTGAATCCCAATCCCCAACTGACATTGTCCTTAATACAGATAAATGGCTGTCGTAATTCGTAACCCATAATTCAAAATCAAACAGAGTTTTGAAAAAGAATTTACCCGGAATTGGTTTGCTACAGTTGCTGTGGGTGTTGTTGTTGTTCTTATTGTTCCTCTTCAAGTCTGCAAATTGAACTCCAAGTCTGCAAATCAAACTCCAAAATCCAAATCGAACTCCAATAATCGAACTCCCAAGTCTGCAACTTGAACTCCTTGGTCTCCTTTACAGCCAAATCGAACTCCTTGGTCTCCATTACAGCCAAATCGAACTCCTTAGTCTCCTTAACAGCCAAATCGTTGAGAAAGATAATGGGTTGATTGGGTTCTATGAGAAACAGAGAAGGGGAGGCTTTGGAAGTGCGAAACAGAGAAAGGGAGGCGACTGATGTAGGCTACTCAATGTCGCGACCTAGATAGGCAGCCCCGTACCCAAAACGACGTCGTTTCAGAGAAGACCAAAAAAAAAACCCACGCTGCGCGTACGCCTACAACGCCTCAGGCGTAGTTTTTTGCGCCTTTTGCGCCTTGATCGCCGCCTCAGGAGCCTCGTCGCCTTCTCAGCGAAACTGACTCAATTTAGATGCTGATTTTCGCTTTTTAGGCCTTAGGCGCGCCTCAAGGCGCGTTTTTTAATTCATTGGCGGCAGCAGAGGAAAACTTCCGGTTGCCGTTGGTCGTTTAGACCGGCGAGGTGCCTCGTCGTGGCTGGGGAACTTTGGGCATCGTGCTTCAAAGGGATTGGTGGTGCCTGAAGATTGAATCGTCTCCGATTTGAGGGCAAACTAGATCGGCTTCGGCTGGGCAGTGTGGTGCGTCTCGGCGTCCGGTATCGAGGAAGCAGATTGTAGTGGGTCGGGGAGGCAGAGATTGCTTCTTCCTGGTGCTTGATCGATCGACGGCTTGCAGTAGCTTGAGGTCGGTTTCTCCCGATCTGTAGGTGCGCGGTAGTGAGATCTGGTTGTTAGAAACCTTTCCGGCCGGCCCTCAGTGCAGGCTCATCTCTCTTGATCCGAAGGATTGTTGACCGAGTAGCAGAAAGGCAACAGGTCCTGATGTCACTGCTGGAATGGCCGGCCACCAGAGCTGTGGTTGAAGGCCTTGCCGCCGGGGAGTATGACGGCGGCGGAGGTGAAGGAGCAACATGAGGATTCTCTTCTGTTGACTTGGGATTAGGCCTGGGTCTCTGGGCCTGGGCTCATTCTTGGGCTGATGGGCCTGTTTGATTTTCTTTCTGCTAGACAAGACTGGACTTGAGTTTGGGCCTACGGGCTCCTTAGGGTTTGAGCCTGTGTGAGGTTGGATTAACTTCTATGAGTCTTCTATGACGTTTCTAGTATCTTACTTGTACCACAATTGCGTGATTGGCAAGTGAGGGCTAGTTGAATGATTTCTTTCCGTAGGAGGCGAGGTTTTTTCATTCTTGTATAGGCTCGCTTAAATGTGAGCGACCCAGTGATCTTTAAAGGTTTGCTTTAGCTTAGATAGGTTATTCCGGATTTCTTATGTAAGTTTTGGTAAACTTCAGCCTATTTGCTGTTGATGTAATGGATTCAACTTCCATTTCAAAAAAAAAAAAAATTTGTCAAGAAATACGTAACCTGACGTCCTAACAGATAGAGTATTAAGACACCCATGAAACAAAATATTTAAGAAAAAGTTCTTTTTTTTACTTCATATATATGCTCATTTTTTACGTCATATGCTCATTTTCCTATAAATGGCCATCACTTTGTACATTTTGCGCGCATCAACTAAATTGACATACTTATCAGAAACTAGCTTAAGAGATGGCAGGTTATGTCTATAGCAGAAACCAGCTTGCCACACACAATCATTATGATTCTCTTCTCATCGTCATTGGCCCATGCAAACAACATTGATGTTGCTGAGATCTTCAACCAGTGGATGTGGATCGTCAAACATCAAAGGGTGTACTCTTCCGAGGTTCACAAACAAAACCGTTTTGAGATATTCAAAGTCAACTGGGAGTATATCGAGAACTTCAAGAAGATCGGCAACAAGACCTATACCTTGGGTCTGAATAACTTCTCGGACTTAAGCCCGGAAGAATTCCTGGAAACTTATAGTTGCGGCAAAGATCCCACTCCCACCAGTACCCACTCAAACTCGACCTCCACATATCCTCATGTTGGCATGGATTATCTTGACTATGCATGCATGAGGCATGCTATGAATCAAGGGACTGGACGGAAGATGGTTATGTGAGCCCCCCGGGAATCAAGCTCCGTACTGTGGTAATTACCAAAACCCGAGCCAATAGCTAGTTTATTTAATATCTCATGCTCTTATAGGGCATAGTTAGGATGAACGGTATATGTTATTGTATACAAAATAAATGTGTTAATGTTTTCTTCTATTTTGCACTTAGAACTGTTGTTTTATAGCCTCTATACTGAATTGCAATAGAATGACTCAAAGGATGGGTGAAGTAACTGCATATTGATAAATGAATATTAGGAGGGTCTGCTAATATGATGGATCTGATTATTGATAAGTCAATTTTTTTTTTAAATGAATCTTATGTTAGACATAAAGAACACATATTAAATATGTGATTGCATGAACAATAAACACAGTACAACAAATAGCCAATATATATACAAATATGCTATATGACTTAGTCTTGTAGGCACAAGAGCAATACCAGCAGCAGAAGAAAAAGCCATTAGGACAAAACAGAAATCTTCTATGATCCTCTCGAATACAGCAACTATCTATGGGGCTAGAATACTTGAAGCTTATGTTTAGAGAGATCATAGGGACCCTGTATATATAGTGACCAGTTTTAAACAAAGTCCTCCCCATAAGAGGCATCTGAATTTCATTAGAACTTAGTCACTATATGTTTATCTGATATCTTACTCAAGTCGTGATGAAGTTGTATGCAAGGGCTCAATTGTTATTGTAACCTACAACAGCCCTAATTAATTTCATCTGATAAACTTGTTTGAACTGATGGCTGATCTTTGCATGCTCTTGTCTGTTTTTTCCAGGTTGGGTGCATATAGCATCTTGTGATTCTGTGCATGCTTGAGAAGCTTAAGGGGTAAGCTACATGCGCAAGTCAAGCTTGGTGACTTTTGTTTTAGGATGTATGTACGAAGGTTGTAGTGATATTCTTGCGTTTTAGGAAAGAATACGAGTGTTCAATGGCTGGAATTAAGGTTATATATACCATAGATGGGCAGATGACTAATGGTCATTGTATTTTGTAAATTTGTAGTGATACCCTATCGCCTTAGCTTTACTCAAGCGGAAGTTGCCTGGAGTATTTTAAGACAGGATGCTCATTCCAAATCCAAGATTTCTCTCGTTTCTTATTCTATTTTATGTTGTTAGAAGACTGAGATTTTCTTTTCAAACTAATTACTGCTGCCTTTAGCTTACACAAGAAAGATGATACTGAAAATTTCAACATCTCCATCCATAAATTCTCAAACATCTTTATCCATATGATACACTTTCAAATGTCATCAATCATTGCTAAATTGCCAAGTTTCCATGGACTGATGGAATGAAAGCACCGCCAACCAAATCACGATTCTTCAACAACACCATTTGAGTTCCTGTCATGAGTGTTCACAAAATGAGCTTTCAAAAGACTTGTGGAATAGATTCAATAGAGGCAGGGGATAAAGTACTTATCACTCAGGGGATTGTGAGTCGATTTGCATTGTAACTGATCCATCATTGACCGAATTGACCTATAAACACAATTATTCGTTATCCCAGTTTCAGACGTTTCTAGTGAACTAAGAATTAAAAGGGGTTACAAGATGATACCGAGAGTTTAGCAAACCCTTACCTTCATCATTGCTCCAAACACACCATCTACACAAGCAACACAGCCCACAAAAGCGATCAATTAATCATTTGTGGTAAGATTGGACTGGATATGCAACACACTATACCGAACTAAGAAATAGAGGTTAACTTCCAAGTTCTATCCAAGGTAAAGGAAGAAGATGGATCAATTCATGAAAGGAACTGATCATTTCCAATCTCCAATGACTAATTCATCTGCTCCCTTTATCAGACAAAGTTGTGCGAGTTAGGCTCTCTATTTGATCATTCAAGACACCTCAAGTCTAATGAGTTACACATCAAATCGAAAACAAGAAATACACAAAGAAAACGTTGAAAAAGGAGCATAATTTAACCTTTTATTGCATCCGGCCGGCTAGTAGGATTTTCTAAAGCTCTCAACCAAAGAAGCGTAAAAGGGCTTTGCTTTATCCGG
The DNA here is from genome assembly GCA_024704745.1 of Rosa lucieae. Taxonomy (NCBI): domain Eukaryota; kingdom Viridiplantae; phylum Streptophyta; class Magnoliopsida; order Rosales; family Rosaceae; genus Rosa; species Rosa lucieae. The sequence continues at coordinate 21,365,610 of CM045494.1, read as the reverse complement.
CGCCATGGCCACTGTTACCCTTCAGGGTTCCATACAATGTAAATGACTCACAGTCAATCCACAAGTACACGAAAACCTGTCACCCCAACCTCATAGTAAAACTTGTTTCACCCAACAAAAGAACAAAACTTTAAGCTTAACCACTTACCTAGTAACACTTGATAGTTCCTTCGCATGACAAAAAAGCAAACATAACCCATGCCAGTTAACAAATACCGTTATTACAGTTTCTAGAAATAAAAAAGCATTTCGAATAAATTTTAATGTTTTTTTTTTTCTAAGATTTTGTCTAAAAGGATAAAAACAAATTTTTATCTTTTTATTTTTTTTGAATCGAAGGAGGTCAGCCATTTATTGAAAGTGAAAGAGTACAACGATACGATGCCAAAAGACAACAAGAAATGAATAAAACAGCCCAAAAAGAAAAATACATATGAAATATAAAAACTTAATAACACAAGGAGCAGCAACGTCGAGACGCAGCGCTGATTTTACACTACGGATTGCAGCCGTGTAGTGAATTGAATAGTCGGTGGTTTGACTACCCATCGAACTCTAACGTACAAATTTACAAAAATCAACTTGGCGTCGGAATGAAGGCACTCTCCCACCTAAAGATCGAAACTGGCCAAGGGTGTCAGAACATGGCCATGTTGGCAGACGATATTTCACGAACAAATAACATAGAATTGGGTCCTGGATCCAATACCAATAAGGCACAAGAGCCTCAATCCATTCTAGCAAATCATAAAAAGCCCAACCAAGATTGTGGGCCACAGGCCAAAACCAAACTCCACCTGGATCCCAGATCCGGCTCCATCTGCCAAGCCCACCCGGATCCCAGATCCCGATCCTGAAGCCAACGAGCTGGACATCAGCACCGACAGATGCGTCCTGAGGACCTGCAATGGAGAATGCCAAACTGCAATAGCCATCGCTGACTAGATCGACGCCGACGACCACTTCTGACGGCCTAGCAACATCATTAAAGCCACGACTTCGCATAGCTCATGCCGGCAACAAACCAGCAAAACGCAGAACCCCGATTCCAACTTTCCAGCCTCTCAGAAGTGAGGCCCCTCCATCACTGCATCGCCAACCACCACCGCGATCCAACGATCCCATCCAATCCAAAAGAACCGTTTCCCCATCAAACTTCTTCTCTGGGAACTCCGAGACGCAACCAGCAAAAGAAAGACAGCAGGACTAGGCCTGCAATTTTGTCCTTGAAAATGGAGAAGGTGTGAGAGCCGCCACCACTAGATGCGTCAGAGCTTAAAGCCCTAGCAAAGCTAGGTCATTTTTTTATTTGCTAAAATAAAAAATAAAAAAATAAATTTAAAAAAAAAATGCCAAACTTTAGCACAAACCATATATTGAGAATGCGTTCAAAATTAAATTGAATAGATGTATCTAGGGAAAATTCACTTTGAAGCGACGATTCCCTAGATACACATGTCATAATCTACTTTTTTTTCTTTGACAATCAAATCAATTTAATTTAAAAAATGGCTCTTGACCATTTACCTAATTTGGGCCCAATAAATGCTCACTTACTCCACTAAAAGATTTGTGTGCCCACCTACCCAATTTAAATGTGAAAACACAAGTTTGCCCTTTAAATAATTAAAAAGTCATTGAAGACCTCGCCGGACTCAGGTCATCGCTTGCCGGATTCAGGTGACCGGCCTCTGGAATCCTATCACCAATCGCCGGAGGTTTCCAAAGAGGTCGCCAGAGACTTTTATTACCCTTCAATAAATTTTTATAAAGTTTATTGAGGGCTAATAAAATGTTTATTGGGTATTATTAGGGGCAATAAAGTTTTTTGGTGGGCAATAAAAAGTTTATTGGGGGGCAATAAGATAGGACGCCGGACTCCAGTCACTTGTCCGGAGATTGCCTGAAGTTCGCAAAGAGGTAGCCAGAGACTTTTATTAACCCCCAATAAATTTTTATTGGGGGTTAATAAAAAGTTTATTAGGGGGCAATAAAGTTTATTGTGAGGCAATAAAAAGTTTATTGGGGGCAATAAAACAGGACACCAGTCGCCGGATTCCGGCGACCAGCAACCGCAGTCCCGTGAAGTCTCTCTCTCTCTAAGTGACTGTAGATACCTCTACTAGCATGACTAGTTTGCTATCTCACCAAGCATAAGTAACACCCTCTTTGGGACACCCACAAGCCATGGTGAGGCCCAACCACTACTTTCATCTTGTAGCCCTATGTTCAAGCTACGCCACGGTATCCGGAAGTCGCAAATCCGTCGCCGGGAAGCCACCTTTCCGGCCTTGCCAAGTTTCCTCACAAATAGGCTTTCTACACTAGAATAGTTATCTTTGCTTGTCCCACATCGAAAACCATGTAAAGGAGAAGCATTCCTTCACCTATAAAAGGAATGCCTCCTCCCACTTAAATACATTCCATCTCGATCCCATTAGGGCAACTCCAACCATTGGGTGCCATACTAGAACTGGGCTAAAAATGAGACTTTTCATCTCCAACGGGCCAATTTAGGGGGATCTGGTTTTGGAATTATAGGACTTGGCCCTAAACCAAGTCTCATATATGAGACTTTTTCATAACCGAGACCCGTGTACAGTGTATTGGGGCCACAAGTTGGGTTGTGGCAGCCCAAGGCTGGACGAAACGCGCCAGAGAAGAAGAAGATGGTGACGCGCTGGGCTGGAGGGAAGAGAAGGGCTGAACGCGCGCGTGGTGCGCTGGAGGAAGAAAAAGACTGCAAAGCAGCTGCTGCTGTGGGCCCCGCCTGAAGAAGCTGTCCCCTGCCGACCGTTTTTTACTGTGCAACGGTAACGAAAACGACGGCTCAGATCTGTCCATTTTGAATATGGACCGCTCTGATGTCGTCCCAATATTTTAATATTTTTTTTACTATAACATCTATATATTTAATCCAAGGGCTCAGATTGGAGGAGAAAAAATGATCAATGGTTCTTGTTAAATTGAGGATGATTAATTACATTTTTAACCGAAAAATAAAATAAAAAAATTATCAGAAAATAGTGAAAAAAAATATACCCGTTGGAATAGTAAATATAGGAAATTCTGTAAATACCAATTCATTCTTTCCTAATTCCTCACACCAAACATCCTCCATTTCCTTCAAAATTATTCATTTATTTTGCCATATTGTTGTTCTTAAATTTTGTTTCTCTTGGAAAAAAATGGCTCCTAGAAAGGATTCTTGGAGGCACAATGAAGAAGTTATTCTTTGCCAAGCTTGGATCACCGTTGGTGGTGATGGTGCTGTCGGAACCGATCAAACGTCGGATTTATTATCGAATCGTATTGCGGAGGAGTACAATGCACACAAACCGACAGATTGTGTAACTAGAACACCTTCTAGTTGTAAGGCTCGTTGGAAAAAAATCAATCCAGCATGTATGAAGTGGCGGCAAGCTCTTATCAAGGTCGAGACTTTTCAACGACGAAGCGGTGAAAATATGGAGGACGAGGTAATTTATTTATTTGTCATGTAGTTGTTAAAAATAAATATTGTTATATAGTTTATTACTCGATTTATATTAATCTATCTTTTTTTGTTCTAATATTTTATTTACTTAATATTGCATGTAGCTCATGAATGTTAAGTCGACATACTACGACATGGAAGGTAAAGATTTCATGTTTGAGCATTGTTGGGTTTACTTGAAAAATACAGAAAAATTTGGTCATATGCCAACAATGGAAAATACCAACCACAATGTTCGTACTCCTATCGACTTGGACGACAGTGGAACACCGACAAATGAGGAGGGTGCCACTTCATCAAGAAAGGCACGTCCTAAAGGATAGAAAGCTCAGAAGCTAGCTAAGAAAAAAGGCTCCCAACAGGATGCGGGTGACCTACGAAAGCAAATGCAACAATTTCAAGAACAATGCGAGCGTGAGTACCAACAAAGGCAACAACAATTCAAGGAAGGTCAACTACTTGAGCAACGCGCTGAAGATGCCCGCACGATGATGGTGGATCCATCAATATTTACTCCACGAAAAAGGAGTTATTGGGAGAGGAAACAACAACAGATAATTGATAAGGAGGCAGGAAACTCAAGCATCCCAGAACAATCTCCATTTCCTACACCCCCGGAAGGAGACGATACAAACTTAGCCACTTATGATCCAGTTCATGAGACATCTTGGATGTAATTAATATTAATTTATATTATTGTGGTTGTTGTTGCTATTTGTTAATTACTTTGATTTATTTGTGTTTTAAGTTATGAAAATAAAAATTATCTTATTGAGTAGATCATCTTTGTAATAAAGCATTGAACTTTTTATTTTCATAATAAAGCATGGGCCAATTGAGTAAAAGCACACCATACAAAGTAAAAACACACCACAGAACAATACAACCAAACTAGGTCATGTCCACTTATCATGACAACATGGCCACTTATTGAAAGCAATAAATTAAAAACTCCTCACTGGCGGTTTTGATCAGCTTGTAGCTTCATGGTCCATAGGTGATCGACTAGATCGTCTTGGAGGTTTTTATTCATCACTGAACATCTAACCTTCCTATAATGACGCAAGAATTGATTTAGTTGTTTCGGATTGCGATCAACATCGGTGTCAATTACTGGTCTGGCATATATCTCTGCTTTTCTTGGTCTGGTTGGGATATCATCCTGATCAAATGGCTCTGCTGCATCTTCATCATGTTCATCTTCAACAATCATATTGTGTAAGATAATACACGTCATCATGATGTATTGAAGGTTCTCTTTACTCCACCCACGAGCTGGTCCTCTTATGATTGCCTAACGAGCTTAGAGAATACCAAATGCTCTCTCCACATCTTTTCTGTATGCTTCCTGCATCCTTGTGAAATGTTGTGTCTGCGGACTCCTTGGGTTTCTAATTGCTTGTACGAATGACCCCCATTTAGGATATATGCCATCAACTAGGTAATAAGTTTGGCCATAGTGCCTATTACTTACCTGGTACCTCACTTCAGGGGTTTCACCAAGGCAGGCCTCATTGAACAACGGTGAACATCCAAGGACGTTAATATCATTCAGGGAACCTGGAAGTCCGAAGAAGGCTTGCCAAATCCAAGTATCGTAGGAGGCCACGGCTTCCAAGATGATTGTCGGCTTCCCCTTGTAGCCAGTATACTGCCCTGCCCATCCGCTGGGGCAATTTTTCCACTGCCAATGCATACAATCAAGGCCCCTGATCATCCCCGGGAATCCCCTTTCTGCAGCTTTGTCGAGTAGCCGTCGCAAATCTGCCGGTGTTGGTTGGCGGAGGTAAGTCTCATGGTAAACATTCTAGATTGCTTTCGTGAAGTGCTCAAAAATCTCAATAGCAGTGGACTTCGCAATATCTAGGTAATCATCGTAGAAGTCAGCTGTGATTCCATACGCGAGCATCCTCATGGCGCATGTAAGCTTTTGTTCAGTGGACAAGCTGACTCTCCCAGTAGCATCTCTTGTCTGAACAAAATATGGGTCGTAGTTGGTCACATCGCGCATCATCCTGTCAAAGACCCAAGGTTGCATTCTATATCGCCTACGAAATATGTTTGGTTCATACCTGCACGGATCCGCGAAGTATTGAGCTTTAAGTCGAAGATCCATAATCTCTCGATCCCTGGCCTTATAAGTACGACCTTCTGAGGAACCACCCCATTGTGAATCCTCATCTTCCAGCTCTTGGATTTGCAAGGCAGCGGCACACATCATCATGGCTCTTCGACGGTTTCTCGTGACGGCCTCTTCTTGATCTTTCTGCAACCATTTCGACAAACGATTCATTGCAGAAATGGTTTGACAAAATCAAAACGAAAAGAATATGGAGATTTGTAGGCTTCGGATATGAGAAGGTTTGTGAATTTGTGAGAGATGAGGATGACAATGACCTCATATTTATGGACGGTTTGAAATGATAACTATTTTCATAAAATATGACACGTGGCGGTCAAAGACTCGACCAAACTTGGACGGCCAATTAGGGATTGACACGTGGCTCATGAAATCACATCCAAATTCGATTGTTTGTCATATATGCCGATACAACACATCAAAATATCTTCTAAATAGTTCGCTCCTTTGTCATACATGCCGACACAAAACGACAAAAATATTTATTATGAATTTAAAAAAATTAACAATTAAATGATACGAATAATTTTTACATTTTATGATAAAAATTAAAATTAAGATTTTTACCTTATTTAATTAAATTAACATATTTTTAATATAATATTCCTAAACATTATAATCATATACTATTTTAATCAAGAATAGTGAAAATAGCACCCCCATATAGCACCTCATTGTTGGAGATGAGAATGAGTCTTATATGAATAGTACAACAAGGGGGTGCTAAAATGAGAATAGCACCCCCAAATAGAACCTCCTTGTTGGAGTTGCCCTTACATCTCTTGTAATCTTGTTAGGCCGCAAGGCTCGACACACTAGTGCACATTCAAGTGGACGTAGTTTCCGGCTAAGGCGGGAAACGAACCACTATATATCTCGTGTCACTCTCTCTCTTTCTTATTCTCTAAAGCTAACTAGAGATCCCCACGGATCCAAACGTTAATATTGGCGCCGTCTGTGGGAAGCCGACACACAAAGGCTTCGTCACCTACCACGAACTTTGACCCATTTGGGCCGGTCAATGCTTGGTCAACGCCCATTGGGGCCGATCAACATTCGGTCAACGCCAGTCAAGGTTGGTCAACGCCCAACTCAAAAGGTCAACGCTGACCTACAAAAAAAATGGTGTGCCTATTTACTGTGGACACCCAGAAATTCACTATGGGCACCCAACTCTTCGTCACCATCAGCTCTCTGTCAGCAACCTTCATCACCACCGAGCTCAACAAGATCAGAAAGTCTTGCACAGCCAACCTTCATCATCGGCACTTCGTCAAGGACTCAAGAGACGATCTTCCGCTACAGAGTACCGCCAGCAGCAGTGGCTTCGCCGGAGAAAAATTTCCCTGGGCAACCTCGGCCGAGCTTCTCCGCTGAGTTTCACCGCCAGGCCTGGCAGCTCTGCCAAGTCTGACAACGGCTTCCGCCAGGAAATCCTCCGCTAAGCACATACAGCGGCAAATTCTTCCATTCCTTCGGCCAATATCCGTCAGCGGACCTCCTCCGCTGCACTCCAGCTCCGCCGAACTCCAGGCACCGCTGATCGAGCTCCGTCGAATGCTCCAACCAGCGCCAAAGCATGCTTCCCAGCTACACCGCCAGTGACACCGCTAGGGAGTACCTCCGCCAGCGGCAACGCCGGTATCCTCCGCTAATCATTGTCAGCGGTAGCTCTTTTCCGCTAGGCTCCATCAGTTGCAATGGTCGCTGGAACCAGCACCGCCAACTTCAACTGCTCCGCTACTCTACGTCAGCGGAACCTCTCTTCCGCTCAGCTAGCCACTCCAGCTCACCCTTCGAACCTATATACCGCCAAACAACGCTTCTGCCAGCAACTCTCTCAAGCAACAAGCGTTTCGATGGTCCACAGAGCCAATCTGTCAGGCGATCCACCAAGTGAAGCTCCACCGAGCAACCACCGCTGGCCTCCTCCGAGCTCTGCTCCGCCGAACTATACACCTCCGACTGTACACCGCTAACCCCAAGCTCTTCGGTTCGACTCTCCGCTAAGCACCAAGTCCTCAGCTAGCTAAAACACCGCTAGGAGACACCAGTGGCTAAACCTCCGCTAGACAAATCAAGCTTCACCAAAGCTCCACACCGCTGGCAACATCCGCTAGCCTGCATCGGCCGGACAACCTCCGTCGGGAAATCCCCGCTAGCCAGCTCCTGGCCTGCAGTCTACGTTGAGCTCCGAATTCCGCCGGCCTTCTTCCTCCGCTGACGAGCTTCCTCTGCCGGACTTCTCAGCTGGATGAACTGCCTCCGCTGAGCAGCGCCTCCACCGGCAAAGCTTCCGCTGAGCTCCGGGTTTCCGTTGAGCGAGTCTCCGCCGAGCTCCGTGTTTCCGCTGAACCCCGAGTACCGCTGAACACACACCGCTACAGCCCACCGCCGGCCATGTTCTGTTGGTCCCCTCCACTGGATTTCACCGCTCAGGCACTCCGCTGAGCTTCTCCGTTGAGGCACCACCGCTGGCCATACTAGTCAATATTCCGGGCAAAAGGTTCAATCTTCTGGGCGGAGGCTTAATCTCCCGGTCACCCAGAGAACTACTCTCAGCACCCAGGTATTTTTTTTTGGGCACCCCGATCAGATACCAGGACCTATGCTCGATCTGCAGTCATCTAACCTCCAGTCGTCGCTCGCATCCACTCAAGGCCACTTGATAATTGGGTCTGGGCAGCGGAAAATTGCGTTACGCTCTCGCCATGGCTGCTAAGACTCATGAGATAAGTTCTTCAGACTTTAAAACGCAATCATATATGGCTTATACCAGTGCTTGTCGTATTAGTACAAATGGCAGTGCATCACCGCCTCACATATATATTTGTGGTATTTGTGATGCCATGTGCAAGCCCATCACCATCTTACATATATATATACACACTAGCTCAGTAGCTCACATGCTCGGTACCCCACCTGGCTCAATTGCTATGCTAGTTTAGATTATGCATGTGGTTATCTCAAAGTGGGTGCCGCAGTAACTCGATAGCATGACATCAATTAAATGTTTTCTTCAAACATGCAAATGTTGTTTCAATTATTCCTACTAAACTCCTACCTTACTATGCATTTGAGTAACAGGGTATTAATTGATGCTTTGACGCATCTCTATGCACACATGTTTACACGCTATAAAGTCATCATCTTAGTACAAATTCATATATAATTGTACTCATGTTGCAAATGCACATCATTGCCATGGCCGTTGCTTATATATCTCTTTTCTTAAATAATACATGACTATCATGAACATAAGCATGCATGCCTAGGTCTACGACCATGTGTACAACAACTGTTAAGAGCATGACTATTAAACAAAATAAATACATATATGCAACTTATTTGTCATCAAATACTACATTTACTTATACACTTTGTTTAAAATTTTATCAAAGTACATATGCAAAATACTAGTGTTGATTTTACATACTCATGTACTAATCAACTATTTTGTTCTAAGGAAATTCAATTATTTCTATGGAGCATTCAACCTCAACTACGAGTTGACTTACATTATCGGAGTACTTTACCCGCCCCAAGCAATGAACCGTCACGGTCGGCCAACTCCGCTAGCCTCCAAATCGGCATAAGATAAGTCACTATGTCTTATCTTTTACGCTCTTGCAATTAGAGCTATTATGCATGCCAATGCCATGCCCACAATATATCACACTTGATATGCATTTACATGCTTCCATGACCCTTAAGCATGCCTACAAAATGTTATTAGCAACTTTACTACAAGTACATGCTACACACATACATGCTTAAATGCACTTTCATGTTACATGCATCTAGAAGCTAGTGACACTTACGACTTAATTAAACATGCTCGGATAAACGACTTGCTCGAGTTACGACTCGCTTGGGTATCGAGTATGGCCACGACTTGCGCTTGGGCCACGCCTCGCATGCTCGCACAGCGCCTACACACTCAACTACACCCAACTTGCTCGAACAACCTAACTTGCTCGATCATGTCCAACATGTTTGACTTAAGCCCCAAGTTCACAAATGCTTCATTCTATGTCACCAGGACTACTCCCACAAAATTACTTTGGACACCCATTACATTTGCCACGATCTATTGTGCGTGTTATATGGCCATAAGATCCACATATACAACTACCAATATTTTACATGTTCATACACATTAATGGAATATTGAGTTCTTCTACCATTTGTTGTTCGCAACAAAACGAATTCTTTTCGCATTCCATTAATACGAGTGGTAACCAATACAACAAGCATTCTACATATGCGTGTTTTTGTCTCATTGTGTAGGTTAAAAGAGTCCCTTCTTGCTTACGGAGTTCGGGGACTTGTAGGGGCTCCGTGCCGCCCGGTTACTTATGCTTGATGACTTCATGATTATAACTCCCCAACCAAGAAGCTCCTCTTACTTGGGGACTTCAGGGACTTGTAGATACCTCTACTAGCATGACTAGTTTGCTATCTCACCAAGCATAAGTAACACCCTCTTTGGGACACCCACAAGCCATGGTGAGGCCCAACCACTACTTGCATCTTGTAGCCCTATGTTCAAGCTACGCCATGGTATCCGGAAGTCGCAAATCCGTCGCCGGGAAGCCACCTTTCCGGCCTTGCCAAGTTGCCTCACAAATAGGCTTTCTACACTAGAATAGTTATCTTTGCTTGTCCCACATCGAAAACCATGTAAAGGAGAAACATTCCTTCACCTATAAAAGGAATGCCTCCTCCCACTTAAACACATTCCATCTCGATCCCATTACATCTCTTGTAATCTTGTTAGGCCGCAAGGCTCGACACACTAGTGCACATTCAAGTGGACGTAGTTTCCGGCTAAGGCGGGAAACGAACCACTATACATCTCGTGTCACTCTCTCTCTTTCTTATTCTCTAAAGCTAACTAGAGATCCCCACGGATCCAAACGTTAACAGTGACAAACGAAGAGAGGGCAAAATTGTCCCAAAAATAAATAAAAATAAATAAAAACTAACTTAATTGGGTGTTAGGGCAAAAAATATGTAATTTGTTGGGTAAGTAGGCAATCTTATAAGATGTTTGGGTAAATGGGGTTAGTGTAACTCAAATTTGGGCAAATGGACATTTTTCCTTTAAAAATGACCTAAAGTTAGGGACTTATCAATAGGTAGTGTTGCTCCAATACCCAACCAAAGATCTACTGCAGTACTAATAAAAAAAAACGGTTGTCGCTACGGGATGACGAAATGAATTTTGGAATTTATTAACATTCTCCAAAAAAGGTACTGTTAATAATCCTGCAGGTACTGAAACCATCAAAAGAACACCCAATAACTTATTTGGTACTGTAAGAAGTATTTGAAATACGGGAAAAAAAAAAATACCATTCAGGCAATATTTCCAAATGAGTTGCAAATGGATCTATGGGTTCACCAATCATTGATGGTTCTAAAACAGCTAAGCCTACGTTACATGAAATAGTACCTACAATTACTACTGGAAAAATATATAAAAGATCATTTGGCCATGCAGGTTCTCCATAAGGTCTCTCTCTTTCTTACAAAGTGAAGCAAGGTGAAATTACGTTTTGGTCCCATCCTTTTCTGCTACTCTCATTTGTGAACAGCCTCATATTCAAGACCTTTCGGCATCTGAAAATTTCAATTACAAAATCAAAACTATTGAATTTTGAAAATTGAAAGTGCTATATACTAGTTACTACCCTGTGTTTTGGGTCCAAAATTAGTTCATTATCTAGACTTCCAATTTCATCAAAAACACTCATGCACTATCATTTTTTGTCCAATAGGTCATTCTGTCCATCGTTCGTTAAATGGAGCTGTTAAATTGCTGACATGGCATGCTAGCCCAACTCTTATGGGCCCAACATAAAAATAATTTACAAAATTGTCCTTTCCTCTCTTCTAAGAGCATCTCCAACGGCTGGAGTCATAAGCCATTTTGGCTTTGGCTTTTATGGGGAGCGTCTCCAACCATTGTGCATGTGGAGCCATTTTGGCTATTGAGCCATAAGCTGAGTCAAAATGACTCAACTTTGAAGAACTAAAGCCAAAGCTGGGAGGGAAGAGAAGAGGCAGGCCCCGCCTGCATGTGCTGCATGCGCAGCTAAAGAATGCAACGCGCCAGAGGGAGAAGACAGAACCCACTCCCGCATGACGACAAAATAACGGCTCAGCAGTGGCTGACGCGCGAGACACGCGCTGGAGAAGCAGCCGACACATGGGGCCCAGCAGCGCAGAACGGGCAACAAGCTCTCCAACGGTAAGAAATCTAACGGCCCAGATTCAACTTCAGTAATTCTATTTAAAATGAAAGGCCCAGATTAAATCTTTCTAAACATAAAAAGTTAATATATATATATATATATACTGAATATCTAATCTGACGGTTCAAAAAATTGTATGGATTAAAATCAATGGTTAATAATAAAGTAAATGTGTTTTAAACTAAAAAAATTGAAAAATTAAAAGAAAATTTTCTAAAAAATCATAAAAATGTTTTTTGCCCGTTGGAACAGTAACTTTAACAAATTCTATAAATACCAACCCTCTTCTTCATAATTTTTCACACCAAAACATCTCCAATCTCCTCCAAACTTCATTCTTTTTCACCATTGTTCTTCATCTAGCTAGCTTTCAATTTATTTAGAAGATGCCTAACCCAAGACAAGAGTGTTGGAAGGACGCCGAAGATATAGCCTTGTGCATAACTGTAGTTACCGTTGGTGAAGACGGCTCTAAGGGTACTAGTCAAGAGAAAAAAAAATTGTGGGAGCGTATACATGAAGTATACTAGACTTGCAAGCCTGCCGGAGGCGTGGTTAGATTGGGAGGTGGGTGTGACCGTCGTTGGAAAAAGATTAGACCAGCATGCGCTCGATGGCGTCAAGCTCTTAACAAAGCGGCACTTCTTCGAGGAAGTGGTGATAATGCCACCGATGAGGTAACCCTCCTTATTCTTGACATTTTATTCTTATTTTTAAAATTAATTTTACAGTTATTTTCGCATGTTATGTATATTGACTTTCGTATAAATATATATAGTACATGATTAATATCTTCTTATTTATAGGTATTACAAGCTAAGTCAATCTATCGTACCTTAGCTAAAGGAGAGGAGTTTGCGTTTGAGCATTGTTGGCCAATATTAAAGGATACAAAAAAGTTTAGCAATCCTTCGGGCATGAATGTCGGTAGCTCAAGTTTTCCTACCTCTATCAATTTAGAGGATGACGACACTCCCGCGAGTGACTCCTCAAGCTCTTCAAATGTGCATGCACGCCCCCCAGGTCAAAAAGCTCAAAAGGCTGCTAAGAAAAAATCCAGGCAAGACGAAACAAGTGAACTCTTATTGCAAATGCAAAGGATTGCAGACCAAGGAGAGTGCGATCTAGAATACAGGCTGAGACTCAGGGAGGAGACTAAATTAGCTGAGCAGCACGCGGATGATGCTCGCACAATGAAAGTGGATCCGTCAATTTTCACACCAAAAAAAAAGGAGTTATTGGGAGAGGAAGCAAGCACAGATTATTGAGAGGGAGGAACAAAGCTCTAGTGCTGGTGCATTTCGTCAACTCTCCTTTTCTCTAGAAGAAAATACACCACATAGTGAAGATGACTCTAACTTGGACCTCTACGTGCCAGTTCAAGAGACTCAATGGATGGGGAGAAATTAGAAATATTTTATTGGTTGTACTTTTTCACTTATGTTTTTCAATTATGAAATAAAATTGTTGCTATATTTTATAGTTAACAAATAAAAACAAAAACTTGTTTTTATCTCACTTTTATTCATAACAATAAAACACACTGCATTACAAAAGCATAAACACACTAATAATAAAATAAAACCACACAACATTACAAAGCATAAACACACAAACAATCAAACCACACAATGGCCACATTGCCAATTATTGAAAGCGTGAAAATACAATCTCTTCATCTGCGGTTCCGCTCTGCTTGCAGCTTCATGTTCCAGAGGTGATTAACCAAATCTCCTTGAAAGACTCTATGCACAATTGGACATCTAACCCCCTGGTAACGGGTCATGAACTCCTCAAGTTCAGGACGGTTGCGCTCAACCTCATGATCATCCTCATACCTCTCATATATTTGTGCTTTCCTTGGTCTGGTGGGGATATCATCGGGGTCAAAAGGCGACTCTTCATCTTCTTCACGCTCATCATCGACAATCATGTTGTGCAAAATAATGCAGGTCATCATGATGTATGACAGATCCTCCCTATCCCATCCACGGGCGGGTCCTCTTACTATTGCAAAACGAGCTTGGAGAATGCCAAAAGCCCTCTCCACGTCTTTTCTGTATGACTCCTGCATCTTTGTAAAATGAGCTTGCTCTGGAGTAATTGGATTTCTAATTGCTTTCACAAAAGATCCCCATTTAGGGTAGATCCCATCGACTAGGTAGTAGCATTGGCCATATTCTCTATCACCTACATAGTACGAAACTCGAGGAGCCTCAACTGTGCATATTTCGTTGAATAATGGAGACATTCCAAGTACATTAATATCATTAAGGGAACCTGGAAGTCCGAAATAGGCGTGCCAAATCCAAGCATCGTATGATGCGACCGCCTCCAGAATGATTGTGGGTTTTCCCTTATAACCAGTGAAGTGCCCTTGCCATGAGGTTGGGCAGTTTTTTGACTGCTAGTGCATACAATCAAGACTTCCCACCATTCCGGGGAACCCCCTTTTGTCGGCAACATTGAGCAACCGCTGCAAATCTGCAGGAGTTGGTCGACGAAGGTAATGTTTTTGGTACACATTCCAGATTGCTCTAGTAAAGTGCGACAAGATCTCCAAAGCTGTAGATTTAGCTACGTCTAGAAACTCATCACACAGGTCAGCTGGAAGCCCGCAAGCAAGCATCCTCATAGCACAAGTCAGCTTTTGTTTGGTAGACAAACCAACTCTACCAGAGGCATCATCAATTTGCACGAATTACGGATCGTGGTTGGCGACATCATGCATCATTTGGTCAAACACATGAGGTCGCATTCTGTACCTTCTGCGAAATATATCGCCCTAGAACCTGCACGGCGAAGTGAAGTATGGAGCTTTCAATCGTTGATCCATAGCTTCTCGATCTCTTGCGATGTACTGGCGCCCGGGCTGTGAACCACCCCACTGTGATTCTTCCTCTTGGATCCTCAAGATATGAGAGGAAGCTGCCTGCATCACCAAGGCTCTTTGACGATTTCTTGTAATGGCATCTTCTTCCTCTTGCATCAGCAATTTCCGGAACCTATTCATTGCAACAAGGAACCAAAAATATAAAATGAAAAGGAAGTTCAGAATTTCTAAGCTTCTGATATGAGAAGAGATTTGTTTGTGAATTGGTGAGCTATGATGGAGTGAATGACTCCGTATTTATGGAGGGTTGGAAAAGGATATCTGAAGATAGGATATGACACGTGGCAGATAACAATCAAAAACGTAATCTAACCAGCCTTTCAACGACTGACACGTGGCACTAGAATCGGTAATAAAGTTGAGATAGAAAATCTTATCTTATCACGTGATAAATAAAATCTCAACCGAGATAGAGATAAGATATCGGATCCGAATAGCATTGACAGGTGGCACGAATATATAGATTCCCAAAAATAAATAAATAATTTTTTTTAATCAATTAATGACGATATATTATATAATATAATTATGTATGATATATAAATTCATATTGTAGTTAATTAATTCTATAAAATGATTAATTTATTAAATGACTTTGGCTTTTGACTAAACATGGTTGGAGATGGAAAAATTAAATGAATAGTGATGACACTAAGGAAATCAAATTTTGCATATGGCTTTGGCTTATGACTAAATGGTTGGAGATGCTCTAACCTAGATTTCAATCTGATTCTCTATTAAATGACCTTTCTCCCTAAACATAGTTGCATAGAAAAACACGAACTCCAATTGTTGAAACTTACCAGGCCCAGATTTATTTCTGGAGAAAATGGGTAGATGAGATCGACTTCATTAGTTCAACCCGATTAGGCAGAGCCGGTACCAAAAATGGCTCCTAATCGGGAAATAGAGTGAGGATAGAGAGAGTTGAAGGAAGATGGCAACTCTACAACTCCTCATTACAGATTCTCCAAACCAATGATTCTTCTCAAACCCTCTCTAACCTCAAAATTTCAAAACTGGGTAAAACTGGGATAGAACAAATTACAAACATAGATTACCAAATAGAGGTTGTGATACGCTAAAAACAAGCGCTCAACTTAACCCTGCAATGATGTAGTCGTCAGTAGTAAAAGATAAGCAAGGATCGTTCGATGCCAGAGATTGAGGGTAACTATATTAATCACACAAAATAAAACAAAACAAAACAAAACAAACTCTAAAAGAAACGTCACAAAACAAAATGAAAAGAGAGAAAGATGGAGAGACAGATAGGAGGATTGCAGAGGCGTTGCAATCCTGAAACACACTAAACTGGGGGTTTTTGGGTTTTCACGAAAATAAACAGAAAACAAAGTAAAGAAAAACGATTTGAGTTTAAGGTTTTGAAAGATATGGATGAAGATGTTAGGAACTCGGAAATCCACCACCAAAATGTGCTTGAGACAAATTTATCATCCTAGTTTCAATTACTAAGTCGTGAAAAAGGTTTCAATCAAGAACAAACCATGAACGCATGCATAAGTTCTTATTACTTCCCTAGATTACTTAAGCAAGATGAACGCACCATTACTAAGCCTTTAGAATAAACAATCAAGGTATAGAACGCTATCCTATCAACAATTCATTCTAAGCATTAATCACATATAGAAGTTTGATTGAACAAGTATGCAAAACTAGTGTGGAACGCCTACCTAGCATGCAATCCTTTTTATTTGGTTTCACCTATTGTCCTATAGGTTTTACTACCATTGAAACAAGCATTATTAACCGTTTAGGAGATTAAAATACCTATTTCTAGCCCCACTCACATGATCATAATATTTTATGTGCGCATTCATAAAACATAAACATGCAAGAGTTATCTGTAAACCAAAACCAAATAAACAATTTCACCACAAAGCAATCACGAAACTAAGAATCAAAATATTGTCAAAAACATATCTTAGGGGCTTCAAACCTCGCCCCTAACAAAAGTAGATTAGCCACACATTGTCTCAAAATTCACAACTGAAATCATATAAGTTTGAATTACAAGAGAACAAAAACCGTAAAGGGCAGAAGATGAGAGCCACGAGTTCACTTTTTAAGCAGCCTTGGACGCAAGAACTCCCCTCAAGATGGTATACGGCAAGGCTTGATGGATGATGGTGTGCACGGTTTTCCTTCTTGAAGACTTGGGAATTTTCTTGAGACTTTGTGTGCTAGGGTTTGGGAGCAGAAGATGGCGCTGTAGGGTGGTGTCCCCCAACGTGTTCAGAGCCTCTATATATATAGAATACGCAGCCCTAGTTTCCTTTCCCAATTCTGCTTTGAAAGCCTCTCCTAGTTGCTTGAGGATTACTCTACTTGGTGCATAATTAAATGATTTTCAAGCTTTAATAATCTTCCCAAAATCTTGAGGAAACATTCAAGGACTCTCCTACATATTTGCAGCAGCAATAACCTCCAAAAATGCCCTGGAAATCCGTCCAAAGAAGAATTCTGCAAAACCGTCCTGTTTTGACTAGGATTCAATTTCTGACTCTGAAGCTTCCTTCTTGGACAAGGAACGACTTCGTCTTGACAAGTTTCTGGATGGTTCTTGACTCCCACGTGCTCTATGACATCAGATATTCTAGATTGATCAATAAAATTCTGGAAAAACTCCAAGTAAATCGCCGGAAAAGATCTCCCAAAAAGCTTCGTGAAAAGCTGACAGTTTCTGCCTTATCGGGAAGCATACTTCGACTTTGATTTCCTACTGCCTCGTTGATTTTTGACCGATTCTTTGGCTGTAGTTGAAGTATAACATCATGTATTCAAGGGTCGCTGTCCCTTTCTTCAAAAGTGCATCTGGAAGGGTGCACGAATTGTTCCTCAAAACCGTTCCCAGAAAGCTGATTCTGAAACTGCAGTTTTCTGCTTTGCAGCAACTGTTTTGCACAATGAATTCCGTGGACTTCCCTTGTAATTTCTGGCCAAATGGTTGATCAAACTTAGTCCTCTGCATCAGTACTTTATGATCTATGGCTCCATTACTCCCTTTCAGCTCTTATTTCTCTTGAATCACTCCACGAACTACCTAAAAAGAAAACAAAGTTAAAACTGACTTTTTAAAGGAAATAGCTAAGAAAAGTGTAAGGGATTCCACACTATATTCGTCGCATTTATGCTCCTATCAAATTCCCCCACACTTAGCTTTTGCTAGTCCTTTAGCAAAATCAAAACAAAGAAAATAAAACAAGGACTCAAACACTCAAAACAAACTATGCCTTCAACATTGTTGTCTCAGAAATCTCTTACTTTCATAGCATCAAGATTAGCACGCAACCAAGAATCAATCATGAGTAATTCGAGAGTTAATTAAAACATATATTCCACATATAAGCATGTAAGACACGGACGTGACAATGGTGATGGGTGGAGCTTAGCATGTATCCAACAAGTATGATTCAAACCTCACAGGATTCACCACTCTTTCTTCTCTCCGATCAAGGCTAATGCTTAAAAGCTTTTTCACTCAAATATATGTGAGAGATGATAATATTTTCGAAAAACAAAAAAACTCACATATATAAACAAAGAAAAAGGCAATGTCGAAATTTATAGATATTTTTTCTTTTACGATCTCATGAAGGATACCAACTACTTGCCAGACGGACCGAACCATATGCTCAACTCTTGTAACCAATCTCCACAAATCAAAGGCTGCCCATCTTAAGGATCAAAGAGGTCTTACTTCAAGGTTGTAATGAGGCCAAGGTTTAGGGGTTTAAAGAAACGAAAGGGTGAGGAAAAATCACAAAGTGTTCTAAAAACCTAGTGGAGCCTTCATTGAAGCATTGAGACGTCTTCATTTAGTCACCAAGGCATCTTGCAACGTTGAACTTCTTGTGAGTCTTTATTGAGGGCCGGATGTCATTGTGTTGGATCCTTACTTCATTCTAACCTTCCTTTGAACACTTGTGAAATAGGACAAAGACCAAATTCATCGTACTTAGGCCTTCACTTCAAAACAAACTCCTTATCCACAATGGGGGGACTAAAATCCATAAATACTTATACTTTTTTTTTTTTTTCATTGCCGTACATACTTTTCTTTTTCTTTCGGCATACATATTTCTCTTCTTTCTCATGGACAAGTCTTTCCCCACACTTATTCTTTCTCATCATCTCCTTTGTAGTGCCTTCAAAATCTTGTTTGTCTCATGAATTAGCTCCACTAAATCCTTAGAACAAGGTAGGGATATAACTATACTAAGGTTTAAAGGTTAGGATTTTGAGGGTGATGAAAGAAAAAGGTTTAAATGTAGGCTCAAAGGGGTTAACTAGAGGAGTCCCACGACGGGCACAAATATGGACACAGGCTATTTTTGGCTTTGGTGGAATTTCCTAGGTGCCTTTATCCTTTCCAGAATCAGGGACATGTATTGATAAAAGTTTCGACCAGTACAAGAGCAAGTTCTAGTAATCTCTAGAGTCCGTCAAACTTAATCTGTGGCAAGCAGTCAATCAAAGAGAAAGATAATGAGATCACTAAGCATCGCCAAGAAAATAGGAGTATAATTTTTCAATAAACACTCACAAAGAATCGCAAATAGGCTCAAATTCTCACAAGGTTATTATGAATCAAAACTCATCATCAACATGCTCATAATTCTGTACCAAGGTCAACAAAAACCACATCTACTACACAATCATATGCTTTTATATATCGTAATTAACCAAAGAATTCTTTTAACATCATCTCAATATTGTGATCCTCTTTTATCCATAATTTCAGAGATTAAGTTATCCTAGACAGTTGAAAGGCAACCTAAGACTCGAAAAACAAGACAAAAACTGAAAACAAGAACTAAAGACTCCAAAAGAAAGAAAAATAACAACGAAATTTATTTTTGGATTTTTGAAATTTTCAATTTTTTTTTTTGGTTTTTTAATAAGACTCAAAATTGAATTCCCTTCCCCCACACTTGAATCATACATTGCCCTCAATGTATGGCAAATTTAATCAAACAATGCATAATAGAAGCGTAAAGAGAGGAAATCAAAAAATTTAAAAGAAGAAAGGTGAGAAGGTTGATAGAAAAGCTCCCCCTTGTAGACCTCCCAATGCTCACGACCTTGGAGAGACAACAAAAGACCCCAACCTCAAGACCATAAGGTCTTGACTTCCTAACGTAAGCTCCATGCGAAGTCTTGTTGCATCGTTGGAAACCATAAGTTTGTGTCGGCAGCCCATGTTCCAGGTCCCATAACTTCTCGATTCAGCGTCAGATGACGATTATACCACTTGGAGGTGAAAGTGGACATTGTGAGCTTTCTGTGCATATGTGGAACACTTCCTAACTCCAAGCGGTTTGAAAGTTATAGCCCTATAAAGTTAGAGAAAAAGCAAAATTGGAACAGAAAACCTGACAGAGTGACCTTGCCCTTTCAAACCTGTATACAGGAAGCATCCCTGTCCAATGGAAGTGATTCTTGGCCTGGTCGTAGTGCACAGATAGAGCTTGGAGTTCATGGAAAGAACTCCTCATTTCATCCACGGAAATAACGCCCAGTTTTCCTTTTCTGTGACACAACTGCACAGTTTTCTGTTTTCCTGGACTGACCTTACTGCATTCAAACTGGAACTGGGAATGCATATGAACTCCGAATACCAGTTCTGTAAAACCCCACAGAAACTAGACTCAAAGATCTTTCCATTTATGTATGGAAAATCTTCTGGTTCCATCTGAGCGAAAAACGGCAGCCGTCTAAAGTAGACTGACTGTATGGTCAGTACTCTGTTTTTACAGAAGGAACGTCTCTCACACCACTTTACAACCTATACCTGCACACAAACTAAAAACATAAAAAAACTAAATAGCAAACAAAGAAAGCAAAGAAAACATCCTTTGGTTGCCTCCCAAGAAGCGCTTGGTTTAACGTCCTGCAGCCAGACGGAGTTATTCTTTTAGTCCATGGGAGGTGCGTATCATGGAGGTTCTCCTCCTCTACACTATGCTCCACAAATGCCTCGTAGTAAGGTTTCAAGCGGTGGCCATTTACCTTGAATTCGTTCCCACTCTTCTCACTCTTAATCTGAATTGCACCATGAGGAAACACATTAGTAACAATGAAAGGACCAACCCAACGAGATTTAAGCTTACCAGGAAAAAGTTTAAGACGAGAATGAAATAGAAGAACTTTTGACCCACAACAAAGGTTTTTCCACGAATCATCTTATCGTGAAAAGCCTTTGTTTTCTCTTTGTAAATCCTTGCACTTTCATACGCAATCATTCCGCATCTCTTCCAACTCATTCAACTGTAGCTTTCTATGAAGTCCGGCCTCATCAATGTTCATATTGAACTCCTTCACGGCCCAAAAAGCTTTATGCTCAAGTTCCACAGGTAAATGGCAGGCTTTTCCGTATACCAACCTAAAGGGACTCATCCCTATTGGCGTTTTAACGCTGTTCTGTATGCCCAAAGTGCGTCCTCCAATCTTTGGCTCCAATCCTTACGGTTGGGATTCACAGTTTTCTCCAATATTTTCTTGATTTCTCGATTTGAAACCTCAGCTTGCCCACTTGTTTGTGGATGATAAGGCGTAGAGACCTTATGGGTGATATGTACTTCTTGAGCAAAGCTTCAATGGTCCTATTGCATAATGGGATCCTCCATCACTTATGAGTGCTCTTGGCATTCCAAACCTAGAAAATAATGTTAGACCGAATAAAATCTGCAACAACTCGAGAATCATTAGTACGGGTGGCTTTTGCTTCCACCCATTTCGAGACATAATCCACAGCAAGTAATATATAAAGAAAACCTTGAGATGAAGGAAAAGGCCCCATAAAATCTATACCCCACACATCAAAAATTTCAAAACAAGGATAGGAGTTAAAGGCATTTGATTTTAGGTCCCAAATTTCCGGTTCTTTGGCATCTATCACAGTCAAACAAAAAGCATATGCATCTTTAAACAAACTAGGCCAATAAAAACCAGATTCCACCTTAAGAGCAGTTTTCTTAGAACCAAAGTGACCACCACAATTTTTAGTAGACAAAACGATAAGATAGATTAAATTCAGGTTGAGGCACACAACGTCTTATCAAACCATCACCACAAAATTTCCATAGGTAGGGCTCATCCCAAACAAACCGATTTGCATCTCTTTTAAGTTTATCTTTCCTAGCATGCGATAAAGTGCTTGGCAATTTCTTTGTAACTAAATAATTCACAATATCTGCNTAACGTCCATGCTAGTGATCATCAGACCAATGAGCTAGGATGTTAACTTAGATAAATCCTCTTTCACAAACATTGGCTTCTATATATATATACATACATACATACATACATACATAATATATATATATATATATATATATGTAAATGGCAATGTGTGTGTGACCAACTGAAACTGACAGACCAGATTGCAAAAAAAAATATTGCATGCTATTATATGTATGTATGTGTATTATTATATATATATATATGTATGTGTGTTGTGTGTTGTGTGTGTGTGTGTGTGTGTGTATGTTCATTAGTAAATGGCATGTGTGTGTGACCAACTTAAACTGACAGACCAGATTGCAAAAAATAATAAAAAAAAAGTATTCATGAACTAATACTGATCAGTTATGAACTGATAATTTGGTTCCAGATCTGGATACTTCAACTGTTTTTTTAATTAATATAATATATGCAAAAAATTTCAAAGCAAGAATTGGTAACTAAATACTGGAGTTTCTGACACTGATACAGAGTTCTTGCTGAAGGTTGATCTCTCTCTCAAAAATTAAAATCACTTGGCAACAACGGACACGCAACCAGCAACTTGGTATTTTCTATGTCAAAGCTAAAACAAACTTTCACATGAAAACTATTATCTCTATCCTTATCATAAATCAATTAGACGTTGTAAGCTTTCTCTGTTTTACTATTGCTAACCTTTTTTGTTTGTTTGTTTGTTTTTCCAATATGTGTAATATTGCAGTCAAGTTTCAGCACATATTCACTGAATATGGTAATTTACTATATTCCTTTTTTTTTAATTTTTTTTTGCTTCATTTATATTGCATGGCTTTTCTGACTAGGCAGTATTTATTCTTTTAATTCATTGCCTAGCTTTTTACATGATACAAGACATAAATATAGTTCTTGATCATCTACTTTTCAGATAAATGATCTTAGTTGATTCCAAGTTTTTTACTTCTTTTTTATATTTATAACTTGCATTCACAATTCATACTATCCTCAATATGATTTAGTTTGATATAGTTGAATGAATTATAGATTTCTGCAAAATATAGACACATTGAATTTTGAACAGGTTTTTGCTTTTTGATGACAATGTTCCAATCCATAGTTTATTCTTATATGTTGATCTCAAACTCCATATCAGTTCTCCGCATTTGTATTTGATTCTTAGCTTCACATTTTGCTCAATATAAAACGGCAAACTCTGGAAAAATAACTAAAGACTAAGTTCTTGGTTAATGTACTGAGAAAATAAAAGTGCACATCATTGTTCAATCTATGTACTGAAATTGTGTTCTGGTGATTTGGTCAATAGTTAAGGCAAATTCATTTTAATTTGGTTTACTCTCTATATTACATATTTTGTATCTTAGATAAAGCAGATGTAAAACATTCTTGATGAATTAGATATAGTATATTGTATGTGTGTATAGCTGATATAAACTAGCTTTGAATTCGCTAATTAGCTCGACTGTAAATGTGTTGATATTTCCATTAGTTTTAAATTCTTATACATAAGAATTCAAGTTCAAAACTATCTCTACTATTCTGCTACATATTTGAAACACTCAAAAGCTTTTTCTGGAAAAAAAAAAAGCGAAATCTATCAATGTAAGTATGGTATCCGCGACATATATTTTTCTAATGGTTTATTGCACAACAAACATCAGCTAACACTTTCTGTTACTCATTCTGCAGAAAATCGGCATTTCATACATCTCTATGCACAGAACAAAAAGAATAAAGCTGCAAATACATATGTCCAGCATAACAGAAGGACAATGCTTCAACATGTAGCCAATGCTTTTTCTCATACATTCTGTTTCACTTGGACTTCCACAAATTCATCTCTATGATTGTACATTAGTAATTCCCGCAGCAAAGCGCGGGTGCTCTTTCTAGTAACAATTAAAGAGCCATGTGGTGTTTACGCTTTCAGTTGTTGCTGAACATCAAAGCATGTACACAGTAGGTAAAACAACTAGAGTTGTATGACATATCTTATTTTAGAAATAAACTGTTGACCAGTTGCACTTTTTTAGTCATAAAGTTTAGTCAATGGATTCAATGTTGTGACAAAAATCAATAATGTGAAAATGAGCTAATGGATTCATGAAGAAGATAACTAGCTCTTAACCTAACGTTCCTTCCTTTCATCATGAGGTTAGTCATATTGGTGGTAAATATATTGTGAATAGGATGTTGGACTTAGTTACTTATAGAGTAAGAGTTTTCAAGACAACCAAACTTAGAAAAACTCAATAACAAAGACTAAAACCACACAAAGAATCAGAAGAAAACTCAATTTAAAGAGACTAAACAACTGCTGCAATGCAATTTCCTCAGCAAATAAAAATAGGTGCAACACAAACACAACTAAAAGCACAAGCACTCACCCATACTTTTCTTAAAGCCCCCGTTCCACTGTCAAAAGCAGTCACTGCAAAACAAAATCCAATGTTTCTTTCAGTGACTCATTCACAGACATCTAGCTACCTTTAGAGCAATAAATATTATAGCTTTTCAATAACCTTCCTATGTATGATGCTAGCATCCACAACCAGAATATGGAACTAAAAAAGCATGGGAACTAAAACATCAATTAACAAATGATTCAACCATTCTGCATTTTCAAATAGCCATTCTGCAATTTGTGGTTTGGCACCATATGCATCAGCTGTCTAATTTATTCTCAACTCAAACTTATGCAATAACCAAACTGAAAAGGATTATTTGAACAAAAAAAATATGAAGAACTAAAAAAGCTAAAAACAAATTCAAGAGAAAAAAAATAAAAAGCAACTCACCCAAATAGGCAAAGAAGAGCCAATCGATGCATGCATAGCGAACAACAAAACTGGAGAGCAGTAACAGCAACGGGAAGATAATGAACAACAAAAACATAAACAAAGTAAAAAAAAAAACGATTACAACTGAATCCACCGAAATCAAAACAAACAAAAAAAATACCATTAATTCCAATATAAAGAACACAAACTACTCACCGAAATCAGCAAATATGAAGCCCCCAGAAGCAAAAACGAAGAGAGTCTAGAAAGAAGACAAATCTATTAGACTTCCAGTTGTAAACTTGTATCAAGAGGCATCAATTCATTAACACTGCAAAATATAGACAATGGCATATCAATCTCACTAATGACTTCAATCAAAATTTTCTATCTTTAAGCCCAAATTAGTATCCCTACATGTGTAAGATGTATTCAATTTAGGCACCATGTAATTCAGTAATTTCTACTTGTTTACTACTAAGACTAGAAACTAGCAAATCATGTTCAATTATAAGAACCCACAGAGATATGCAGTTAATCGCTGCTTTTCCAATTCCACCCCAGGCCCCAAATCCCTATACATGCGAAACATCATCCTATCCAAAATGGGTTTGAAACCTCCACATGCTGCAATAGAACACTTACTTCTATCAAATTTTTCCCAGAATCTCTCAACCCAAGACAAAAGCATAACAAGAAATTAGAAAAAAGAAGGATCGAGTGACCACCAAATTCGACTAACCTCACTAACCACTGAAAAATTCCTAGAATCTCTCAACCCATAATAGGTTTCACACCATTACTCCGAGTTAGACCTTGTTGCGAGTCACCTTGTAATCGCCACCTCCTCCACCTCCTCCAATCAGGTCGAAGTTGTGTTCAGACTGAGTTTCTTTTTTTTGTTCTAAAAACTGGAAATAGATTAAAAGAAGTAACATCTTTCCTCTTCTAGTGAGTTTCAATTGAAGAGGGAAGTCGAAAATTTGGGGGAGGAGGGAAATGAAATTTGGGAGGAGGGAAGTGAAGTTTGGGGAAGGAGCGAGCTCGAGCGCGAAGTCAAATTTTGGAGCTGTTTGGAGCATTAAAGTGAAATTATATATTTAGGACACACAATTAAAGAGGTCGGCTGTGTCCTCCAAATAGTCTCCACCCACTAACAGTATGATTTACATGTTAAGTGTCCTTATTACCCTTCAAGGACTCCACATAAAAAATGTGTCCTTGTTTAATGTCCTTGTAGCCCATAATTGTAGTAGTGTGTTAAGGGGCTAGTGTATAGATAATGTCAGTTGCCAAATTCGAATTATGACCATTATAATTCAATTAATATATCAGTTATAAATTTGAATTATAAAAGTAATTGTCCAATTTATTACCTCTATGTAATGCCAGAAGTATTAAGTATTAACAGGATTAGAATCCAATTCATTAGGTACATAACTGCTGCATAAATAATATTTATTTGGTCATTTATACCAAATTTTATATGTATGTTATATCGGTTACAAAATTAAATTGTGTCGGTTATATTTCAGTTCATTTTCAGTTACATTATCTTTTATATCGATAATTATGGGTATGTAATGATGCATTATGCCAGACGCACTTAACAATGCAAATGAATTAATTTTGCACGTAACCACTGGGCTACTTTGAATCGTGGAATTGGATATTGTCCCTCTGAGTCTCTCACGAGGGTTTTTAGGAGCTATTGAGGTTCCTCTAGGGTTTCAGTTTGGCGGCCGTTTCTCGCTCTTGTTCTTAGCGTTTTGACGAGATTGGTGCGTGCTGGGTTTCTGTCTGGGTAGTGGAGTGTGTTGGTGCGTGAATAGAGATGTTTGGGTAGGGAGATGGAAGAGATGGGACGTCGATTTGTAGGTTCGTTGGTGTTAACGGAGAGGGAATCAAAAGGGGTACGTATAAGGGCTAGTGCAGTCGAGGCGGCACAGAGATGTCGTTTTGCTATTGTCTGTAAGGTGGTTACCCATCGTCCTTTTAGACGGCAGAGCTTTATTGATCTGTTCTCGAGGCTGTGGGGTGGTGGTGCTGGGGTAACTGTTAGTGATATGGAGGCAGATCTATTTCTGGCACGATTTCGGAACGAGAAGATATGGAGAGAGTGATTGATAGGGAGCCTTGGGACTTTGATAAGTCTCTGGTGGTTATGGGAGTGCTTAGAGAGGAGGATGATAACGGCGGTACCCTTAGAGACTACGCTCTTTTGGGTTCAAATTCATGGGGTCCCGTTACGCTACCGAAGTTCTGAAGTAGCTGAAGATATTGGGGTAGAGGTGGGATAGGTTGTGGCCGTTGGTAAAGGGGGAGGTGGGGATTGTGTGGGGAGGTTTTTAAGGGTTAGGGTTCGGATGAATGTTTCTCTCCTGCTGCTGTGCTGTACTAGGGTGGAGTTTCCTGGTATTGGTTTCAAGGAGATTGATTTCAAATATGAGAGGCTGCCAGAGTTCTGTCAGGAGTATGGAATTATTGGCCATCCGACTCGTATTTGTGATGATCGCCTAGGAATCAGAAATAAGAAGGAGGAAGACAGGCCATACCGTCTCTCTCTTAGGGATGAGGTTGTTTTGCATGGGAAGAGAATTGGCGAGAGAGTAAGTAGAGGACGGTCTGGTGATGGAGGTAGTGGAAGTGAATGGAGTGATTTGGCTAGTGGTTCTCAATCTTTTCCATTCAGTGATGAGGAGGCTGCTAGACGGCGTCGGCAGGCAAGTGAGGATGCACGCAGGAGACTAGAAGCTTTGGATGAGCAATTTCATTTAGAGGGTCCACTCAATGAAACTGCTTCCTCACCTTGTCAGGCTGTGGTTATGCATGATAAGTTGAAGGAGGTACATCTTGTGGATATGGAGGAGGCTGAGAAGTCAGTGCAATCATCAGATGTTGATAGTAAGCAGGTGGCTAGGGAGTTGTTTCTGGAGAAGCCCGAAGTGCCTTCCTCCCTTGAAATGGAGTCGGAGCAGTTTGTTAAGAAGTTAGGCTTGATTTTTAGATCTGAATTTACTCAGGGAGTTCAGGAGAATTTTCAGTTCCAGTTGGGTAATTTAATGGGACAGAAGGAAGTGGGTGGTTCCAAGGCGGGACGAAGATTTCTAAAAGTGTCAGCTAATAGAAAGAAATTGGCGATTATTAAATTAGCTACTAAAGAGAATTCAATTTCGGTGGAGGGTGGGAAACGTAAATCGGAGGACGAGCTGGAGGGGGAACAAAAAAGTACTAAAAAGGTGATGCTTCTTGAGGGTATTCCTAGCGTGGTGGGAGCACCAGAGCTGCCCCACCACGAGCAATGAGGCTGTTATCATGGAACGTCCGGGGTATGGGTGGTTCGGGGCGATCCCGGACGTTCAGGGACCTGAAGGACTTTGTGCATGTACATAAGCCGGATTTAATTTTCTTATTGGAAACGAAGATGACTTCAGTTCAAATGGGGAAACTTAAGACTTGTTTGAAGATGGATGAAGTTCTCAGTGTACCAAGGGTGGAGACGGAAAATGGTGGGTTTTTTGGGGGTTTATGTATGCTTTGGCGGAGGAATATTGATGTTACTTTTCTTTCGTTGTCTTTTTTCTACATTGATGTTGTGGTCAAATGGAGGATGGGCTTCAGTCTCGTGTCACTGGATTCTATGGTGAGCCTAATGCGAGTCAGCCTTATTTATCTTGGGAGTTATTGAAACAGCTGGCTGGAGGATGGGAGGGACCTTGGCTGTGTTGCGGGGATTTTAATGAGATTTTAGATATTTCGGAAAAGACTGGGGTTGTAATTAGGCCACAACGTCAGATTGATGATTTCAGAAGGACTTTGGAGACCTGTGGCCTTTTTGAATTTGCATTTACTTGTTATAAATTTATGTGGGATAATCTTCGGGAAGGGGATGCAAATGTGAAGGAGAGGATTGATAGAGGCTTTGGTAATTTAGCGTTGATTCAAAAATGGGGAGGTTTTACTGTACATCACTTGGTTACCATGGCATCTGACCATTGCCCTATTTTAATTGAGAGTGACCCGCCTTTGCGGGGTGGTGGTGTGTTAGGTAGGAGGAGAAGGAGATTTCTTTTTGAGGAGATGTGGACAACAGAGGCAGAGTGTGGTCAAGTGATTGAATATGCATGGGGTGGCGCTGGTCACGTTTCTGTCGTTGATAAGTTGAAGGTGGTTGCTGGTGAGCTAAAACTTTGGGAAGGAGAGAAGTTTGGGAGTGTGCGTCGATTGGTGAAAGAGACAAGGGAGGCACTGGATGGGCTCCAGAGGAGGTATCTTTCTGTTAGTACGTTGCAACAAAGGCGAGAGGTGGAGATTAAATTGGATAAAATTCTAGAGAATGATGAGATTATGTGGAAGCAGCGATCCAAGGTGGACTGGTTGAAACACGGTGACCGTAACTCTAAATTCTTTCATCAGCATGCCAAGCAACGTGGGAGATCTAATAGGATTGTGGTCATCCTTGGGGAGGATAATCGATGGAGGAGTGATTCACATTAGGTGGGGCATGTTTTTGTTCAATATTTTTGAAAGCTATTTTCCTCCGAAAATGGTCAGATGGTGGAGGAGATTTTTGATGCAGTTACAAATAAGCTTACGGTGCAATAGGGACATTTGTTGTCTAGACCTTTCTCTAGACTAGAAATTGAGACAGCTCTGAAGGGTATGGGTCCAACAAAGTTTCCAGGACCTGATGGTATGTCTCCGGTATTTTTTCAGAAGTATTGGGCAGTAGTGGGAGATGAGGTGACTTCAATGTTCTTGGGGGTCTTGAATGGGCAGGATTCAGTGGAGATGTTTAATCAAACATTAATAGCTCTAATCCCCAAGGTTCCCAATCCGAGGAAGGTCACTGAATTTCGACCGATTAGTCTGTGTAATGTTTTGTATAAGTTGATATCGAAGGTGTTGGCTAATCGGCTTAATTAAAAAGGTGTTGTCTGGGGTTGTCTCGGATTTGCAAAGTGCCTTTGTTCCTAATAGACTTATCCATGACAATGTAACTGCCGCCTTTGAGATTATTCATAATCTGAAACGTAGAGGGAGGAAGAGTAGGCAAAAAGTGGCCCTCAAACTTGATATGGCTAAAGCTTACGATCGTGTTGAATGGAGTTTTTTAAAGAGGATGATGATAGTTATGGGCTTTCCAGGGAGGTTTGTTGATTTAATGATAGGGTGTATCACGTCTGTTACTTATTTAGTGCTGCTTTAGGAGCAACCATTTGGGAGGATTGTCCCGACTCGGGGCCTCCGTCAAGGTGACCCAGTTTCTCCGTACTTGTTTCTTTT
Organism: Rosa lucieae; assembly: GCA_024704745.1. NCBI lineage: Eukaryota > Viridiplantae > Streptophyta > Magnoliopsida > Rosales > Rosaceae > Rosa > Rosa lucieae. The sequence goes on along the minus strand of CM045494.1, from coordinate 21,335,513 downwards.
AGTGGCAGAAGGATTTTCTTCCTTACTGCAGAAGGCAGCACACGAGAGAACAATCCATGGGGTTTTTATTGCTCGAGGTACTCCCTCGGTGTCACACCTGTTTTTTGCGGATGACAGTCTAGTATTTGTGATGCATCTGTGCATGATTGTATGAAGTTGAAGGATATTTATCAGAAATATGAGAAGGCTTCAGGGCAACGGATTAATACGGATAAGTCGGCTTTGAGTTTTAGTCCCTCAAATTCGTCAAGAGTGTTGTAATGTGCTTGATATGACGATCGTTCAATGTCATGAAAGGTATTTGGGGCTTCCTACGGTGGTTGGGAAAGATAAGCGTGGAGTATTTAGGGGGCTGGAGGATCGGCTTTGGAATCGTATCCAAGGTTGGGAGGGCAAACTTCTGTCCAAGGGTGGAAAAGAAATGTTAATTAAGTCGGTGGCGCAAGCAATTCCGACGTATACGATGGGGGTGTTCCAATTGCCGGTGGGTACTTGTGAGAGTATTAACCGATGTATAGCAAGATTTTGGTGGGGTAAACCGGGTGGTAGAGGGATTCACTGGAGACGGTGGCAAGAGCTTTGTATCCCTAAAAGGGAAGGGGATTTGGGTTTTAGAGACTTGCAGTTATTCAATTAGGCCTTACTTGCAAAACAAGGGTGGAGACTTTTGACTTCCCCAAACTCTCTTGTGGCTCGGATGCTAAAGGCACGATATTTTTCCGGATGCTCTTTTCTTGAAGCTACTACTGGGGCTAATTCTTCTTTACTATGGAGGTCTTTTCTTTGGGGTCGAGAGCTGTTGCAGCAGGGTCTAAGGTGGAGGATTGGTAATGGTGAAACAGTTCGGGTTTTTCAGGATCCTTGGGTCCCTTCGTTGGAGAACTTTAGAATTGGATTGAAGAATGGGGTTGACTTTGAACTGAGAGTAGCTGATCTAGTTACTAACAGGGGTGTCTGGAATGATGAAATGATGGAACTGGTGTGTGATGATCGAGAGAGAGATGCTGTGGTGCAGATTCCAATTGTTTCTACGGCAGCTCCGGACAAGTTGATATGGCATTTTAATCGGAGTGGGAAGTATTCTGCGAAGAGTGGGTATTGGTTGGCTTCGAAACTTGATCGAGAAAGGGAGAGATTAGGGGAAGCTGCTCCTGAGGTGGTGGAGTACTGGAGACATCTATGGAAGCTTAAACTGCCTCCAAAGATGATACACTTCCTGTGGCGCTGTTCTTTGGGTTTTGTGCCATGTAAGGCGTCCTTATTCAGACGGAGGATTACGCAGGACGCGGTTTGTCAGCAATGTCAACAAGGTGAGGAAACGCCCTTGCACGCAACCTGGAGTTGTGGTGATTGTGTTGCGGTGCTTGAGAGGGCGGGGTTTTATGCTAAGTTGCATCCTGGTCCGTCGCCTACATTTTTCTCTTTACTTCAACATGCGGTGAATGTCTTGGAGGCAGATGAGTTAAGGCTAGTTATTATAATTTTGTGGATCAACTGGAAAGAACGTAATGCATTCTTGCATGGGGAGCATGCAAAGCCCAGTAATGTATTATATGAAATGGCAGTGGCGGTTTGGCAAAGCATTCTTGCTGTGGAAGCTATGAATGTGACAGGTGGAGACACACGTGGTGGAGTAGTTCAACGAGGTGGCAGTAGCTAGTCTCCTCTATCTCCAGGTATATTTAAAATAAATTGTGATGGGTCGGTGTTTCCTGGAGGGGCTCAGGTAGGCGCTGGGGCTGTGTTCAGAGATAATAGAGGTCGTTTTGTTGGTGCGGTGGGGCAGCGTTTGAGTTTTAATATTCCTCCCTGTACTGCAGAATTATTTGCAATTAAAATCGGCCTGGAGTTTGCTTTGGAGAAGAGCTGGTCAGCTCTGGTGGTAGAGTGTGATTGTTTGGAGGTAGTGAATTTGCTTTCTAAGGAGGAAGAGTGCATATCAGCGGATGGGGTTGTTGCATGGGAAGTCAAAAGGTTGTTGGTGAGATTCCAACATGCAAGGATTGTGTTTGGTCCTAGAGAGGTGAATAGGGCAGCTCATATGGTTGCTCAACATGTAGCCCGGGTTGAAGGGCGGTTTTGTTGGTTAGGGGTTGGGCCTCCTTGGCTCATGCAAGTCAACGACGATGATGGTCCTGTAACTATTTGTGGAGATTGCTCTACAACTTTGATTTCCAGTGTGTAATTTTCTTTGAGTTATTCAATAAAAGTTCCCATTCTAAAAAAAAAAAAAAAAACTTTAATGTATATACGTTATGTCAGTGACAATTAAATTGTTTCCGTTGTAATTTAATTTATTTCGGTTTCATTAATAATTATTTTTGTTTTAAATTATTTTTGTTATGATTTAATAATATATTTTGAATTTTTTTATGTTATAATGGTGAATGTTAAATTAGGCTAAGCCAGAAACTCAAACCAAGCCCAAAATAAGAACAGGAAACCCGAGCCAGAAGCTCAGTGTTAAGCTACGACGCTAGCACAGAGGCATGCCATATGTTGATATGGCACTAGTTATGAATCCTCTCCAACTAAGCTCATCTAGTTGGATGCGATGTCTAGATAAGGTTTGGAGAATACTGACACTATTCAAAATAAGGTTGGCACGAATTAAGCCTCGCTCTACCGAAACCTCACCTTACCTTACATGCTTGTATCCAATTAGAGTTACCGAAAAAGATTGAGTGATAACTGTTCATCCCTTAGCAAACTGAAACCTCACCCTATCTTACATGGTTGTATCCAGATAGAGTTACCGAAAAAAATTGAGTGATAACTGTTCATCCCTTAGCAACCCATCCTGAGCCTAGCAGGCCCACTCTTTCTTCACGGGACCTAGCTACCTAGCAAGCCTCACTTAAAAGCCCGAGTCACACACCCTTTGACAGTTTGACTCGCGCATGAAAGCCCGAGTCATGAACTAGTAGACCAAGCCCTGCAGGCCTAACTATCAGGCCCACTCATTTTTCAGTGTAGAAGAACCAATTAAAAAGAAAAATGATCAGATTCTGCTGGGGTTTGAACCAAGTCAACGTGCATGTCACACAAGGCACTCTGACCATTCTACTATTATGGGTTACAGGTCATCATTGGCTGAGTTAGGGCCGGCCCTACCCTAAATTTTAGGGCCTAGGGTTGGGTCTGGCTAGGTCTAGTCAAAGTCAACAAAATTGAAGGCCGGTTAGGATTCGACCGGGGCTTAAATATGCTAAGCCTTACCCAGCCGAAAGGCCCAAAAGAAATACGTTATTATTATTATTTTCTCAAAATGTGGCTCAATGGTTATAATGTTATATAGGTAATACAAAACTTATTATTTCTCGGTCAGTGAGGTATGACTTGTTAGTAAGTTATAATTCCAACATTGTATAAGTCATGGGTTCGATTCTCATTGACATATGTAAGGGTGGGATGGTCTAATTTTTTTTTTTTTCAAAGACAAGTTGTTTTTTGTTGATCATATTTAATATATATATATATATATATATATATTGGAATTAACTTACAAGTTATAACATTTATAAAAATTACATAAGTGTTCAACCCTAATTTGTATTTGGCCCAAACTCTAGCTTACTTAATCTAGTGGTAATAGAGTTACATTAGAAGGATCTAGATTCCTAGTCAATGTACGATTACTTTCCTTATATGATTAAGTTTCTATGCATTGTAATCCCTCTATATAAAGAGGCCCCTATTATCAATGAGAATACACAGCAATTTACTCTCAATTCCATTTCCCTAAATCACGTTATCAGTACGAAGCCCTAACCTTGAAACAAATAGCCAAACCCTGATTCAAGAAGCTAAAACCTTGAATCCGAAACAGAACCTTGAAGCCTTTTTTCCCTCCACCTTACACATTAAAGAACTCGATTCCAAGAATCCAGAACCAGCGGCGGCACTCCAAGAACAAGCCAGAAACCTACCGAACCGGCCACTGGAAGCTCCATACAACTCGCAACAAATATTCCACCGGTTCACCATCTTCCGGACTTCCAATTTCCACCAAATTTTGGTAGCAGAAGCCCGCTGATCTGAAGTTTCAGGAACCGGATGAAAAAGTCCAAAAACCAGCCTAAAAAGTCATAAACCGGCCACCTGAGCATCTGCATCTTGAACTAGCAGAAAACAAGAAGAGAAGAAAAGAAAGAAAGAAAAATGAGAGAGGAAAAGAACCCCAGAAGCCCAAGCCCACTGACGCAGACCCCACAGCCACGTCAGTAGAACAGTCATCCGCCATATCAGCTTCTGGGACCCACCGCCACGTCAGCACCCTGGGACCCACTAATACGTCAGCATAGAGGGGCCCACTGCCACGTCAGTTCGGTCAGCATCTGGTCAACGATCAACGGTCAACGACGGCATACCAGTTTTTCCGGCGACTTTTCCTGCCAAATTTTCCGGCGACCTATTTCAAGGTATTTTTTACTAAACGTTCCCGTTTTTTAGAGTTTTTTAATTCAATTTCTCTTCTTTTTCGGGGACTTGCAACATCCCTTCTTCTACCCCCTTTCTTTATCATAGGGGAGACCAAATTAAGCCTAACTATGAGGGTTCGTGCTCACTCCAAGCTTGGAGCTTGTAAGGTCCTCCAAACTTAGAGTTTGTTGAGATAAAACGATCGACCGCAAACATCATTGTTTCGATCTAATCCAACCCCTCTTGAAATCGAATTTCTTGGAAGCGACTACGCTCCGAAATTCCTAATTTCTTGGAAGCGACTACGCTCAGAAATTTTATTTGTTTTCGTGGTAGCCTTTTTCGCTTCGAAACTAACCCTAATTTCTTGTTCTCTCTCAGGATAAGTAACCTGAAAAAATTGGACTTTGCTCCATTGGGAACAATTGACTCTGAATATCACAGGTGCGTTCGTGATATCGGCCAGCATCTCAAGGCCGATGGAATCTTGGATACGATTCTCGAGCCTAGCCAGGACGTGCTAACTGTTGAGCAAGCTCAAGCTTTGGGACTAATGTTGGACATTATATTCCCATGAACACACACAAATGGTCTCGCGGAAACCACTACGATGGTAGCTCGGACATTGGTACTGCGCACCAATTTCCTTATATCCACTTAGGGTGATGCAATATCACATGCAGCTAAGCTAATTCCTCTACGATCTACCGCCACTCAATCTACCTCTGCGTTACAGCTAGTGACTGAGTACTAGTATCGTACTTACGCACATTTGAGTGAGCCATTTATGTGCCAATTGCGCCACCACAGCGCTCTATGATGGGTCCTTACAAACGAATGGGCAACTACATTGGATTTAAGACTCCAACAATCGTCTGCCACTTAATGCCCTTGCAAGGCGATCTCATTACCGCTAGATTTACGGGTTGTCACTTTGATGAGGCAGTCTTCCTGTTGTTAGGGGGAGATAAGAACATGGATGTTCTACAGGAACGACAGGAATTGTCGCGGCTTGTCCCCACTATGTCTCATCTCGATCCCTTTTAAAGTGACGAGATCACACAAATATGCTGCAAACATGCCTGCAAGGAAGTACGTCCCTACGAGAGGACGTAGTGCCACCCTACACAGAGGTAGGCATGATGCCAACGCCAAAGAGAGTGGCACTCTGGCGTTACAGGCCATGGCCCCAGCTAGGATGTGTGGGAGGCCCGTGGGTTCGAAGGATGCTTTGGCACACTCCAATCCATTGATCACCGACGCTCAAAATCCGTCTCATGAGAATCTTTCGGGTTATGGTTATCGTTGGGGGACTCCTCAACTTCAGAATATATTCCTGAGAATATAGAGCTCTATAAAAATTATACTAGTGTACATAAGACGTGGGATAGAAACTCCATCATAATTGATGATATAGTTGCGCATTTCATTGTGAATGAGTTTTTTGAGTCAGATGATATCGAACCACGCTCCGTTGATGAATGAATGCCAACGTAGAGAGATTTGGCCTAAATGGAAAGATGCGATCCAGGTTAAGTTGGATTCTCTAACGAAGAGGAAGGTTTTTGAGCCAGTGATGCCAACACCTCCTAATATAAAACCTATTGACTAATGAGTCTTTGTTAGAAAGCGTGGTGAGAAAAAGAGATGGCAATCTCGCCTTATGGCCCAAGGCTTCTCACAAAACGCCCTGGAATCGACTACGATGAGACATATTCTCTCGTATTGGATGTCATTGCACTCCACTACCTTGTCAGTTTGGTAGTTTCCAAAGAACTGAACATGCAACATACAAATGTGGTCACTACGTATCTATATGGGGATCTAGATATGAAATATACATGAAGGTTCATGGTGAACTTCATTTACCCACAGAGCGCGTTTACAATAAGGTTGGAACGCTCACTAAAGTAACTACTTGATTGGGAAGGGATATTGTAATACCCGGCATTGAGCAGTGAATAAAGAATATGTGAGCCCCAGATATCGAGTTAAAGTGACAAAGTTCGATTATTTACTTATCGATCTCAATATACATTAAAGCACGTGAGAATATTTTTAGAACTTTTCACAAAGTGAAATCTCCAGTTTAAGAGTTGGATAATTAAGTACATGACACGACGAGTTCGTGGAAATTTTCGGCGAATTTTCCGAGTACCCGAGCTATTTACGGTGATTGTTCGAAGTTGTAGAATTTAAGAAATTAAATCAAGAAATGGAAACTTGGTGGAGTGATGTGAGCCGTTGATCCACTCACCACTTTATCAGGACCGTCCATTGTTAAATGGACCTATCTACATATATGTGTGGATCAGATCAAGGGGGCTATGAGTTTGGTGTTGACACATAGCAAAATCGAGAGAGACCGAGAGGCTTCTGGGAGAAAAAAGAAAAGAGAGAGAACGAGAAACTTCGGGGGGGAACTGCTAGGGCTGGGTTCGGTTTGGTACCGAAGCTTACGGGCCAATACCATGTACCATACCAACTTATACTGATATGCAAAAAACTATACCACTACCGGCCACAAAATCCGGTATACCGAGAAGTCTGTATACCGATTTAATCGGTCGGTTCGGTACGGTTGGGCTTGTAACCGAGTTTGACATTGGGCCACAAACCAGTCACCAGTACATCACCGATCTCTTCTTCTTCTGTTTTCTCCTTCTGAGAACTTTTCGACCCACATGGTTATGGGTCTCTCCAGTCTCCATACCAGACACAGTGATGGAAGAGTGATTGTGGTGAAGGAAGAAGCAACCTCTGCTAAAATCAAACAAAAATTTCAGATTTTATTCAACACCAACTACACCCAAAACCAGATTTTTCTTCCCAGTAAAGAAAATCAACATAAGCAAGAAAAGAAACTTACTTGAAGTAAGAGAGAGATCCAAGGCGGAGTTTGATTCAGATTCTGGGAAGAGAGCAGGGAGAAGCACTTTACAAGTTGCTATTTTTCAAGAAGAATAAGAGAGACAGAAAAGACGAGGAAAGAAAGAAGAAGAAGTAAGAAGAAAGAAGAAAGAGAAGAGAGAATTTTTCAAGAAGAAGAAGAGACAGAAGAGACGGGGAAAGAAAGAAGAAAGAAGAAAGAGGAGAGAAGAATAAAAAAGAAGAAAGAGAAGAGAGAAGAATAAAAAAATAAAGAGAAGGAGACAAGAAGAGACAGAAAGAGATGGCGAAAGAAAGAAAAAGAAGAAAGAAGAAAGAGAAGAGTGAAGACTGAAGACGCGTCAGAAAGAAGAGAAGAATAAAATATTAAAAAAATATGAGTATTATACATAAGCTCGGTACGGTACGGTATACCTTGTATATATGAAAATCAAAACCACTACCGTACCGTGTATGTAGAGTCGGTACGGTTGTACCGTACCAAGACTTCGGTTACCGAGTTTTCGGCTACCAATTCACTTGGTTCGGTTCGGATGCGGTTGGTACGGTTTGGTTCGGGAGAATTTGCCAGCCCTAGGAACTGCCTCATCTCTTTTGGAGGTCTATCTGGAAGTCTCGGGAGGAGAAAGAAAGAAACGGAGGGGAGAAGGTTAGTCAAAAGAAGAAGAAGAAAACCCATCCAGGGGGGGTTCTTGATCGCTCCCAACTCCGTATCAGCTCTCCTTAGAGGATAGATGGAGAGAGAGAGAGAGAGAGAGAGAGAAGGTTTCGGGTATTACATATATATATATATATAAAAAAAAAGGTTCAGGATGTTACAAATGGTATCAGAGCAGGGATTAGTTCCCTTGGGATTACCCTGCGGTGGAGGAAGAACTATGGTACCTTCTAGGCAAGTTCTGATTGCCAAGCCTGAATTTCACAGAACTCTGCTCGTCAGCTTACTTCGACGGCTAAACGCTCCATCAGGTGATTCTGACTTCTTCATGAATGTTGCTTAGAATTGTGTCTTTGAAACTGTGTTCAAAGTTCATGAAAATCCAACGGTTGGATCTGCTCAAATCAAGGTAAAACTAATGACTTTTCATACAATTTTCTGGTTTGAGATAAAATGATGAATTACTGGGTTGGTTGTTTTAGCACGTGGCTTACAGAAGTTGATATGTATATGTTGCTATAGTGTGTCTCAGGGTTTCCACCTTACAGCAAGGTATTACCTTGGAAGCTTGAAATGGGGTCTTTTATATTGTTTGTTTGTCTTATAATTGAGGAGATTATATCCGTTCTACCATCACTTCACTTGGCTGGTGTAAGTATTGGTCAGTGGCTTCTGTTACATTTTTCATTGTATATTATCTTGTTCTCAGTGTTCAATATTATGAATATTTGAAAATGTTCAGTTCAGTTTATCTTCATCAAATATAACTTATTTTATTGAACTAGGTGACTGCACTTATAGTTCCTTGCTTACTGAGCCTGGTTAGTTGATTGTAGTATGCATTTAGTGCAGAAAGTTGAACACTTTTATCATGCTGCAAGGAGAAGGTGAAACAGTTATACTCTGTTTCTTATTGATTACACTATTACGACGACTTGACTTATTGTTTACTCATTCAATATAAGGGATATGAATTCATTGAAATTTCAACTTGGGAGCTAGCAGTTTCTGACCTTTCTTTTCTTTTGACAGCAGGCACGGTTCGGTGCTTGTTTCTTCTTATTAAGGGTGGCCTTATGGTTTACTTACAGAATATAGTATATACACATTCTATATGTTATGTCTATATGTATGAACCTTTACATGTATACTGTAGGTGCAAGCTTCAAGGATCCCACAAAACACAGTCCCACAGTGGAGTGAATGCCCCCAGACCCCAGTAATAATGCATTATCCTATAAGCCTTAAATTGGGACTCTCCTTGGCTGTCGTATAATTGACGAGTATATTAGAGTTTTGTTATTGTTTTACTTTGCTAGAATTCGGTTGGTATCGAGTGCTTTGATAGTCTTGGTCTCTATTATATGGTTATGCCGAGATATGGGTTGATTTGTTTTGAAAAGTTTATACGGCACAAACCTAAATACAAACATGTTACTGTTTAATTACTTCTTAGTGTACTGTGATTTGGTCATTACATGATGCGTTGAAGGGGTACAAGTTCAGTTCATTTATTCAAGTGTTTGAAGTTCTGTCCATGTTGCTGCTCGTATGTCCCATACTGCTTAAATTATTCTGTCTTAATTATTTCGATTTGTTTACAGGAAGGTTACAGGTAAATGGGCAGTTTCCAGACACTAATATTATTCTAGAGAAGTTGTGCAGAAGTAACAGATTCACAAGGAGTTATATTAGCCTTCATACTTGATCTTGAGGAGTTCACATATCTATTTATTTCCATATGTATATATCTATTTGTATACGTATTCTTTTCGCTGTGTATTTGTGTATGTATTTATAGACACACACACACGTATCCTGTTCCGTCAGCGAAGCCAGGAAACGACCTGTTAATCTCTGTTGCCAGTAATTTATCAGGTAAACCACTTCTACTTGGTCAATTTATTATTTATCATCGTGATATGCCTTTAGGTGATGTTTGTTTCCCAGGACTGTGATGCTCCTCCTTAATTTCTATAACTGTCCTGGACTTTTATAACCTGGGATATGTTACTCTAAAATCTGACCCATGTTTGGTGTTGCCTGGACTAAAGCTTGCAATCGAAATCCATCATCCTTGCACCTCTTTCTTGTGGTGCCTTTGCCAGACGCTGCCGGACTTCCCACCGGTTCCCAGACCTGCCGGTCCTTCTTCTCCGACCTTCTGTGCAAAGCACAGCCGCAGTTGCTTCTGATCTTCGACTGCTAGAGACGGACCACCTTCTCCACGCTAAAATAGAAACCCAGCTGTAGCAAAGTGAAACCCAGCTTCTCCACGCGAAAATTGAAACCCAGCTGTAGAAAATTGAAACCCAGCTTCTGACCTTCGACTGCTAGAGACGGACCGCCGTCTCCACGCGAAAATTGAAACCCAGCGGTAGCAAAGTGAAACCCAGCTTCTCCACGAGAAAATTGAAACCCAGCTGAAGAAAATTGAAACCCATCTTCTGACCTTCGACTGCTAGAGATGGACCGCCTTCTGACTTTACCGGCGTCGGTGGCGAGCTATTGTTTCATCTGCTCCAGCACTTCCTACTTCAACTCATCGTTGCTTCCCATTCTTCCTTGAGCTCTGTTCTTCCATAAAGGGGGTGGAGTTGAATTGCAGGTTTAGGTGAGAATGTTGAGAGAATGACAAACTGAAGGGAAGAGTTGAACAAGTGAGAGAGGCTTCCACAATCCCATGGTTTTTTGTGGGATTGTGGTAGAAGGTGTTTTGGAGATTTTGAGACTCCATAGTCTCATTTAAAAGAGTCCATGTTGCTGCCAAACATGGGTCAAGTCTTGTTTTATTATATAAGACAATCCAATCCTATCCAATCCCAGAAAACAAACATCCCCTTAGATTCTTAAGGTTGGATTTGCTGTTTGGATTGGGTTGTAACTAATTCTCACTTGTTTTTATATACCCACATTTTGGATAGTCTGCTATGTATGAAATCATCAAAACGTTATGAATAAGAAGGGAAACTGGTTAATGGATTGAATCCGGTTAGGCCCGGGATATAATTAAGGAGGGATCGAGTTCCCTTGGGTGGAAGACCCTAAACCTGATTGGGGCTCGAGGGACGAGCGGATAATTAAGTAGGGATTGTGCTTCCCTAGGGTGAAAGATCCAAAACCTAATTGGGAATCCGCTTAGTACGGGGTGTGCTCGGTGGCCTTAATACGAGCAATGGGCTCTAACCGGAAAGAGAAAAAAAATTTGATGATGAGAATGAATATGCAACTATGGACGGCAATAGTTGGTTTGAATTGCAATCGGTTTGAATGGCCAGACCAGGTATGATCAAATGTTTGTGGCTTTATGGTACAAAGACTGGTATGGTCAATTTGAATGTCAAACTCTCTGGAACAAGTTGTTAAATTTGAGCTTTGCTCAAGTATTGATCTTGGATTTTACAGTATTAGGAAGAGATTGAGTAATTAGGGTTGAGCAATGCAATTGAAAAGATGGAAATTATTCTATGCACCGACGGTTATGAAACACAAAGTTGGTTTGCCTTAAAAATGGGTTTGAAGGTAAAAACCTTCTCTACAAAAATTGAAAGGCGTATTGATTCCGGGGAATTCATAAATGGATTTAATCCTGTGCATCTAGACAAGTGTTGATAAAAGCATATGAATGAGTTTAATTTGGATGTATAACAATTTGATGAGCATGCCAAATAAATGCAAATATATTACTCGTTAATAGTTGATTAATATAAGATTATCACAAGTTATTGCTCATATATTAAGAACATGTTTTTCTTTTAAGTGTCATTAACACTACTTTAAATTTCGACGACGAAAATTTTAAAACGGGGGGAGTTTGTAATACCCGGCATTGAGCAGTGAATAAAGAATCTGTGAGCCCCGGATATCGAGTTTAAGTGACATAGTTCGATTATTTACTTATCGATCTCAATATACATTAAAGCACGTGAGAATATTTTCATAACTTTTCACAAAGTGAAATCTCCAGTTTAAGAGTTGGATAATTAAGTACATGACACGACGAGTTCGTGGAAATTTTCGGCGAATTTTCCGAGTACCCGAGCTATTTACGGTGATTGTTCGAAGTTGTGGAATTTAAGAAATTAAATCAATAAATGGAAACTTGGTGGGGTGATGTGAGCCGTTGATCCACTCACCGCTTGATCAGGACCGTCCATTGTTAAATGGACCTATCTACATATATGTGTGGATCAGATCAAGGGGGCTATGAGTTCAGTGTTGACACATAGCAAAATCGAGAGAGACCGAGAGGCTTCGGGGAGAAAAAAGAAAAGAGAGAGAAAACGAGAAACTTCGAGGGGAACTGCCTCATCTCTCTTTGGAGGTCTATCTGGAAGTCTCGGGAGGAGAAAGAAAGAAACGCAGGGGAGAAGGTTAGTCAAAAGAAGAAGAAGAAAACCCATCCAGGGGGGTTCTTGATCTCTCCCAACTCCGTACCAGCTCTCCTTAGAGGATAGAGAGAGAGAGAGAGAGAGAGAGAGAGAGAGAGAGAGAGAGAGAGAGAGAGAGAGAGAGTTTTGGGTATTACATTAAAAAAAAAAAAAGGGTCAGGATGTTACAATATGCCCATGCATTTCCATAACAAGTTTCGGATTCTATCGCGGTTCATGTTGGACATGATCTTCATTAGAAACCCTTAAAGAGTTAAGGGAAACCGCTGAACACTTGAAATCTAATTTTAAGATGAAGGATCATGGGAGAACACGATTATGTCTCGGTTTGGAACTTGAACATCGTGTCGAAGATGCTTAGGGATTTTGACAAGGTCAAGCCTTCAAGCACCCTCATGATCGTCTGTAGTCTTGATCCTGAAAAGGATCCTCTTCATTGAAAGGATGATAATGAAGATGTGCTAGAGGCAGGAGTGCCTTACTTAAGTACAATAGGCGCATTATTGTACTTAGCTCAATGCACAAGACCGGACATCTCATTTGCAGTGAACTTGTTAGCTAAGGTATAGCTCTACGCTAACGCAACCCCATTGGATTGGTGTAAAAGATATCTTTCAGTACTTGAGATGTACGATTCATATGGGCTCGTTATATCTCTATAGAGAGATGATGGATTCAGACCCATCACACACCAGGAACGCCACCAACACTGGCCTACGTCCACTATCCCCATCCCAAAACGATATGTGTTTTGGCAGGTTTAGCTGATGTTGGGTATCTCTCTGACCCACATAAAGGTCATCCACAAACTGGTTAAGTGTTCACCATGGGAAAAAAATGTGATATCTTAGAGGTCTACAGAACAGACCTTAGTCGCTATATCTTCGAACCATGCAAAGATTATTGCTCTTCATGAAGTGGTTCATGAATGTATATAGATTGGATCCATAATTACGCATGTTCGAACAATTGTGGTTTGAAATCTACCACAGATGAGCCTACGAGCATTTAGGATAATAATGCTTGTTTTGAACACATGAAGCAAGGCTACATCCAAAGTGACAACACCAAGGATAATCAGCAACAACAGACTCTCCTCAAGATCAAAGTGAACTAGGTTCAATCTGAGGACAGTGTGGCAGGCTTACTCACTAAGTCATTGCCTCAATTCCACTTTCGAGAAACATGTTGGTAGCATCGTTTGCAGAAGTTATCCGAACTCCAATGACCGTAGTCATCAGGGGGATGTGTCTACATGTATGGTCTCGAAACGTGAAGGGTGTGTTGCTCTTTTTCCCCTTTGACAGAGGTTATTTTTGTCCCACTGAGTTTTTGTTACTCGGTAAGGTTTTTAACGAGGCAACGAGAGAAGCACCAAGTTTGGGCAACACAAGGGGAAGTGTTCAAGTAAAACCCTAATTTGTGTTTGGCCCAAACTCTAGGTTACTTAATCTAGTGGTAATAGGGTTACATTAGAAGGATCTAGATTCCTAGTCAATGTACGATTACTTTCCTTGTATGATTAAGATTATACCCTATTATCAATGAGAATACACAGCAATTTACTCTCAATTCCATTTCCCTAAAACAATAAGGTGGTTATATTCAATTATATATCCCTCCAATTTTCCAAAATTAATTGTTCAACAAAGGAAACAAAAATTGAAGAAAATAAAGCTTAGGAAGTAAATTACAAAAAAAGAGACAAGTTGTATGTTATAGAAAAAAGAGAAACATTAAAAAAAAATAGAAAAAATAGAAAATTATTAGGGCTTAAAAGGCCCATACGGTACCTTATTTGAAAAAAGGTCAGGCATGTCCGCCTTAATGCAAATGCCTGGTCGGGCTTCTGTCGTATGGGCTAGGTGGGCTTACGGTCGAAAGGCCAAATGATGACCTCTAAATTATGGGTAATTTAAATAGATTCTCGATAATTAATATGTGTAATAAATTGCCAGAAGCATTTATTCACATAATTGTGTGATACTTAATATGTCAAATAAATAGCATGTAATCAATATCATCAATTTATCTGTAATTCCAATTTATGCAATTTTTAAGATATTATTCAAATTTGCTATATTCAACGGGATTTTGTTACTTATCTAAATTTCGCACTAGAATATGTGTAAAAAATGCATGTACCTAATGATCCACTAGTCCTACATATATAAAACTTGTAATTTCGATAATGCCATTTAAGAAACTTGAAGTTTCCTTCATAAACTAATCATACATGATAAAACCAGTAGATTTTACATGTTTAACTTGATTTTCGTACCATGTTGTAAAACTCAAAGTTCTTATTAATTGCTTATGAATTTTTCCCTAAAAGCACTTACACTACTAGAATTTTGGCCTTAGACATCACGTCATTTAAATCGGTTCAGAAAACACGTGATGTGAAAAATATATTCTAACATCGATTTCTGAAAAACCGATTTCTATATATATAATTAACATTGTTTATTACTGTTGACCAATGTCTACATTTTGATTTCAAAATTTTCAAAAACGCGGAAAAACTAAGTTAAAAAATTTCATACACGCGGCAAACAAAATTTTCCTACTTTACCTCACTCACTTTATCTCCAACATTCACGCGCATACTCTCACTCTTCCCCGATACCCTATCCCTCTCGTCCTTCACCTCACCCCTCTCTCTCTCTCTCTCTCTCTCTCTCACCGTCGAAGAGAGGCAAAGAAGATGGTGGCTGCGGTGAGTCCACCCCGGTGGTCGGAGATCGATGACAGAGGAGAGGGAGTCTTTCAGATCTACTTTCTCTCTCCTCCCTTTCTCTCGTCTGTGCTTTTGTCTATCTCATTGGTGAGTCCTCCAGTTTCTGGGTTTCGTTGTGGTTTCTTTAAAACGGTGGTCGATCTTGGTGGTTCTGTAGGGGAGAATAAATCAAGAACTGTGGAGGAACGATGATATGGGCGGCTATTTCTACTCTTACTCCTTATAGACCAAACCAAACCATCTTCCTTGCTCGTCAAAATGAGGGTCGGCCGTTGGCGGGAGATCAAGCTCAGAAATTGGTTCGTCTTTCATTTTATATCTTACATTCAAATGGGTTCTCTTGCCATATGTATTCCATTCGTTTTTCTTTTGATTTATGTACCATTGTCAATCCAAGTTTAGCTCATACTACTTGCTCAACCTAGTTTTCTATGTACTTGGATGGAACAAATCTTACGAACCTAGCTTGTTGCTCTTTATGGTTCTAAAAATTTCAGCTTGTTGAAGTAATAAAATTTCTAAACCATACTGATTGTTATTGTTGGTGGGAAATCTAAAACAACTTTTTGCATTGTTGTCAAGTGCTTTAGTATCATGTTGTCATTTTTAATTTTGATGGGCGTGTGGTATAATTGTAGTCTTCAAGTGGGGAGATTTAGTTTGTGGATTTTATTGTGCTGTGTTTATATAGCTTTGTTGTTATATTTTGTTTCTTGGTGGCTACAGGCCCGAGGACTGAAGAATCATTTTACATATGCTGATGGCTTTGTTCTTCATTCCCTTCTTGATCTTTTATATATTCAAGGTTTGCAGCTTTTCCAAAGTGACCAGTGTTTGCTATCCTTGACCATTACTTCTTGCTTTTCAATAAGTAATCTTGAAGGATCAGTAATTCCTACAAACTAGTAGGAGCTATTGCTAATTGATTATGTACTTTCCTTGGTCTTTAATTTACATTGTTACAAAACTAGCTCTTGATTTTTGATTGCTGGAAATTTTAAGGTGCACATGAGAAACCATATTGGTAGTCTTGCTCTCCTTCTAAAGTTTTGGTTGCTACAACAAAGCTACATATATATTAATGATGTTTATATCATGTGTAGCTTTGCTATCGAAATATGATTTTCTTTCTTTACATGCATGCTATTAAGTTTTGAAAACTTCAATTATGAGGTTACTTGGAAGCAAGTTTTACTGTACTTCCAAGGTATTGGATTATGATTTTAATTAACTAATTTTCTGCTGCTGATTCATTGTGAATCTAGTTTTTCTCCATTGGTCATTGGTTATGGTTATGGTTATGGTTACTGCTTCAAGCTGAACATGAACTGAATTTAGGCAACTTGTATTGTCTGATGCGTTACCTCTCTTTGCAGCAACTTCTGGCACTACCTCAACTTCTACATCTGGACACACTCCATTTCCATCCGTAAGTATATATCTTTCTTTTTCATAAAACACAAGCATTACGTCATTTGAGACTAGTACTTCTACCTTCAACAGAATTAACAGTTTTGATCTAATAGAGCTAGGTAGCATTATGTTTTTAGTATGTTTATGTTCCTTCATGCATTGAATTGTTGGTCAATTCATGGTGCTGACTTTACTTATTGGTTGTGTTTTTTCTTTGTAGGCAACAGAGGTGGCATTGGCCCTTCATTATTTAAAAGATTGCAGAATAGCTCCGGAATATGGTATGTCATATTTCTTGTTAATAACTCGTGTGTGTGCATATTATATTTACTGTTGTTCTATTTGGGTCTGAACTTTGCATAAACAAAGGTGCTTTCAAGTTACATCATTAATTAGCAAATCTCATCTGATGTAGAAAGTCATCATAATTCCTTCATTTTCATGTCCATGTAAAAAAGGATTTCTATTTTATACATCGGGAGCTTATAAGAAACTGATGTCTAGAGTCATTTTTAACATCGGCTAAAAACCGATGTCTGGGATTTCCTGATCTTTAACATCACTCACTAAGACATCGGTACATTTTTTTTTTAACATCGGTTTCTGGCCGATGTTAAAGGCAAAAATTCTAGTAGTGTTACCATGATTGTTTACTCCTTGATTGAATTTTAACAAGGGAAAATGATCATTTACCCAATTTTAGCTTAAAAATTGCCACTTACCTAAACACTCTAAGAGATCATTTCCCTAATACCCAATTAAGTTTTTTTTTTATTCCTTTTTATTTATTTTTGGGACAATTTTGCTCTCTCCTTCTTTTTCACTTAGAGAGAGAAGTCATCGGAGTCTTGCTGGACTCCAGACTCTGACGACCGGAGACAGAACTTTGGCAACCGGTCACCGGAATCCTGAATCCGGCTACCGGACTGGTGACTGGATTCTGACGTCTGATTTTATTACTCCCCAATAATAAGTTTATTGTGGATCAATAATTAGTGAAAAATGAAGATATTTTGAATTTTGAAAGCTTTCGGAGGTGTATTCAAATAAATAATCTTATTATTGCCCCCTAATAATCTTATTATTGCCCCAACAAACATTTTACTGCCCCTCAGTAATCTTATTATTGTATCCCAATAATCTTATTATTACCAACCAAATCATAATAAAAAAAAAGGGGGAATTTGATTCTACACCCAAATTCACACACCCCTTTTAGAATAAACCCATTCATAAGAGTGTTTTAATATACATCCAAACCTATTAATTAGGTTTATTCAAAATAAAAAAAACATATTAAATATGATAAATATTAAAACCCAATGTCGTTAAGAATTACTAAAGCTGCCACTATCAAATTCCCCATTCACCTTTTAAATAGGATTAATAGTCAAAATCATCTAGCAAATAATATGGAGTTTGATTGATGTTATTGTTGGTATTACCTTCACTATAGGTTTTAATCAGTACTTAATTTTAGGTGTTTACATTAATCTCATTATTATGATATAATGATGAATTTTTGGTATGTTTCTGCCTATATATAAAAGCTAGTAAATTCATTCTTCATTTTTTTTCTTAGGGTGGAGACCTTTCACAAAGTTGCATCTAATTTCAAAGGAATGAAGGATGATTTCAAACGACCTATTCATGAGGTTTATTTCATCATTTTCAAATAGGTACAATATCGTATTCGTAATTCAAATTACCTCTGCATCAGATTTATTTAGTATAATATCTTTGTTAATCTCTTGATTTTGTGTAAAGCTTGAATTGGATGGATTTTTAGTAATTAGAAATTTCAATTTATGAATTTGGTACAAAACTTGGTTACATTCCTTCAAAATAGAATCATTATTTCTAATTACCTGATACTTAGATTGCTTTAATATGTAATACCTATGATTTAGATGTTTGTTTTTGTAGTTTTAAATTATTTGTGTGACTCTATATCATAGGTTGTTTATTCCATAACCTATAGTATTGACAATTAATATACCTATAATTTAGATAATATATTTTGGATATATGTATGTAAATCCTAATAGAGTTTTACCTTTGAAATAGATCTATGAAGGTAATTTGCAATTGTATAAGGAATCACAACATGCAGGGCACTAGAAGTTGGGAGATTTTTGAAGACTACATTGCAAAGTGCTAGTCGAGATGACGGATGAAGCGTTATAATGTTCTTTATATTAGGTTCAGAAATGTAAAGTTTATATTTCAATTGTAAAAAAAAATTTTAAATTGTTTATTTCAATACTGGATAAACATTATTTACGGTTGTAGTCATTGTCCCTATTTCAATAAATTTTTAGGTTTATTCCTTCAAAAAGAATGTGTATTTAAATTACCTTGATATTAGAAATAAATTTCTTAATATTGTAGAGTTCATTTTCTATTGTAAAACAATGAATGATAATAATGAATTTGCTAAATTATAGTGCAAAAACTCTTGCACATTCAAAATTATTTAATGTGCCAAAATTAAGGGATAATTATATATTAAACAAATCTACAGTTACACATAACTATTATGTGGTCTCGACCACCCCATAGAATCATGCATCTATATATGTGTAAAAAAATATAGGGGTCACTATGCCAGAAAAGCAATCAGACGACAGAGGAGATCTGTCGTCTGATTAAAAAAATTTCTGTTGTCTAGTACGGTGCCGTCTCTTGGGGCATCAGACGACAGATTTCCTCTGTCGTCTTATTTATCAGACGACAGAAATTTGTTAGGTCTTCTGTTGTCTGATGAAATCGAGACATGAGACTAGTGAATTCAAACGACAGATAAATGTGGTATGAACTAGAAACAAATAACAGTTCCTTATAATTTCTGTGGTCTGAATGGACTTATAATAACAGTTAAGTGTTGTTTTATTCCAGTTCAATAACAGTTAACTGTCATTTGTATTCAGTTTAGAACACAATTATCTATCGTCTGTAGTCACATAAGATAACACTTATATGTTGTGTTATATGCATTATAGTCACAGATAAGTGTGCATTGAACTTAGTTCATACCATATTTATTTACCGTTTGAGTTTGTCACAGATGACAGTTAAATGACGTTTAAAGGGAATACAAATAACAGTTGTCTGTGGTTTTTATTAACTTATAGTAATAGTTATCTGTTGTGGCATATAACTTGGAATTACAATTAAGTGTGGTTTAAAAGTTGTTAAGGTTACATTTATCTATTGTTGTGGTTTATACTCTACAACAGTTAAATAAAGGTTGAAGAGCATAGACAGGACAATTATTTGTTGCTTGAAGCTAATTTGAGCAACAGTTAAATGTTGTTTCATTTTGTTTGTAACCATAGAATTTTGTGGTTGTTTTAGTTTTTAGTCAACAAATTTTGTTCGACTATGTCTTTGTTTTGACATGAAGACAACAATTATCTGTTTTTTGAGTGCATATAAAACAACATACTTGAATTTCATTCTGTTGTTACATTCTATTTTAGATGACAATTTTCTGTTGTTTAAGTGTCCAAATATGAACACATTTTTTCTTGTTTCTGTTGTTCTTTGATGCGTCCAACAACATCATTTTGTTGTTGCTTTCTATTCCAGATGTCATACACACGCATCCATGTTGTGCCATAATCATATAAATCTGGAAACAACACAACGCATTCATCAAATATGAAATCCATTCACAAAAGTACCAATATTTGATCAATTTGTTCCTGCAGCTATATATACATACATCTGGAGCTAAACTTAATAAACATCAGTTCAATAACCCATAGCAGTTGGCATGATCAACAAATGTGACCCAAAAACCACTGATATCTCATACTACCTACTGATCATAATTAAACTGTACTTGCAGGCCAAAAATAGATACTTAGACCAACTGCATAACTAGTTAATATGGGTTATAGATGATGCATGTCCAAAATTAGAATCTTCTCGACACACTAGCTTTGTTGAAATTGGCTGACATACTTTGCCCACTCGGCCCGGACCTGATCAATGTCTTTTTGTGTGTAGAAGTGATTTGCTTTCCTTTCCCACTGCAAGTATAAAAAAAAATACAAGTTAATGTGAATGGATATGTTTCACAACATTAATCAGAATTGGAAGGAGTTGATATATATATACATACCTTAGCACTCCAATGTTGATTTTTGTCCTCCGCTATGTCTTTCATGTAATGCATAATCCACAGTCCACAAGTTTTAATCGCCCAATTGCTCCGGAATGCCCTGAAACATCATAAATTATTGAATACTTGGCTGATGCTATGGAATAAAAAGAACATTTGTTGAAGTAAAATCAACTAGCATATAGTTAGCTGGTTGCAACTCGTACCGCACAATTTTTCCATTGAACTATTTTTCTGCCTTTCCTATTTTTCTGTGCATTGTATATTCTGATGGAACTGAAACAACATGATGAGAACAACAATCAGCCAGAAACTGAACAACTTACAAAGTAACATTTAGATAGAAATAATTCCAGCAAAATGCAAGTATAACAACCAATTTAACATTGAACCAAACTAATATCCTCTTACTCGTCCACAATAGTTTTCCATTCACCGGTGATGAGTCGCCTCTTTAATGGATCCATGAAGTGCACCACTTCTTCACCGGGGTTCATAACCGTCAACATCCAATGACAACTAACATTAAAATGTTCAACTCAATACCCAAATTAATGAAGATAACATGCATTTATACTGTAGGTATTAGGAGGTAAGGTCTAAATCAAAATTGCTTACCCTGAGTTATAGGGAACTAGAAAAACCTGGCCAGGCTTCCCATTTCCATACTGAACAGCTAGAGAACGAGCTCGTTCTGTTGGATTTCCACACGCAAGTGCACCAGTGTGATCAGGGTCTATGAAGGCGATCATTTCCAGCATCTTTGTTTTCTTCAAAACCTGATAGATGTAGCTACAAAAACAGCAGATTTAGTTTAACAGCAATTACAACACTGAAGATGGCCACCATACAACCTAATACAATTTAACAGATTTAATGTGCACAACAAACCTCATATACATCACTAATGAGCTGTTCGATATCTCCTTCATATTGGTCATGGCATACACATCCCTCCTAAAGATAGCTACCTTCTTTGGATGGCCAAAAAGATCTTCTCCCAAAGTGGTGTGGATGGTGAACCCATCCTTTAAGAATGTGTTGGCCCATTGGCACAACATCTTTAGGGGTAAAGGCAACTTGGCTGGCAGGTTTTGAAGGTCATCATGATCATCATCATCATTACAGATTCTTAGCTGTAATGGCCGATTGGTAAAACCGTTTGAACCTCGGGATTGGTGGAAAGTACCATAAAACCTTGGCAGGTATCCCTACTTTTTCAGTTTTATCCTTGCCTAATTTCCACCTTGAAGCACCACAAGTGGGGCAGATAATAGCATCTGCATGCTGCTGTCTATATAAGACGCAATCATTTGGACAAGCATGAATCTTATGGTACTCCATACCTAATGCACTAAGTGATTTTTTTGCCTCATATAAAGATGCAGGAACCTCATTTCCTTCAGGAAGCAAACCCCTGATCATTATCAGCATGTCAGAATAGCAGGAATCAGTCATTCCATGCTTTGCTTTCAGATTAAATGTTTGAATCAGACCATTTAACTTGGTTGTCTTGGTACAACTAGGGTACAAAGGCTTATCGGCATCCTGCACATACTTCATAAACTCATTTGAGTCTTCTGAAATCTCCTCATCCTCACTCTCTCCTTCTACATCATTCTCTCCCATCCTACTACCCCCATCCCAATCTACAGTTTCATATTCCCCTATTCTATTGCCAGAAATGGCAGCTATACTATGTTCTCCATGCCACCTCCAATGCTTATAACTACTATCAATGCCATTCCAAAAAATATGGTCCTTAACAACTCCAATGGAAAATCCATCAGTATTGCAGCATTTTAGGCAAGGACAACGTATTTTTGCTTTGTTGTTGGCATTAGCAGAGGCAAATTTCAGAAACTGTCCTACTCCTACCTCAAACTTCCGTGACCTTCTATCAGCATTCATCCATGATTTATCCATCTTACACAGAAAAAATACAATAATCAAGATTTGTACAACACCTTACATACATCTATATATCCCAAACACAATACATGCTATACTGCTCAGTACTCATTACTGCTCAGTACTCATTACTATTGCATTTCAATAAAACTCTAAGCTTTACAAACATACTTACATGAGCCAAAACCCTCAAAACTAACTATAGAAGTAAAAAAGAAAAATGTACAAGATCAATCCTCAATCATCTATATTTAATGAAAAAACTATACAAGAGCTGCAAGTCATGCATTGAGATACGATGTTAAGAAAAACTTACTTGTAATTGCCTGACAATATGCCTGAACTACGACCTTGCTGGAATACCAAACCCTTCACAATGAAGTTAGCAACAATCTCAGCGACCTGTACAGATGTTTCAAAACATTAGATAAGCCACACAATGTAATTATCAAAGATAAAAGAAATATTAATATCATTCTAACAGATATAAGATTTAAAGAAGCTAAAGAAATAAGTCATTAAACAATCAAGTTCTCCAAATTGAATGATAATAGCAAAATGACTAGAAGAAGCACGATTGAAGAATATGACAGAACACCAATTCAGTTATTCCAAACAATATTACAAATGAAATCTCCCACATTGAAATTCCAAATGAAAAAATATAAACCTGTCAAAGATAGTAGCAGAATGCTAATTTCATTGGCAAATGATGCATTTTTCCTTTTGCAGTAATATAGGATATAAAAATATATAAAGTCCTACTAACCTTCTTCAAAAACCCGGCTATTGCTACCGTTCAACAATTCTGGTGTCATCCATGGAAGCTTTCCCCGCACATCACCAGATACCAAAGTATTGTGATTGATTCTTGATAATCCACAATCTCCAACCTAAAGAGTAAATAATTCCAAGTACAGGTTAAGAACTCCTTTGAATTAATAATTCCAAGAATAGGTCAGTAACAACTAACAACAACACATGACATCCAAATTGAATTCATAGAATTGAGGTAAGAATGCACAAAAGAATAAGAATGCTTTGTCTTTTGGCTCTCTCAAGCTACTGCCTAGATGGCACATAAGAGGGCCTGTGCTGCATTTATATATAATGCCAGTGCTTCTGGAACATTGCCTAAAGTTAATGCATGTTGTTTTATTATCTGCAGCTACATGATTGCTTTATGCAAGTAAAAGATTACAATAAAGACTTAAAAGAAGTGAAGATAAACTTTGGGTTGGTGATTTTGTTCCTCTTGAGATTAATGTACAGGAAAAGATCAATTTGAGAGGGGGAAAAAAAAGGCATCATTTTAGAAAATGTAATGGTGAAGAATAATAATAATTTTTTTTTTTACAAATATCCACAAGTTAAAGTAAAAACTATCTAGAATTTTGGTCAACTTCTTTTGAACCGACCGGTTTTGAATATCAAGTTCTTTTGTACCTTAAAATGAACGCGGAGATCGCTGCCTCTGGCTTTGCAGGCTGATTCATCATTGCAAAACAATAAAAACCATTAGATTTTCAAAAACACTCAAACTCATACTAATAAGCCCACGAAACAAACACATTGGTTAAACTACAAATTACTTACAGTTGGTATTGTTGTCCGACTCTTGCGAATACTTCACCTGCAAAAAACTCAGTAACCCAATCTCATAAGAATTTGAACCCACCAACACAAAACCACAGATTCAATGACCCATACATTTTGATTTCGGACTAAAAACATATAAAACATGCTTCATTTTCACTGCTTCTGAAACCCAGAAAACCAAAACTATCTAGAATTTTGGGTAACTTCTGAGTCAAAGAATCTATCAAATTCCTGTTTCAGTAATAGAACAACTACAGTTTATATTTGGTCATTTGGATGCCTAAAACACAAACATGCTATCAGATTGGTATCAATTATGCTATCCTAATTATGCTATCAGATTGACAGCAAAACACAAGCATCCTATCCTAATTGCAAACGGCATTAAATCGTAATTGCAATTATATCATTTTGAGTCATTTGATTGTCTGCAATTATACCATCAACATCAAATGCAAATCCGAAATCAAACACATTACCCATTACCCATTTCAAGTTTTCAACTATACCATTATGGTATTACCTTAGTTAAAAACCAACAAGAATACAAGATCAAATGGAAATCGATTATTTACTGATTGGAAATTGATTATTTACAAGAATACAAGATTAGAGGAGGATCGAAAGGACCCTTCGGCCGTCACAGAGGAGGAGAAGAAAACGGAGAGGGAGAGAGATGGTGAGATACCTGGAGGCGGAGCCGCGGAGACGAGTTGCTGGTGGGGATTGAAAGACTGGAGGCCCAGGTCGAAGACTGGAGATGGGTTGCCGAGTCGGGAGCACTCCAAGTCTCCAATCGAGTTGGCGAGTTCAGCGATGGGGGGAGCAGAGATGTGTCGCTGCCCGTCAAATGGAAATCGATTATTTACTGATTGGAAAATGATTATATACAAGAATACAAGATTACAGGAGGATCGAAAGGACCCTTCGGCCGTCACAGATGAGGAGAAGAAAACGGAGAGGGAGAGAGATGGTGAGATACCTGGAGGCGGAGCCGCGGAGATGGGTTGCTGGTGAGGATTGAAAGACTGGAGTCGGTGGCCGGTGGGGCTTGAAAGGCTGGAGGCCCAGATCGGAGGCCGGAGATGGGTTGCTCGTTCTAGCGTTGCACTCTTGCAGGTTGCCGAGTCGGGAGAACTCCAAGTCTCTAATCGAGTTGGCGAGGTCAGCGATAGGGGAGCAGAGATGTATCGCCGTCGATCATCGATTCGTCAAGGAGAGTAGGAGACAAATCTGGGTTAGAGAGGACTGGGTTTCAGAAATGGCTGATTTTTGAGAGGTATAGATCGAGTTTCTGTTGGTAAGAGAGTTTAGACAGAGCGGCGCGAGAGGTAAAACGAAGCCTGCTAGGTTTTGTGCATGTTATGTAAAAACAGACTTCAAATAAAAAAAGTCAAACTCACCTTATTCAAACAACATAATTTCTTAGCTCTGTTGTCTGAATAGTTTTACATTCACTGGTCATCGATAGGGTTTGGGAATTTAGGAGGGAAAAGACTTATTCTTGTTGGAGGGAAATCCAAACATTTTGCTAAGAAAATTTTTATTTGTCCAGACGACACTTAAGTGTCGTCTGAGTCTGACCATATCTTCAAAATGAAACAAGCATGGTTTCTCATTGTATTCAGACAACACATTTAATTTATGTGTCGTCTGAGTTTAGTCTGAAACACTCAGACGACAGAAAATGACTATTCTGTCGTCTGAACTCTGTTGTCTGATAGCTTTTTTGGCATAGTGGGTGGAAAAAAAAATATCTTAAAGCAATCAATGTACATGAAGTACATTTTACATGGGCTAATTACATTAACTCGACTATTTTAGAAAATTAATGAATATGGAATGATTGTATAACTACACTTATTAGAACGGATAAGAAAATAGCATACCTTAATGAGAGGATGTTTACTCATGTCTAGATATAATAGGAATATAGCATAATCTGATGATACACAAACATATTTATTAAAAAATTGCAAATATATAGATCTCGAAAAGAAAGAAATATAGGATAATTAAGACAATTAATCATTTTAAATAAGAGAAAAATCAAGGATTAAATTGATTGTATTAAATTCTAAATATTTAAATTCAAAAAATAGTCAATAGCTATATTTGAGGAATATTTTATTTATTCAATCAGAAGGGCAAAAAAGTCAAACTAAAAACAGTGAAAAATCTTAATTATAGATTTAAAACCTATAAGGAAGGTTCAATTATGTGAATTGGGTGTAAATTAAAAGAAAATATAAGGATGAGTTTTTCTTAATAAGAGCTTTATTTTTAGGTTTTTATCTAATTTTCTCTAAAAAAAACAATCACTACTGACAAAATCTATTCTAGTAAACCAAACCAAGCATATAATATGTAATATGTACTAGAGAAACCAAGCATATAATATGTACTAGGGCAAAAGTCAAAAAATCACCAAACCAAGCATATAATATGTACTAGAGAAACATAACACCAATGATCTTCTACCACGTATGACTCAATGACCATTTGAGTTTTCTTCTTTGTTAATTTCCAACTCCATTGTCTTCATCCCACCAAAATTTGCAGAGCCCAGTACTACAGAATAAGTATCATCATCATCATCGTGCTCTACAGCTGGCTTCAACTTCAGCACACTCGTACCTAAAGTCCTTCTTCTTCTTCTTCTTCATTAACATCTAACTCACAGACTTGCTCCTTTACCCACTCAGAAATGGATCCGACCGGCACTCCTCACCTGACATGAAGTATCCAGCCAAAACCCGACCTCTACTCCACCGTAGCCGTCCACAACGACGATGATTCCAACTCTGAATCCGAGTGAGACCAGAAACAACAGCGATGCGACAATTTCAAGATATCCACGGACAAAGAACCCGACCCATATGCTCGCGATGAAGACAACGACTCCTCCACCCTCCCTCTACTCCTCAAACGCCTCCCAAGGACTTCGGCAGTGGCGCCTCCCTCAACTACTTTGATGACAGCGACGGAGATTTCTGCTCCGTGATCGTCAAGAGCGACCGCAATCGAACCACGAGGAGCTTGCGTGACTAGGGAGCCGGTGGCGGAGGAGCAGATCTATCGCTGACTGGGATGATGAGGAGGACCAACGGCTGTGGCGAGTGTGTAGACCTCCGGCGACGGGCAGATGAAAGAGAGAGTGTGGCATGCTTTTAATTTTATAATGAGAGTTTGACCAAAATAGTCTTTTTACTTTTAAATGGGGTAAGTGGACACACTAATTTCTTACTGGAGTAAGTGGGTTCATATTTGCTCAAATTTGAGTATTTGGTCCGGGTCCCTTTTAACAATTGAAAGTCTTCGGAAAAAAATATCTGAATTCTGTAAAAGTAAATGGAGATTAGAATTGGTCTACTCATTTCATTTCATAACCCCTTTATATAGGGAGAGAATTACAATGGAAAGAACAATTACAATGATGACATTAACTACTGATTGGTTCGTAATTCATGCTGATTGATGTTAATCGGTAATTGCTTGATTCCCTCTCCGTCAATCACTTTGACGAAGGCACACAATATGTTTTTCCTTTAACACTCCCCCTTGTGCCAAGTCAAAGACGAAGTGGTGCATGAGTTCTTGCCTCACTAAAAACCTTGCCAAGTAACAATAAAAACCTGTGGGACAAAAATACACCTTGGTCGAAGGAAAAGAGCACAACGCACCTTTTACATTTGAGTATAACATGTGTGTGTTAGACTCCCCCTGACGTCTACACCTCCCCCTGATACTTACATTAATCTAGGGAGCTTGGAAAGTCTTCGCATTCCTATGTTTTTCACATGTTTCTCAAATGTGTCCTTAGGCAATGATTTGGTGAACAAATCTGCCACATTCTCCTCAGACCTTACTTGATTCATTTGAATCTTGAGGAGAGTCTGTTGTTGCTGATTGTAGGACAACTTTGGCGATATGTGTTTTGTGTTATCACCCTTAATATAACCCAGCTTCATCTGTTCGATGCAAGCTGCATTGTGTTCGTAAATGTAAGTAGGCTCTTTAGTGGTAGAACTCAAACCACTAGTCCCTCGAATATGTGCAATGATAGTTCTTAACCATACACACTCAAGAACCGCCTCATGTAGAACAATGATCTCTGAGTGGTAGCCACAAAGGTTTGCTTGGTTGATCTCCAAATATCGCCGTGTTCCCATTGGTAAATACATAACTAGTTTGGGAACGATATGTGGGTCAGATATGTATCCAGCATCAGCAAAACCGACCAAAACGTCATTTGGTGTTTTAGTGTAGTGAGTGGCGTTTTCGCCATCAACATTTCCTTTAGGGATTGCAGTTCCATCTGCTGTCCCTCTTGTCTCTCTGTAGGGAAAGAACAATCTCAAGTCAATGGTTCCTTTTAGGTATCGAAAATGTTCTTGATACCATTCTAATAACACTGCGTTGGCGCTGAGCTAAATCTAGCTAACAAGTTCACTGAGAATTCAATGTCTGGTCGAGTAAATTGGATTAAGTACAATAATGCGCCTATTGCACTTAGATAGAGAATTTCAGCTCCCAACACTTGTTCGTCATCTTCCTTTGGACGAAATGGATCTTTCCTTGCATCCAAACTTCGACCGATCATGGAGAGTGCTAGCAGGATGTGGTTTGTCCATGTTATATCGCCTAATTTTTGGATATATGCAGACTGGTGGATTAATATTCCACAAACTCGGTGTTCTAGTTCAAGACGGAATTTCAGCTCCCAACACTTGTTCGTCATCTTCCTTTGGAAGAAATGGATCTTTCCTTGCATCCAAACTTCGACCGATCATGGGAGTGTTAGCAGGATGTGCTTTGTCCATGTTATATCGCCTGACTTTTGGATATATGCAGACTGGTGGATTAATATTCCACAAACTCGGTGTTCTAGTTCAAGACCTAGATAGAATCGAGTTTTCCCAAGATCCTTCATCTCAAATTCGGATTTCAAGTAGCTCGCAGTTTCTCTTATTTCATCAAGAGTACCAGTTATGACATATACTACTATAATTTGCAAATCCGGAACTTGTTTTCTTTATGAGTACGCAGGGGCATAATTCATCGTTCTTATATCCCTTCCCAATCAAGTAGTCACTTAGACGGGTATACCACATCCATCTGGATTGTTTCAATCCGTAAAGTGAGCATTTCAACCTAGTTGCAAACGCACTCCGTGGTTTAGAGTCACTTGACTTGGGTAATGTAAGGTCATCATGCACTTTCATATATATATATATATATATATATATCTCTTAATCTAGATCCCCATAGAGATATGCAGTAACCACATCCATGAGCTGCATTTCCAGTCCTTCAGAAATTACCAAGCTAACTAAGTAGCTGAACGTTATAACGTCTATTACAAGAGAGTATATCTCCTCGTAGTCAATTCCAGGGCGTTGTGAGAAACCTTGCGCCACAAGGCGAGCCTTGTACCTCAGGACTTCATTCTTCTCATTACGCTTTCTGACAAAGACTCATTTATGTCCTACAGGCTTTGCACTTGGTGAGGTTAGCACTACCAGACCAAATACCTGTCTCTTTGTCAGAGAATCTAATTCTCCTGGATTGTTTCTTTCCATTTAGGCCAATATGCTATTTGTTGACATTTTGCAACAAAGCGTGGTTCGATATCATCGTGCTCTATGGTTCCTTGAGCAACAGTATATATATCATCAATGTGTATGGAAGATCTTTCTATCAACTCATACGCACTCTCATAATTCTCTGAGATTTATTTGTTCTCTGGAATCATTTTAAACATCGGAGCGTCCTCCAGTATTGATTCATGGACATAACTATAATCAGAGATAATCTCATGAGAGGGATTCTATACATTGATGATTGGTTTGTGCCTTACTCACCTCTTCTTCCTTGGGTGAGTGTCAATCGAACCAAGTGACCTCCCCCTCTTCCTTGGGGAGCCACGGCCTCAACCACACCTCCACTAAGTGCGGTTGCAGTGCCTCTATCTGTGGCACCGTGCCCCTTGTTGGGGACTTCTAACCTTGCAGGCACATTTGCAGCTGGTATATGTGATCTCGTCACTTTTACGATATCAGTAAACGCATCAGGCATCGAATCTGCTACGTTCTGAAGATCGATTATTCTTTTCACTTCACTTTCACTTTATGAAGTGTGGGGATCAAGATGAGACAGAGTGGGGACAAACCACGACAATTCCTGTCGTTCCCTTGGAAAATCCTTTTTCCTATCTCCCCCTAACGACGGGAAGACTGTCTCATCAAAGTGACAATCCGCAGATCTAGCGGTAGAGAGATCGCCTGTCAAGGGTTCCAAATAGTGGATAATTGTTGGGGATTCGTATCCAACATAAATACTTAATCGTCTATGAGGACCCATTTTGGTGCGCTGTGGGGGCGCAATAGGCACATATACTACTCAACCAAATATGCGTAAGTGTGAAGTGTCAGGCTCATATCCAGTTACCAACTGGTACGCAGAAAATGGTTGGCTAACTGTGGGTCTCAAACGAATAAGTAAAGCTGCGTGCAATATTGCATAACCCCATGCAGATATAGGCAGGTTGGTGCGCATAACCAATGCTCTAGCCACCATCTGTAGCCTTTTGATGGTGGCTCCTGCGAGACCATTTTGTGTATGCACATGGGGTACAGGATGCTCTACATCGATCCAAATAGATATGCAATAATCATCAAATGCTTTTGATGTAAACTCTTCAGCATTATCAAACCTTATAGACTTGATAGGGTGATCAGGGTGGTGAGCCCTTAAACGTATAATCTGTGCTAAGAGTATTGCAGCATTTCTTGTGGACAGTAAAACGACATGTGACCAGATTGTCGAAGCATCCACCAGAACCATAAAGTACTTGAATGGTCCGCATTCTGGATGGATAGGTTCACAGACATCTCTTTGTATCCTTTGTAAGAATGGAATGTTTTGTTTTGTATCTTTAGCATAGGAAGGTCTTGATCCTGTTTTTGCTAAAGAGCAGGCTTTGCAAAACGAGTGATGTGCCTTTGAAATAGTCAATGAGGCATAATGGGAGGGAGGTAGTGCTTTGGTACTTCATAAAGCAATGACTGCATTTGAGCAATCCTAGAATCGACACCTTGCAGTGTGGCGGATTTTTCTCCTATTTTTCACTCGAAAGAAGGGATGTCCGTGTGAGTTCTTGAAAAATACGGATCATCGTGTCACGACCTCGGTGCCATAGGCGGTCATGCAAAAGTCTGTATGAGTCAGTGTGCCACATTTCATTGTTGGTGATAGTATAGGATTCAATGATCCAAATCGTAGTGAGATACACTCCACTAAATTGACTCATAAGTTTCTCTAAGATCTGTTTCCTTCCACAGTCATTAGATGTAATATCAAGGTATTCAGTTCCATTCTCAAGGTGTGTTTTTACTGGATAATCGTTGGTACAAATTGCTTTGAAACATTAACAAGGTTCGATTAGCTCTTGGTGCATATAGAGCGTCTGTGACTTGAAATGTTGCCCCATTAGGCAGCAAAAATTTGGCAGTTCCTCGCCATTTTATTAGTTTTGATAATCCAATCATTGTAGTCACAGAGGAATTATAGGCTATTCGTTCAATGAATAATTGCCTATTTCTTAATATTGTGTGGGTAGTCCCACTATCATCTAAGCACTCAAGTTCTCCTCCATTCATTCTTACAAATAAATGGGAGGTATTTATAAAATATAACTCATATTCTTTAGAGTATTTCTATTTGCGTAGAATGGTATTCTTTTCATTCTAATAATTTTTCTCTAGATGTATTGCTTTACATCTTTATAGTGCTATGTCGAACCATGTAAATATGTGTATAGTAAATAAATTTGAATAAATTCAGTGCTTCAGAATAAAATTCAAAATTTATTAATAAGCCAACGATAATTAAATCAAGGTCTTGTTCAGAAATCTTATTCATCAATCCATGATTGAAAATAAACTTTAAGACCAAACAATAGTTTAATTAAAAATGAGGCATTATGCCTTCACAACTGTCTTTGGAAAATAAAATGAATAAAGCTGATCAGTCAAGATTGAGAGCATCCATTGACTTAGCAAGTTCCTCTTTGCCATTGGACTCTGCAACTGTAAGGTTGACGTCTAGGTCATGACCTCCTTCTTCCATATAGTGAACCATTTGTTCTTTAGACTCACTATGCCTCTTGTAATTGGCTGCTACTTTGTTGTTTGCTTGGCAATTCTTGTACCAATGCCCAATGAATCCACACCTATAGCATGGTTCATTGTCAACTCTTTCTTTTGGCATCTTGTTTCCATGATCCCCATGTCCCTTTCCACGTGGTGCATTGTTGCCACGTGGGTAGGGATCAGCACGTCTAAACCCCCTTGCATTGGAGTTATTTCCACCTTTCATTTTTCCATAATTAGCCTCGGGAATTTTCTTTGTCCCAGTGGGCCTGGCATTGTTATTCAAGAGAATCTTATTTTGTCTATCAGCCACTTGCAGTAGGCTTATCAACTTATTGAAGGTTGTGATTCTTTTGTTGTCATAATCCAACTGATACTGGTTCGCTAGTATAAAAGCTGAATTAGGAAAGGTGGTAAGAGTCTTGTAGATCATATCATCTTCTGTGATTTCCCTTTCACAGAAATCGAGATGTGCCTTTAAGAGCAACATGTCCTTGTTGAAGTCATTGACCTTTTTATAGTCAAGCAAGTGGATTCCATTCCACTGAACAGCCAGTCCTGGGAGCAAAGTATAATGAATGTTCCCAAAACGTCCTTTAAGGGCATCCCACAGTGCTTTGGGTGTCTTCAACTGAAGGTACTCCCAGCGTAGGCTAGGATCAATATGTCGCCTCAGAAAAATTAAGGCATCTGCTTTCACCTTATTAGATAGTTCATCATCTTTGGGATCAGTAATGGTGGCAGTGTAGTCTTTTGCCACAAAGGCAGTTTCCAAATCGGAAACCCAACGATGGTACTCAAGTCCTTCTGAGCCCAAGATGTCAAACTTAGGTCGAGTTGGATCAGTCATCTACATAAAACAAGAGAGAAGATATAAATTACGCAGTCATAAAGACATCCACGTAAATTATTTTCCAAAAATATGAATTAGATTTCAAGACCAAGATTCGTAATGTTCACATTTTTTTTCGATGCTATGTGAAAATGCATTATCACGGTGAGTATGTATAATGCTCATGAATTTTCATTATCATGGCAAAGCGGATTGTATATGTTGCATTCTAAAATTAATAATAGCACATTTAATAATAAATAATAAAAACATAGCATATAATAAATTACATGGCATGCTCAAATGTCACAAATATATACCAAAATATATGCCACATATAATAATAGCGATAATATATCATGCGTAAAATAAAATACAAATAATAGCATAATATAAAGGCATGCTTAGGAATAATTATATAAGAGTAAATAAAATTCACAAAACATGCTCACAATTGCATAATAAAAACATAAGCAATAAAATATAAAACATGCTTCAACATAATTATAAATCATGCTTAAATATAATGATATAAAACATAAATAATAAGGCATGCTTAAAACAATCAAAATTATCTAATTAAACATGCTTAATAACAAAATAAAATAAAGGCATAAACAATATGGTATAGAGCATGCTTAGTTAAAAAAAAAAAAATAAAGAAAACATACTTGATTTCGAGAAAATAAAACGATCCTAGCACACGCGCGTGTTGATGCAGGCATGCGTAGCGATGTTTTTGGACTTGAGAAAACTGGACTGCTTCGTCTTTCTTTTCAGCAATGAGCTTTCTTCTTTTTTGTCTTTTTTCTTTTTCTGTTTTTCTTCTCTGGGCCTTTTTTTCACATTTTTTTTGTGGGCCTCAGGGCCTCCTTTTTTTCGTTGCCCTTTTTTTTTCTTTGGCCACATGCCTGTTTTTTTTTTTTTTTTTTGGATTGGATGGGCCGGGTCACACCGTTTCTTTTTTTTTTTTTTTTTTCTTCACTTCTTCTTCCTCCTTCTGCTCTGCCTCACTTCTGGTTTGCAGAACTGTAACAGAGTAGCTGACGCAGGTGCTGGGATCCGGCGGTGGAGGCCAAGTGCTGGGTTGTGCGCGGGTGAGGCCGGTTCGGCTGGGCAGCGATGGGCAGTCCACAATCACAATCATCCGGATCTTCATCACCAAGTTCAACTCCTAGAAGAATGAGGGATTTGAATGATGTCTATGCAAGCTACAATTTCTGTGTCACAGAACCAGAAAACTTTGAAGAAGCAATGTAAGATGAAGCTTGGAAGAAAGCAATGGTGGAAGAGATAATTGTGATTGAGAAGAACAAGACATGGGAGCTTGTGGACAGACCAAGTGACAAAGAAGTCATTGGAGTGAAGTGGATTTACAAATCAAAGTTGAATCCAGATGGTTCCATTCAAAGGAACAAAGTAAGGCTGGTTGCAAAAGGGTATGCACAACAACCCGAAATTGATTACAATGAAACATTTGCACCGGTAGCAAGGTTTGATACAATAAGGAGTGTGATCTCCTTAGCAGCTCAAAAAGGTTGGTCTCTACACCAACTTGATGTGAAATCTGCATTCCTAAATGGAGTCCTAAAGGAAGAGGTCTATGTTGATCAACTGGAGGGCTTTGTTGTTAAAGGAGAAGAGATAAAGGTGTACAAATTGAAGAAAGCTCTTTATGGCTTGAAACAAGCACCAAGAGCATGGTATGGGGAGATTGATTCTCACTTCATTGGGAAAGGCTTTCAAAGAAGCCACAATGAACCTACTCTCTACATCAAGATTAAAGGTAAAACTAACATCTTCATTGTTTCATTATATGTTGATGATTTAGTTTTTACTGGAAGTGATGAGAGCTTGATTAAGAAGTTCAAAGAAGAGATGATGAAAAAATATGAAATGAGTGATTTGGGTCTACTGCATTATTTTCTTGGAATTGAGATTTGTTAGAATGAAGATGGCACATTCATATCTCAAAAGAAGTTTTGCAAAAACTATCCTTAAAAAGTTTGGGATGGAAGGATGCAATTCTGTTCCTACACCATTGGTGGTTAATGAAAAACTTCAAAAAGAAGATGGAAGCAAAGAAATGGATGCATCAATTTATAGAAGCTTAGTTGGGAGCTTGTTATACTTGACTGCAACAAGGCCAGACATTATGTATGCTACAAGTTTACTATCAAGATTCATGCACAAGCCTACTCAAATTCATTTTGGGATAGCAAAGAGGGTACTAAGGTACGTTCAAGGTTTGATAGATTTTGGTATTATGTTTGAAAGAAATGTGGTGCCAAAACTATATGGATTTTGTGATAGTAATTGGGGAGGTAGTGTTGATGATTCAAAGAGTACTTTTGGCTATGC
Source organism: Rosa lucieae (assembly GCA_024704745.1). Classification (NCBI taxonomy): domain Eukaryota; kingdom Viridiplantae; phylum Streptophyta; class Magnoliopsida; order Rosales; family Rosaceae; genus Rosa; species Rosa lucieae. Next base: position 21,300,015 of record CM045494.1, on the reverse strand, counting down.
TTTCACTCTTGGAACAAGTGTGTTCTCATGGCAGTCCAAGAAGCAAAAGACAGTTGCTTTGTCTACTGCTGAAACTGAGTATGTATCAGCATCATTGGCAACTTCTCAAGCAATATGGCTGAGAAGTACCATGGAAGATGTTGGTGAAAAGCAAGGAGAACCTACTTCAATACTTTGTGACAAAAAATCTGCAATTGCGATTGCTAAGAATCCGGTGTTTCACAACCGAACCAAGCACATAGCTCGCAAACATCACTTCATCAGAGATGTTGTTGAAGACAATGAAATTGATGTGGTATATTGCAAGACAGAGGATCAAGTAGCTGACATTTTCACCAAGGCATTGCCAAAAGAAAAGTTCCATTATTTCAGAGAGCTACTGGGAGTCAAGAAACAAAGCATTAAGGGGGAGTGTTAAAGTTAATGCTTAATTACTTTCCTAACCTTATGCTAGTTAGTTTTTAACTCAAGTTAATAAGTTGTTGTAAGAAATTAAATGATCCTTGACTTTTGTATTTTGACAGTGGTGTCTAATATGGCAGCTGCATCTCTAAAAATAGAGAGAGAAAATCTGATAAGAAATATCAGAAGAAACAGAGGACTAAGCATCAGAGTGCTACAGCCCCTTTCTCAGCAATATCATCTTCTTCTTGCATCTGTGTTTATGCCATCACTTCTATATCAAATATATATTGGTGTATGTGTGTGATTGAGTACAGGAGATATAGATCAACTGATCTAAGAAGCTAATCAAGGCAACGTAAATGATTATAGTTGTGAAGAGCAGTTGCATAACAAGGCAGCAAGCTTGGATCAAAGGAGGTGAGTAATAGCTCAACCCCAACATCCATTAACAAAAGGCAAGTTGCATAGTTCATCTCAAGAATCGACTTTGAGAATGTTAACGTTCTGATTTCCAGCACGCCTACATATCTCTTTGTGTGTTGGCAGCTCTATTATGTGAAGAAACATCCGGATGTACTCACATTAATCTCAATTGTGATGCTTGTTGTTCTCATTCTAGGATACATTATTTCTCTTCTATCAAACTTTCAAGTGATGTTTACGCCAAATCACCGTAGCAGGCAGGATAATAAGTTTCTTGGCATTGGCCATGAATGGCTCAAGGTGAATGAAGTAATTGTCAACGTGCTGATGTTGGTAGTTTTCTTGTTGCATCTACGGCTTCTCCAACTGACCAAGTCCTCAAGACAAGGTGATGAAAGCTAGAAGGGCTTTAGGCATTCGAAGAGGAAGGTTATTTATACAATTTTACCATTTTACATAGTTGGTGCACTGATTTCCTGTTTCGACCACCAGTGATTTCGTACTCACCACACCTCATACATACCACCACGCGGCCATTTGCCTCTTCTTCTTGTTCGCTTGCGATACACTCTCTGGGATTACCTCAAGCCTTACAATGGCTTTGTCTGGACGGTTTCCTGCTTCTGCAGTTACTATTCAACTTGTTATTCAATTCAGGAGAAAAGGCTCTCGCATGTGCAAACTATTTTGAAAATTCCAAACTATTTTGAAAATTCCATAATCCGTCTTGTGCCTCATGCTTGTGATATTTACAGGGTCCATACATTTCCACAGTTCTCTGCTATCTATTGCTATTATGCAAACCCGGCATCAGATTTTTACTCCACTACCTAGAACATCATCATCCTGTGCGGCCGATTACTGTTTGCTACCTCTGTTTTCTTCCAGCAGAGGCTTAGTGGCCGTTAAACAACAATGCAACCCAATACTTTTTATTCATCTCCATTTCACAAATCTAGGGTTAGGGTTCCCACAATTTCTCCAACCACTCCTTTAAAGACCTATAATTTCCTCTTCTTCTCGTTCATCCTCATCACCATCACCATCACCATCACCATCACCACACCCTCAACCAATGCAACCATTCCCTCCAATTTTTTACCCCTTATAAACCGAACACTGCAACGATGTCATTCCAAACTCCCATACCTCCCACTCAAAACCACTCCTCGCCGACACCGGCACTAGTTACTTTGCCAGCGGCGACAAGCTTTTCACTCAAAACCACAACAAAACCGTCTTTAATTTCCAGAAAAGGTCACCTTTCGAGCCCAACATGTCAGCCCAATCGTCAGAGGGACCTTAGTACTTAAAGACAGATCTGCTTCCATGTGCTCACGACTCTTTTGGTTTGATGGACACAAGCCAGATTCGGCTAGCAAGCTCTATATTGTTGGTACTGTTTTAGTCTCTAGTTGTTATAGCCTAATTATTCCAAAAATATGTGTACTTTTGATAGTTTAGTGATTGAGACTTTAGAGAGTGTATGTGATGAGATGTGTTTGATTCGGCTAGCAAGCTCTATATCGTTGGTACTGTTTTAGTCTTTAGTTGTTATAGCCTAATTATTCCAAAAATATGTGTACTTTTGATAGTTTAGTGATTGAGACTTTAGAGAGTGTATGTGTTTGAGATGTGTTTAATATTGTGGTTATCTCAGAAGTCTGGTTATCAGCCCACATTCATTGGGAAAGGTCATTTGAGGGGCTCTTTGGTTGGCTATATATAACCGAGGGGATAGTTTAGCTGTAGATAAATTTGGTCGTTCAAGCCGTAGTGTATGTAGGCTTGTTGGTGGTTTTGGCTTTACAGTAGAAGCATATGAATTGGAATATAAGAGTGATTCTGGCAATCCTCTTGGTGGAGATGTTGGTATGTACCTACATTCTTTGTTTCTTGTAGGACTCGGTGTGAAGATGGGAAGATGCAGATGTTGTTGGGTATTCACAACTCGAGCTTTCATGGATATGGGGTAGATTTCCCTTTGACCCTAGGATAACTTTCATTGCTGAAGGGGAATAGATTGAGAATGAGAATCCTATGTTAGCTGTTGCATGTCAGGTTTTGAATTTTATAGAGTCATTGACAAATGCTGTTGTGGGAGATTGATTGGCTAGACTCAGCTATAGGTTCCATGCACGGGTCTCTTCAAGAATCAGGTCTAGCATTGTGGGAAAAATTGGGGTAGTTACTTTGGTGAAATTGGGTTGCACAGTGTATCAGAATAGTTGCTGAAATTCTTACCAATTTACGAATATGAATTTACTGATTATGACACAGTGAGGAAAACTTGTGATGAAAAGATGACCAGTGGAGGAAAAGGAAAGAAATACCCTAAGGAATATTCTTTGGAAATGAGACTCGAAATGGCAGTGAGAAACAGTACCGGGCAAACTGAATGGATTCATGTATGATGTATCCCCATTGTTTATGGATGGTGGTTGAAGTCAAGTTGGGTTTTGGGATAACCTGCTGAAGAATATCCATAGTAGTGTGGTAAATTTGAGTTATGATTTAAGCTTCAGTTTCATATATGGATATAATTTATTTGATCAGGGTACCTCAACTTCAACAAAAGTATCTATTGAAGGAATATATGATAGGGACAATGGTAATCTATGCATGATAGGATGTAGGCATGTATTGTCAAAAGATCAAGAACTTATGTAATGGGATACGGTAGACTGTGCTATCAAAATTATCTTCACTTTTCTCCATTGGATATCAAGAATCGTAGAATTTTCAACAAAACTATTGAAAGAACAAGGAGAAAGTTAGACCTTCTTTATTTTGAGACTATGGAGTTAATGTACTCAGTGTCCATTAACGAAAGGCAAGTCACAACGTTCATCTCAAGAATTGACTTGGAGAATGTTAAAGTTCTGATTTCCAGCACTCCTTCATGTGTCTTTGTGTGCTGGCAGCTCAATAATGTGAGGAAACATTCGGATGTACTCCCATTAATCTCAATTGTGATGCTTGTTGTTCTCATTCTAGGAAACATTATTGCTCTTCTGTCAAACTTTTAAGTGATGTTTATGCCAAACCGCAGTAGCTGGCCTACTAAATTTCTTGGCATTGGTCGTGAATGGCTCAAGGTGAATGAAGTAATTGTCAACGTGATGATGTTGGTAGTTTTCCTGTTGCATCTAAGGCATCTCCAACTGACCTTGTCCTCAAGATAAGGTGATAAAAGCTAGTAGTGCTTCAGGGATTCCGAGAGGCTGGTTATTTATACGACTTTACCATTTTACATAGTTGGTGCACTGATTTCCTATTTCGACCACCCAGTGGTTCCATACTCACCACACCTCATACATACCACCACACAACCATTTGCCTCTTCATCTTGTTCGCTTGCGATACACTCTCTAGAATAACCTCAAGCCTTACAGTGGCTTTGTCCTTGACGGTTTCTTGCTCCTGTAGTTACTATTCAACTTGTTCTTCAGTTCATGAGAAAAGGTTCACGCATGTGCATTCAATTTTGGAAATACCATAATCCGTCTTGTGCCTCACTCATGTGAGCTTTACAGGGCTCATACATGTCCACGGTTCCCTGCTATCTATTGCTATTATGCAAACCCCGCATTAGATTTTTACTCCACCGCCTGGAACATCATCATTCCGTGCGGCAGTTTGCTGTTTGTTGCCATTGTTTTCTTCCGACAAAGGCTTGGTGGCCCTTGCACAGCAATGGAACCCAATTCTTCTTATTCATCTCCATATCATAAATTAGGGTTACGGCTCCCACAGTTTCTCCAACTAGTCCTTTAATGTTAGAATTTGTGACTTTGATACCACTTTTGGAATTTGGTGCCGAAGCTTTAGTAGTAGTGGGCTAGGAAATGTGTTTAGGAAAAGATGTTTAGGAGCTAGAAGTTGGGAGAAGATGTGATTAGGACAACTATATTAGGAGGATTTGATTTTGAGGAGAAGTAGAGGAGGGAATGGAACTTTCAATTGTATTGCTTAACTTGCTTCTTGTTCTTTCTTTTTCTCTCTTTTCATGATTACAAGGGTACATTACATATTTATAGAACTCGATGGATCATTCTAGACCTTCCTAGACTTGTTAGATATTCTAGACCTTGATTACACTAATTCCATGATTAATTTAGAACATTGTCACAATTACATGATAATTCTAGAGACTTCCTACACCTACGTACATGATAACTCTAGAAACTTCTTGCACTAGCTAAAATGTTCATTCTAGATCATATTCTAGATTACTCTAGCAACTCTTGGACTTCTCTTGATTGATGGAGATTATTTTAGATGATCAATGTGCATTAACTTTCAACACTCCTCCTTAATGCACATTGATGATGCTCCGAGCAATCTCGTAGTAATTCAAGTCTTGATCTTGGAAGTGCCTTGGCGAAGGTGTTCTCGCTCTTGCTTTCTTTTTCCATGGCCTTCCTTCTGCTTTCTTCTTCCATAGCCTTTCTCTGGCTTTCTTCTTCATCGCAACTTCACAACTTTTTGGTTGTGGAGGATTTGAACTCCCTTCTTTATTTGCTTGACGTGGTAGAGTCCTTGGCTGCTTTTTCTCTAGGAAAATATTTTTCTTCTTGACTTCTGCTTTCATGGCCATTTGTTGCCATTGGATGGGGAAATTTCTATTTTTCATCCTTATTTTGAATATCAACCTTCTTTTCTTGTCAAATATTTTGCAGAAGTCTCCATGAAATAATATAGCATAACCATTTTCCATCATTTGTCCGACACTTAGGAGATTATGCTCCAAGTTAGGAACTAGTAGAACATCATTAATCTTTTTAGTTCCTAAATTAGTCGGGATGGAAATCGTACCTTTGCCTTTAGTTTTCACCATTTCTCCATTTCCGAGTTTCACTTGTGAAGTATCAAGTTTGGAGAAAATGGTTTTGTCTCCAGACATATGATTGCTGCAGCCGCTATCCTCGTACCACTTCTTATTTTTCTCTTCAATAGTCAAGTGACATGCATAGAAGAGCTGCTCATCTTGCTCATTTTCTTCTGAAAAATCTGCTTGGTGATTTTTCTTGAGGAAACAATTTCCTCAATATGACCAAATTTGTTGCAGTTTCGGCATTTTGGTTTTCCCCGAAACCAACAATCTTTTTCTTGATGATTATTTTTGTGGCAGATTCCACATGGAGAATAATTTCTTTTCTCCTTTATATCTTTTTTATTTGCCCAATATTTGGGTCTATCTCCTTCTCTAGAAAATTCTTCAAACTTTTTTTCTTTTTCATATTTCTGAGATTGTAGATTGAGTTTAGACTGGAATGCACTCTCTACAGGAGTTTCATTCCGACTACTCAATCTTTTTTCATAAGCTTCTAAAGAGCCTATTAGTTCTGTCACCGAAAGATTCGATATGTCTTTCGAATGTTCGATGGCAGTTACTATTGGGTCATATTTTTCAGTGAGGCTAATGAGTATTTTTTCAACTACTCTAGTCTCACTAACATTTTCACCATAGGCTCTTAATTGATTTACTATTTCCTTTAACCGGGAATAGTAATCTTTTACGATCTCAGAATCTTTCATTTTCAAATTTTCTAACTCTCTCCTCATTGTTTGTAGTTTAATGGAACGTACCTTTGCCGTCCCTTGAAACTCCTCCTTTAGTAGATCCCAAGCTTCTTTTGATGTGGTAGCTCCCATGATTCTTGAAAAATTTGTATCGTCCACTGCTTGTTGAATGGCGAACAGAGCACTAGCATCTCTTAATTTTTCTTTCTTTTCTTGCCTCAATTGCTCCACCGTCGGATTTTCTGGAGTCGAGAATCCTTTCTCTACTATGTCCCAAAGATCTTGAGACATAAAGAAGGTTCTCATCTTGATACTCCAAAAATCATAGTTTTCTCCCTTGAAGATGGGAAGAGGAATTGATGTTTGGTTGGAGGTGGAGGTAGACATGGTGGAAGACACAAATCGACACCCCAAATTTGACCGAAGAAACACTATGTCAAAAAATGCTTCATACCATACCCCTCAGACGACAGAAGACGTTTTTTCTGTTGTCTGATTTTTTTGAACGTCTTCAGACAACAGATTTAACTATTTATGTCGTCTAAATGGTATCAAAATCAACACCAATTAAAGTTTGTTATAATTTAGAGAATTCAGACAACAGATTCTGTTGTCTGAGTCAAGGGAAAAGTTTATCGGGACAATTTTTTTTTTTAGTACGTTCAACCAAAAACTTAATGTGAACTATTTGCAAAAAAAAAAAAAAAAAAAAAAACAGCAGATGCCTAGCCTATACCCGAGTTTTCTCAACACTTAGTAAAAAAAACATAAAGTTTCTTTCTCAACCCTAACCACACGACAGCCGACCTCCTCTTCATCACCCTCATCCTCCGCCTCCGCTCCCATCCTCCTTCTCCGGCTCTGGCGCTGGAGCTCCGCGGAACTCCACACTCCCGATCCAGCTTCTCTCTCCTTGGAACTTCCAACCCGTCTCGGTGTGAGGCATCTCTGCCTCTCCGGTCTTTCAAGCCCCACCCAGCCCCCACCGCCGAGCTCCTTGCCCAGCAACCTGCAACTAGCAAACCCGTCTCCCGGCCTCCGGTCTCCGATCTCTACCTCCAGCCCTCCAGGCTCCCTATCCAGCTTCTCTCCTTTCAACTCTGCAACTAGCAAACCCGGGTCTCCGATCTCCGCCTCCAGCCCTCCAGCCTCCAGGTATCTCTCTCTCCCTCTCCGTCTTCTTCTCCTCCTGGACAGTCCACTCCTCCTCAGCTCCTCTTCTTCTCTTCTTCTTGACTTCTTATTAATCTGAGCTTCTGATTCTGATTGGTTTCGTGATATGTAAATTGTGTTCGATTTGTCATTTGTGGCTTTCGATTTGATATTGTATTCTTGTTGGTTTTGAACTAAGGTAATGGTATGGACGGATGGACCGTATGGTCAATTTGTTGAAAATTGAAATGGTTGAAAACTTGAAATGGATACTTCAATTTCCTTTTGAGTTTTGACTCAGGGGTGGATTACAAATGGGTTTGAGAGTGTTTGACACTGACTGTTTGATAACTTGATTAGTTGATTTCCATTTTAATGATTTAATTAAGATAACTTCTTTTTGAATTGCAGACTTGCAGTTTGTAACTCGGTCACTGTCTCACTGAGGGTAGTGAGGAGAAGCTCTCAGAAGCAGAGGCCACAAGCCCACAACTTCATTGAGAAACGATGAAAAAAAAAAAGGTAAATACTTCATTAAATATTTAAATGCTATTTTGATAATTGTATCGGCATTATTCTCATAATTGTAATTTTAGGTGTTACATATATGTGAATTATAATTGTATTGGCATAATTAGTTGAACATCTTTTGATTGAATTCACGACTTTCATCTCTGTGCATATCATCGTCATTTTCTTGCTGACCTGGTTGTTTTTAATTTTGCATGTATGTAGTGATACATATAGTTCATTGGATCCCCAAGTACCGCTCCTTCCCTCGGTCGAAGTTTCAGTGAAGGCTTTACTTGGTATATCATCAGCAGCTCTACCTGCAGCTCCAAGTGCATCAATGCAAATTTTATTCCGTGGACATCATCCATAGTGAGTTGGAACTGCAAAAAGAGATCTGGTTTGGAGGGTAAGTTTTTTCTGTGTTTTTTATTATTAAGTTTTTGGTGTTTCAGAAATATTAGATATCATTTTAGTTGAGTTTGCAGATACTGAATAGGGGATTAAAGTTTTGAGTTGAGAAAAAGTTCATGGCTGGTGATGTGAATGAATTGAGAAATCTATATCTACTAAGCTGTTTTCTTTTCGGTTCCCTCATAGATAATAGGCAAAGACAAGTTTCAAGTGCAGAACCAAGTAGGTTTTAGCTAGAACAAATGGAGCTGCAGCTTGAGAAAATTCTTGATGCTGTAATCTCCAAGTACAAGTATATATATATATATATATATATTATAAAAACTTTATCATTGGGTGCACTTCCATTCTGTTTGGTTTTGTTTTGATAATAAAGTTTATCATTAGGTTTCACTGGTATTGCTGCAATTGCTAGCAAACATGGTGATAATAACAATTGCACAAGTAGTGCTGCTTGCATACCGTCCTGCAGATTTAACTTTTCTCAATCATTTTCTTTTAATATTTCTGTTTAGGATGATCTCAGCATATGAAGACCAATTGATGAAGAATACAAGCAGAATATTTTAAGTCAAGATTTGGAAAGTAGTTCAAATAAATCTAGGCTTTTATTATTAGGATTTTTATAATTATTAGGATTATTTCTTTAGGATTCTTTAAGGATATTCCTAGTTATTCTAGAATTATTTTAGCCTCCCTATATATAGAGGCCTTTGTAGACGTTTATTGGCAGATTTGAGTTAATAAAAATTGAAAGCTGTTTCTTCTCTCCAGGTTTGTGTGATGCAACCTAACCTTAGGTGTGATGCCTAAGATCTCTGGGTGTGATGCCTAGGAACCCTACTGGTGTGATGCTGGTAGTTTATCGCTTTTCTTCTCAATTTTCTTATTCTAAATCCCTTTTCTTTCTAACAATTGAGACTGCTGCAAATACACCCTAGTATTGGAGTTCTTTTGCTACTTGTCCTGCATCACCAATGCTGTGATAAGGGTTCTCTCATGCAATGTAATTTGGAATCAAGGTAGTTACATCTGTCTCTTACATATATTTATAAATTGTTTGTTACTTAACTCTAGTGTTTTTTATAAGCTCAGTGCAACCACTTAACTTTGATAATAATTTTTTTGCATTTACTGATGTTAGTGCTTGTATCCAACTTTCTTTGAATATTTCTCTTGAACTAGACAGTTCATTTCTAATAGAGTACAAATTATCTAGCTTTATGAATTTCATATCATTGACTGTAGGAAAGAATGGCATTCCTGTTTAGAGGTCATTAATGTAAGCATCATTGAGCGATTGAAGCAGGCTCAAGGAGTTTCTTGGCTGATATACCTTATTTATAATGTTCAGAGTCCTTTAATCATGGAGTATGAAGCTCTGGGTTAAATGTGAGCATCATTATGTGTATAACTTCTCTCTGAATAATTGCATTTTGTAATATCAGAATATTTCCCCCATATTCTAGTTCTCTTAATTTCATACCAAGGATCAGTCGATGCTAAAGTTGCTGAAGAGTCAACATTTAAAACAAGGACCAACGAGGGGAACTGTTGGTACGTAATGATTCTAATGAACCTTAGTCTACAAAATCAAAGAAAACTTACTGTTATACATCAGAATTAAGTTATAAGATGCTGCTAAAACTCAAAGTCATTTTTATTGTTACTTAAGTTGTATCAAATTGATGATATTTCTGGAGTTCGTGATCCCTTAATTTGGGTTCGAGGATCTGGAATGCTAGATTTACCTCTCTTGATTGATAGTGTTTTACCTTAACTATGTTTTCATGTTCATATATTAGCTTAGGTTTCTGAATCGAAGCTGCAACACATGTTCCAAATGCTGACTGATGCATGAATTAGTGTGCAGACCATATGGTTACAGGATAAACTACCACGGCCAGGCGACAATGATGAAAATTGATAAAGAAAATAGTAATCCTGACATCAGGATTAAAGCTTCACATTGTGTCACCAGGTTAGTGTAATTAACTATATCATCATGTAATTGTACATTACATATAGGTTTATTTGTTGCAGTTTTTGCTTGTCTATGGTTTTATTTTAGGTGCTTGGTTTTATTTTGACTAGCCTTACTGCACGCGCTAACGCGCGTGAAGAAGTGCGGTGCTCATGTGAGTTAAATTTCTATTTTATTTATCATGATTATTTCATATTGTCCATGTTTGCTTCAGTAATTTGCTTTGAAACAATATATCAATAGCCGATACTAATTAGTTTGCCCCAAAATGAATGCCCCAAATTAGTTTGATGTTCAGAACTTAAGAAGAGTCGAGTATCAAGCAGGAAAAATATGCAGTTTTTAAAGTTAAATTTACAGAGCCTTAACTCATTCTTTAAAGCTTTGATTAAGGTGTGGTTTCTTTTCTTTACAACATTAGAATGTCTATTTTCAGTACCTAGAAGTTTTGCACAAATTAGAGCTTTAGAAAGTTGCATTAAAGAATAAGAAATAAGTACACAGCAGCTGTTTTGCAGAAAAACCTGGAACTATAATTGAACTTTAAAAATTCATAACTAATTGTAGAAAATTCATTTTCAGGTGATTCCAACTCTGGGAGTTTCTTTTGGATGTCTGCTACATATATACTTGTGTCTGCTGCAAAGATGGGAAGATTTGTAGAGGTATCCAGAATTGTTGTTTTTCCACTATTTGATACAGATATACTTGTGTTTTTCCAAATGCTTGTGTTTCCAAACTGATCTTGTACATTCTTTCACTAATAATTATGTTATAGGTGCTTACTGTCTCCAACTGTGTGTGATTCAAATTCATTTATATACATGTGGGAATTTGATTTCGTCTACCCCCTAAAGAAAATGCAGTAATATAAGTTCTCTTCTTAGTCAAATTGAGTGGTAAAACATATATTTCATCTCTGTTAATTGATATTATGCAATTTTGACAAGATTGGACAACTATCTACAACAATATGGTTGATTTTCTGGTATAGTTCTTGTGATTGAAGACTGAATTTTCTGCTTTAGTCATATCGTTGCTTTTCTGAAACTATTGTAATATATGTACTTCTACCCATCAATTTTAGCTTCATGAGTATTAAAAACTAAAAAGACATGCTAAGTAGCAGCTTGAGTTTCTTCAGGTGTTTCCACTTTGTCATCAGTTGCATATAGGCATATTTCAGTTACTGAACGTTATTATGTCCAGTAAATTTGAGAAGCAAATGCAGCAAGTCCAGTATAGGCATAATAAGGTTGATTTACTGGACTTGCTGCAAGTAACTTTGAGAAGCAAATGCAACATGATAAGGTTCATATTATAGGCATATTTCAGGTTTGCTACCAAGTTATAATGGACTTGCTGCATTTGCATCATAATAACTTGCTGCATTTGCTTGTTTCAGTGGGAAAGGAAATCAAATCTTGCTTACACACAGAAGGATATTGATGTGGTTCGAGCTGAATGGGCAAATCATGTTATGAAGTTCTAACTTTGGTTCTGTTTAAGGTGGATGAGTAGCACCAGGAACTGCTTTTGTGCATTTATATATAACTGATGGAAAGTGTTGATGAACCTAAATTATGCTTGCAGTTGCTTTGCCTAGCTACTCTTTTTTACCTTATAGGTTTTTGACTTAGTGCAATATTAGGTAAATGATCGAGATCGATGAGATGGTTTTTTGGTTCTCTTGATCATTATGTAACTGTTGGCTAGGTTTAGAGTTGGAACTATGGATTGTATTTTGGATGATGTTGATGCAATTAATGAAACGTAGCCATCATTTTCAATGCAGATTTTAGTCCAATTTTATGGTTTTGATGATTGTAAATGACTGATGTTGAAATGGTTGAAAGGCAACAGATATATGCAGGTTTATGTTGTATCAAGAAAATAGAAACAACAGAAACAAATGATCATCTGTTGTTTCTATCAAGTTCAAACAACAGAAAAGTAGAGTTCAAAGAGCTCTCAGACAACAGAAGTAGGTGATTGATATGTTGTTTCTATCACGTTCAAAGAACAGAAAAGTAGAGTTCAAATAGCTCTCAGACAACAGAAGTAGGTGTTGATATGTTGTTTCTACCAACTTTAAACAACATAACATAACTAAAACAATGGTTGAAAGTGCAAACAAACAACAGAAAAATGAGATTGAATACTACTTCAGACAACAGAAATTTGAGTAAGACTATACTCTAAGTGACATTCAAACAACATAAAAAAACTAAAACTGTAGTTGGAAACCAAATCTAACCACAAGAATCAAAATTATCTGTAGTCCAAACAAATCTCAAACAACATAACTCATGGTATAAATGTTGTTGCATACGAAATCAGTCAACATATAACTGTCATTGTTCTTCAAATCAGACGACAGAAGCATCAACTAAGCTTAATATTGGTTCAATCAAACAACAGAAACAACAAAAACTCCGTCATCTGACATTAACTACATCGACAGTTATTTTTTAAATCTGTTGATGAAGTGAATTTCCAACAACATTAATATGTAGTGGTATGGTGTTTCAGACGACAGATAGACTCCGATTCTTCAATATTAGGTACTTCAGACGACAGTACCTTAAACTGAATCTGTCGTCTGAGTGCATTATCAACGACGGAGAATATCTGTCGTCTGAATGGCTTAGAGACGGCAGCCACCTAGACAACAGATTTTTACTTCATCAGACGACAGATATTATCTGTCGTCTGAAGCATTTTTTGGCATAGTGAAAGCTTTGATATCACTGTTAGAATTTGTGGCTTTGATACCACTTTTGGAATTTGGTGCGGAAGCTTTAGTAGTAGTGGGCTAGGATAATGTGTTTAGGAAAGATGTTTAGGAGCTAGAAGTTGGGAGAAGATGTGATTAGGACAACTATATTAGGAGGATTTGATTTTGAGGAGAAGTAGAGGAGGGAATGGAACTTTCAATTGTATTGCTTAACTTGCTTCTTGTTCTTTCTTTTTCTCTCTTTTCATGATTACAAGGGTACATCACATATTTATAGACCTCGATGGATCATTCTAGACCTTCCTAGACTTGTTAGATATTCTAGACCTTGATTACACTAATTCCATGATTAATTTAGAACCTTGCTAGAGACTTCCTACACCTACGTACATGATAATTCTAGAAACTTCCTACACCTACGTACATGATAACTCTAGAAACTTCTTGCACTAGCTAAAATGTTCATTCTAGATCATATTCTAGATTTACTCTAACAACTCTTGGACTTCTCTTGATTGATGGAGATTATTTTAGATGATCAATGTGCATTAACTTTCAACATTTAAAGACCCATAATTTCCTCTTCTTCTCGTTCATCTTCTTCCCACATTGCATTTGTCTTTGTGGACTAGCAGCTCTATTATGTGAAGAAACATCCGGATAATTGTACTCCCATTAATCTCCATTGTGATGCTTGTTGTTCTCATTCTGGGATACAGTATTCCTTTTTTGTCCAACTTTTAAGTGACTTTTATGCTAAACCGCAGTAGGTAGTAGGATAAGTTTATTGGCATTGGCATGAATGGCTCAAGGTGAATGAAGTAATTGTCAACGTCATGATGTTGGTAGTTCACCTGCTACAGCTACGGCTTCTCCAACTGACATGGTCCTCAAGACAAGGTGATGAAAGCCAGAAGTGCTTTAAGGATTCTGAGATGAAGGTTCTTTATATAACTTTACCACTTTGCATACCTGGTGCCCTGATTTCGATCTTGTTTCGACCACCGGTGGATCCATACTCACCACATCTCATACATACCACTATGCGACAATTTGCCTCTTCATCTTGTTCGCCTACGATATACCCTCCAGGATGACCTCAAGCCTTACCAGAGTCACCGGGAACGCTGCATCTGCCGGCGACCCGCGTTTCCGAACGTACGAACCCAATTGCCGGTCGTTCGCGATTCAGATCGCCAAACACAGCGATCCCTGACGGTGATGACGAGCCGGTTGTTTTCGCCAGCGACTTCCCCAATATGAAGTGCCTACTATTCTTTTCAATCATTCACCTCTCTTGAATCCCTTACCATTAGTGAGTGCCCAAAGCTAGCATCTATTATTGGAAATCATTTGGCAGCCAAACACAACATAACGGCCGACATCGAGGTTATCCCCACCGATTATTTGAACACTGCCATGGAGCGTCTCGCCAAAGGAGATGTTAGATACCGTTTTGTCATCGACATCGGAAACACATTAAAGTCGGTCACTTAAATTTGCATTTCCAAAACTCAAACAAGGACGAGAGGCGTGACAATGGAAACATGTGCTTGTTTTTGTAGTGTTTAGTTTTTCTCTGTATGTACTGTTTTGTTCATGTTCCATCTCATTATGAGAAAAATGTGGTACCATGCATGAATCTATACTATTATTAAGAGAAGAGGCTTTGTTAGCCAAAACTAAAAAATTTGACAGAAATGACCCTGAAATATTAAAAAACTTTGAAAATTAATTAAATCACAAGGGCAATTATGACAATTATAAATTATGTTTTTATTAAGAAAATAAACAAAAAAATCCCACAACCCACAAACTTCTCCCTACAATAACAGTTTTAATCCATTATCTGTTTTTCTTTCTGAAAAAAAAAAAAAAAACTAAAAAAAACACTTGCACATGCAGAGCATGTGTGGAGGAAATTAAATAATTATTCACACCCATCGGGTGTGTTTTGTTCTAGTATTGAATAAATGAAAGAACTGGAACGATGGTTCCACATAACAATATTTTTGTGGTGTTGCCTGGGCCGCGTTTCTCGTTTCCTTTGTAGACTTCTCTTCCCAGAGACCTTCCTTTTCATCGCCCCGCACCGCACCGCTCTCATTTTCGTGGCCAAACAAATATGTACTCTCAAATATCTACGTCGGTTGGTTAACGTCAAATAATTGATGCAGTATGGTTCCCAACTAGTAGGAACTGGATAACACAAGGTGGATCATTCAAGAGATCTACATTTCAAGTTTTCATCCAACTCATTCTTAACTGTGCTTTCTCACCCTTGATGGTGATTTTTCCACGTCTGTGTCAATACCTTTCTCCGTCCTTTTTGTCTTTGCCTCATATCCCCCGGTCTTTTTTAGGTATAAACAAAGCATCATACTATGGGGGATATAATAACATCCTAAGCACCAAATTGATATGCGTCTCTAAGTAGACTTAGCCTCTTATACAGGCTTACACAACTATTCCAGATCACTCAACTAGACTTGGCCTCTTATACTGGCTTACATAAGTACGTCTCTTAGCCTCTTGATGATAACCATTAGAAAAGACAAAAAGAAATTTTTCTTTCCAAAAAATCCTCTCTGTGAATCAAATGCAAACTAAAATTTCACAATTTGGTAGTTCTTCTATACCATATTTGCATCATATGGGATTATATAATGTGATGTTTATCATACAGTTATTTTATATCTAATTAAACCAAAATTAGAATTAATTTATTGCGTTGACAACAAAGATACCTCATTCATTTTACAGTATTTATATATAATTAAACAAAGTTACAACATTAAAAAGATTGTAGATGGAGTTTACATCTAATAGAACTAAGATTATACAAAAATGACTAACGTTACTATAATGACAATAAAATTATTGTCACGTCTATAAATGTGTATATAACATGCAAATATCTATAGCAGAATTTTTCTAGCGGGATGATGAAATTTTCAAAAAATAAATGAAGAATAACTGAAATAAATTATTGGGAGTGAAATTAACTGTCATATTTACAATCAACACTCGCATTGGAGCTTTAAATATTTTTTTTATCAACACATGATGCTCTTTTTACCAAAATACTGTAAATTTTTAAAGATAAAGTTATAAAAAAAAACTAAGGGAAGAGTGGAATGAAAAATGTGGAGTACAAATTTCACTCTCCACTTTAGTTGATTTGGAGAACAAGAATTGAAAACCTTGGTGCCCAAATCTAGAGCATAGAATGAGGATATCTAGTCCAAACCCGAACTAGAGGCACCAACCACAATGTAACACCAATCAGCACCGTAAGCTCATAAATCTAGGGTACAGCTATTGCCACCCTACCATTTTCTTTGTTCACCCTACTTACTCATTACACCCTACATTTTAATTTCAATTATTAAATTTACTTATCTAACTCATTTCTCTTTCTAATAAGAATATCCTTATATGACATATCCAATTAAAAAATATATTTTTTTTTTTACAAAAATCTCTCATTTAATTTATATCAATAAAAAAATAAATATATTAAAATTTCCTAATAAAATCATAATCTGATTTACTTCCATTTTTTTATTTTTGTTTTCAATTCAATGCTCTCTATTTCAATCCATGTAAAAATATTAATAAATTTACAACTATGAGAAATGAAGAAGAGATTGATTTTTTTTTTGTGATGTTTTTAATTTTTTATTTGCGGTGTTCACAAAGGGTATTGCAAAGATTTTGATGAAGCTAACAATAATAGTTTTGTAAATTAAATATCGAATTAACGATGAGGAGGCAACAAAAAGACAAAAAAAATAGTAATAAATTCAAATTTGGGTGGAGAAGATAAAAATTAATGTTATCCAATGAGAAATTAAGTAGTCTTTTATATTTAATTAATTATTTATGTATTATTTTTTTGTACATATATTTGAAATTTTAAAAATTAGTGTACTTATTAGTCATTTTATATCTGGGTAATATAGTCTTTCAATAATTTATGTGTTTGTAGGGTGAACTAAGAAAGTGGTAGGGTGGCAATAACCGCACCCTAAATCTATCGCCTAGGTTGACAAAGCGAGCCATAGAAATGTCATAAAATAATTTGAGCATCACGCCCAATGTAATTGGTAATGATTAGAGAGACCCAAATGTTTATAAACTCTATTTACAATGTGAGATTCATATTTTTAACACAGCATGGTATCACACCCTCATGTCTCCTAATTACCCGCATTTTGATGTGTGCAATTGCTTCTTTATACACTAGAATTAAGCTAATTTTCAAGCCAACTAATATGTAATTAATCTTTTATTCACAGGAAATAAGAGTTTTCGACAAAGAATGAAAAGTCGCCCACGAGTTGGTATCATTGAAAGGAGCGAACTTGATCACTAAGAGAAAAAAAAAAAAAGGGGAATTGCAGCAGATTTGATACCTTAAACTAATTTAACTGGAGAATGGGACAGCTTAATTAACAACCAGAAAATGTCTACACACCCAATGGGTGTGAGAGTAGTGGGGAGTTATAATTTGAGAGTGTGGAGTTTGAAATAGTTATTTACTTTATTTTATTGTTTTATTTTACTCTTTACATTTTTATACCTGAAGTTAAAATGTAATTCATGATATTTTAATATTTGAGGATTATAAAGGTTAAAAAAATCTGTTTTGGCTAACAGCACCTCTTCTGTTAATATAGTACTAGACACCAAACAAACCCTATGGGTGTGGATAATTACTTGAGAAGTTATTCCATAGAATGTGGAGAAAATTCCTCACATATTCATATTCATATTTTGTTTTTGATTTTTTTTGTTAAATTTCTTTTATTTTTCTTTTATTTGTGAATTAACCATTTTGTCTTTCTCAAATATTTCAGTTCAAATGTTTTTCAATATTTAAGGGATATTTTGGTAAAAATTTTCTATTTTGGTTGACAAACTCTGTTCTCTTAATAATAACTAGTCTGTAATCACATGGTCTACATGTGTAAGAAAAATTTAATTGTAAAAAAAAAAAAAAAAGTTATCTCTAGAAGAAATAGATTATGTGGGTAGTTATTGCAGAGAGAAAATAGTGGGAGAGAAAAGTGGGGGTTATGGAATCATTTCTTTTTAATTTTCTGAATAAAAATATATTTTATAATTGTCCTATTTACCCTTGTGATTTAATTTATTCTCAAAGTTTTTTAATATTTCATGGTTAAATCTGTCAAAAATTTCAGTTTTGGCTAACAAAACCTCTTCTCTTAATAATAGTATAGATAAGTATAGATAGATAGATTAATTAAACCAATTTAATTTTTTTTATCATACAATTTGGTTTAATTAAACCAAAATAGTAGCTGCCACGTGGTGATCATTGAATTAAACAACCTTTGGTTGATTATCCATGTTGCTGACTTCTTTTTCTTCAACACGTGGCGCACTAGCCACCTTTCTTTTAATCATTTTGCTCTCCAACAAAGGCCCAGACCAGAACTTCTCAAAAAAAAAAAAGGCCCAGACCACAATTGTCTTTTGCTGACCTTTTCTTCGACAAACAGACCGCCACCTGCACCTCCCTTCTTCCTCGCAGCCCATCACCTCACGGCCCATGATATTTTTTTCTACTCTTGCCAATGATCACACAAGACCTTAGGCCATCTCCAATCATTAAAGTCTAAAATAGACCATGGTCTAAATTTTTAGACCCTTTGGAAGGTTCGATTCATCTAAATAGTAAGGTCTTTAATTTTTTCAACTCTAATAGTTTAAGGTCTAAATTATCGATTCTAATATATTGTATTCATATTTGAATCAATTGATCAATTAATCATCCAAAGGCGGGCTAGCAGCTTGCCATTCATGGTCTAAACATTGGTCTATATTTAGACCAACTTATAGACTTTAGCCCTCCATTTGTGTTTTTTGTAATAGACCAAATTCATGATTGGAGATGAGTTTTGGACATCCATGGTCTATAATTTAGACTATACACCTTCCATTGGAGATGGCCTTATAAGGGATGGTACTTGGCTAACAATATGTGGTCAACCATTACTAATCTAAGCTAACGTGGCTCTCTCAAAGCCAAACACCTGTCATTTTTCTTTCTAATTATATCTCAATTCAAATGAAAAGCTAAAGACAGAAGAAGCATAAAGGGTTTTGCCATAAGTTTCGTTCAAAATCCAAGGCCGCCTTCAACAACTCAATTCTACTCTCCAATTAAGCTATATGCTCCTCAACTCCGGCCTTCGCGCACACTTTCTTCGCCGTCGGTGCTAGCTCCATGCCTAAGCTAGAGTGTTCTTGGCCTTCTTTCTTCATTTCTAGTTTGGATTCCGGGGTTGGGCTTGGAGTAGATTCTTTGGGTTTGGATAGCAATTGGAGATTTTCCTTAGGTGCGGAATTGGGGCTTGGGTTGGAGGAAGAGAAGGAATTCACTCCATTCAGGTAGCGAAAAAAAAAAAACATGTGTTAGGCGTTGAGGGAGCTACGTTAGCCACGGTTAGGAGTGGCTGACCAGAAGTATTATCCCATATATAACAATCTCTTGATTTCTTTGGGGATAGACACCACCAGCGCCGCAAACCCTCAGGGAGGGCTACTGCCCTTTCTCATTTCTCCTCAATTTTTCTACTACTTTTTTTTTTTTTTTATGTTTCTTTTGGAAATTTGTAGAATTTCTCACCCAATACTTCAAGGATTCACCAAGGGCTTCAATCTCTGTAAGATGCAAGACTTGGGTAATTGTGGGAGCTGCAATTTAAGGCTAGCTAGTCATGCTAGTTTTTTAGCTGTTTGTGACTATTCTTGTTTTCCACTACATTTCTCTACTCTTTTATCTTTAAATTTTGTAAACTGTAATGTCTATGATTATAGATTGTGAGTAATTTTATTTTTGGGGGTTAGGGTTGTGTGCCCTAACCCAAATTTTTACGTAAATGATGCTTAGTTTAATGTAATGATGCAATTCAATATGATGGATACTTATATCAATTTTTGTTGGGTTAAAATGCATGTATAGGAGCCTAGTCAACTCTACGGTGTGTATTTTGAGCATGTCTAAGACGGAGTTAGAGGCTTGACCCCCTCTAATTCCCAAGCTAGAACTCTCAATTTGGTATTGTAGGGGGTTATAAGCATGGTGATTTACACCCGTTGCGTAATTGCAATGGTTGATTGCTTAGTAATCTAATTCCTGATCTTTACGCCGATTAGAGTGAGCTAATGACCCTTGAACAAGATCTTACCATCTTTAATTGAGTTAGTGTGACCCTTGAACCAGCACATTAATACCAAAATATAAATATATGGTCCTTGAGTCTTGAACCGCCTTGGATACGACTACCACCAAAGTAGAAAATTTGCATCTACATTAGATTAGTTTTCGACCATAGAATTTGGGGTGAAGGAACTATCCTAACACCCTAACATTCCCATTATATCATTTGCAATCTAGTTATTAAAAATTCAACTTACAATTTTCGGTGACAAATTCGAATTGACAAATTCGACTCGTTATAAATATTCATCACTAAGCTTGTAGCTTTGATTAGACTTTGGTCGAGCATTGCTAAGGCTTGGCACCTTATATTAGCATTTTTATTATATATATTTCTTTTATTTGCTTACTGACTCTAGTTCCAACTACCCAAAGATTGTGGGTTAACCACTAATCCCCGTGATACGATAATTTTGAGCATAATATTCTCTATCTTGACGACGAAACGTACGATTGCATAAATGTGCTTCAAGTC
The DNA here is from genome assembly GCA_024704745.1 of Rosa lucieae. NCBI lineage: Eukaryota > Viridiplantae > Streptophyta > Magnoliopsida > Rosales > Rosaceae > Rosa > Rosa lucieae. The sequence goes on along the minus strand of CM045494.1, from coordinate 21,279,137 downwards.
ATCTCCAAACTGTGTTCTAGAACAGTTTCGCATGTCTCCAAGAATCATTGAGTAGCAAATTTAGATAGGTTTTAACTTGGAATCATCTTTTCTCAAGATTGAAAAAAAAAATTAAAAAAGGTTAGTAATAATAAAATTAGTATAAAATTTAAGTTGATTATTTTCTTTATCAGCCGAGACCAAGATCAGATGCAGATGGCTTGAGGAGTTTAGGCTGATTTGCTTGGTTGATTTCGTCAAATTCTGGCTTGTTGGTTTACAAACAGTGCAGAAGCGCTCACGGATTCAAAGTTTCAAACCCTGGATTAAGAGAAGGAGTCATTTGGGTAATTGGAACACGTTTCATGTAGCGTGTGCTCTAATACATGTATGCATCAACGGATAAGCACATCTGTTCCTATCCCATCTCATATTTTGCCACACATTTCATAATCACACTTAATTGTTTCTCACATTTTGTTTTTTGGCAAATAATTGTTGTTTCTCACGTTTATTCTATGCATGTTAAATATACGGAGTTCGTACTTAATCATACCGAAAAATTCTCTCTTTAATTTTCACCACTAAAAGTATGAAAGAAAATATAACGATCATTTTAATCACATGCTTACATAACAATGTTTAGCAATTCCTGAAATTGGCTGAAACTCTTCACTACAGGAGCGTTGTCTTTGAGTCAGATTGCTTACTTTTGGTGCAAGCGATAGCCAAAGAAGAGCCTGCATGACCTCTCTAGTTTGGGGTTATTGATTGATGAAGTCAGAGTTGCGATGGGGCGAAATCGGGAATTCACGGTGATGTACACACCTCGTGAAGCTAATAAAGTAGTGCATACTCTAGCCAAACATTCTTGTCAACTGATAGAGAGGAAAGTGTGGTTTGTTAATGCTCCCGAATTTATATGGGATGCCCTTCTAATTAAGTGATTGTAATTACTAATGATTCAATGAAATTTTCTTTCAAAAAAAATGTTTAGCAATTCCTCATTCAAGTACTAAAAAAAAGTGTTTAATAACTGATCATCGAATATTATCAAGTACTAAAAAAAAGATTCAGAATTAATCAACCTTTGGAAAATTTTGTCTTAGCTTTGTTCGGGTCAAGAAGAGAAAGTTCTATATCACACGAAATAAATACCATCTTTGAATTTCCATTCATGCATAGACCAAATGGCTATCTTCTTACCAATTCCTCTGCCTATATATATCATTTATCTCTCAAAAGATCTGCACCCCACTTCGAAATCTCTCTCTGTCTATCAAACTTGATCTCAGCAGTGTGCTGTACTAAGGTCATATATATTATATATATCGATTACCAATTGGTATTAGCTATATTAGTCTTTGCATTTGTAGAACTTATACCAATGACAATGGTTAACTCGAGGAAAAGAAAGCAAATGGAATCATCTCCGGAGCAAGAACACCCCAGGAAAGCAATTGGATGGGCTGCAAGAGATACATCTGGTGTTCTCTCTCCCTTCAAGTTCTCAAGAAGGTACTCATTGGATTAAGTCGACGTTCATTTTTTTTTAGCCAGTTGGGCAACAAAAGTTAGTTCATTAATCTAATTTCCTTTCCAATATCTGGCTTTCATTTTGTTCTCCGCCATTGAACTAATTTACAAATTTGTTACAGGGAAACAGGAGCGACGGACGTAAGATTCAAAGTGTTATATTGTGGAGTATGCCATTCGGACATTCACATGGCCAAAAATGATTGGGGTACTTCTACCTATCCGATAGTACCGGGGTAAGTTTATGTTCATACGGATTATGAGTGATATCAATGTCGTAATTGTCCTAGTTTAATTGTGAAGTGTATCTTTTTAATGTACTTGGGTTATGCTGCACAGGCATGAACTTGTTGGTGTAGTGACAGAAGTAGGGTGCAAAGTCAAGAAATTTAAAGTTGGAGACAAGGTCGGTGTTGGTTGCATGGTGGACTCTGACCGAACTTGTGATAATTGTGTCCACCACCTAGAGAATTACTGTCCCCAGCTGATACAAACCTACAGTTCCAAGTACTATGATGGAACCATGACATACGGAGGTTACTCGAACAACATGGTGACTGATGAGCACTTCATTGTTCGTATCCCGGACAACTTACCTCTTGATGGCGTTGCTCCGCTTCTATATGCCGGGATAACAACTTACAGCCCCTTGAGATATTATGGACTTGACAAACCTGGTATGCATCTTGGTGTGAATGGCCTAGGCGGTTTAGGTCACATGGCTGTGAAATTTGCCGAGGCTTTGGGGCTCAAGGTTACAGTGATTAGTACCTCCCCAAATAAGAAGAAGGCAGCTATGGAACATCTCCGCGCTGATGCATTTTTGCTCAGCACTGACCAAGATCAGATAGAGGTAATTATTCGATGAATAAAATGCGCGTCTTCATGATTTTAAGTTGATTCATATATGTATGCATGTGTAGGGTGAACTAATGCAATTTTTCTGACATTGTAGGCTGCCATGGGAACAATGGATGGTATCATCGACACGGTTCCTACAGTTCGACCTCTAGAGCCTTTGATTAATTTGTTGAAGACTAATGGAAAGGTTGTTACCGTTGGTATAGCGGTGCAACCACTCGATCTTCCAGTTTTCCCTTTGGACCTGGGTAAGCATATATGTAACTACGTTGATAAATTAAATGAATTAATTGGTTTTACACTGCTGCGGACTAATTTACATTATTGAATATATACTAGAGAGTTGATAATCACTTTGCCATTACAGGAAGGAAGATGGTAGCTGGTAGTGCCATTGGAGGTATGAAGGAGACGCAAGAGATGATTGATTTGCTGCTGAACATAACATAACAGCTGACATTGAGGTTATCCCAATTGATTACCTGAACACTGCCATGCAACGCGTTGTCGAGAAAGATGTCAGGTTTCGATTTGTCATCGACATCGAGAACACATTGAAGTCCGACTGTTAAGTTTTTCATCCAAATCTATCAATATATAGGATGTTACACTAATAATTGACTTTCCGTACGATGGAGTTCTCCATCTTCACATTTCTCAACATATAATGTGATCAGATGGAGTAACTGAATAAATGGAATGATTTTTTTTTTATTTAATTAAGATTAAATTTCAGTTGTACGTATTGTTTTTAAGGAGATTGATGTTCTTAATAATTATAACAGTGTCACCATTCTAGTCATGTAATTAATCTGTAACAAAATGACATTTGTAGAAATACAATGTCTACGTGATTTTCCTGTAATAAGTGCAGTAGTGTTTTTTGGCCAAAGCTTAGCTAACATCATCAAAATATGAAAATCCGTTCCTTAAGCTAAGTTAAGGACTTCCTTAACATAGAAGATATATATATATATATATATATATATATCCTTGCTCAGGTGCGGATATCCGTACCTAAGCAAAAGGTACGGATTTTTAGTTTTCGACTACTTTTCGATCACATTTTCACATTTTACCCGTTTAGGTTTTAGGTCTTAATGTGTAGATCATTTCTGTAAATTTCCAGCCAATTTGATGATTGTTAAGGCATCCAAAACTGCAATTTACATGAACGGACCGAATCTGTCGAATTGAAATTGTTCGTGTTTATAATGGTAAATTGCAGTTTTGGATGCCTTAACGATCATCAAATTGGCTGAAAATTTGCAGAAGTGATCTATACATTAGGACCTAAAAACTGGACGGTTAAGGTGTGAAAATGTGATCGGAAAGTGGTCGAAAACTTGAAATCCGTTCCTAAGCTTAGGAACAGACGTCCACACCCAAGAAGGGCTATATATATATATATATATATATATATATATGGATAGGTGCAACATATAATTATGAATGCATATAGACCAAACTGCAATCTATTGGTATTCCCATATCAACATACTCAAACGACATTGTCATGATAGCAAACAAAGGAAAGAGAATAACACAAAAAAAATTGATTGTCGCAATGTTGTCTACTCAAGCCTAAATCAATACAATCTTAAGGTGCCATGTGCTCTGACTGAAAAACCACATACGACGGTTACTTTGACATCATGGTGGCCGATGAGAACTTCAACCTGCCTCTTAGCGGTTTAGGCCACGTGGCGGTGAAGTTTGCCGAGACTTTAGGGTCAAGGTCACCGTGATTAGTACCTTCCCTAACAAGAAGGACGAAGCTGTCAACAACCTCGGTGTTGCTGATTCATTTTGGTCAGTCGTGACCAAGAACTATGTTGGTGATTACTCGCTACGAAAAGAAAACAAACGCCCACAGTCACCCGATGTGGACTCTTCCTTTCTAGGGTTTCGTTGACTGCTCTTCACATGGCTACCACATCTGTGATCTGTCCTTGGTCGTTCTTGGATGATGGGGCCTCGACAAAGAGATCATACGCATCTGTGGTTCGCCCGTCTTCCATTCCCACTGCTGATTTACCTGCGCCGATTGTACAGGATGGGAAGACTTCTGTTATGATATATGAGGAAGCCTATCAGTCTGGGCTGGATAAGTGTAAGCACATGTTGCTTGGTCGCCTGCAATAGGCCATCGGGGATAAGCCGTATTCTCCACCCAATCTACAGCGAAAGCTTGGGGACATTTGGAGTGGTCCAGGTAGTTGGAAGATCATCCCAATGGGGAAGGGATATTACTCGTTCAATTTTGCCTCTGCAGACTCACTAGCTAGGGTTTGGGCAGGGTGTTATCGCTCTCAGGCCTTGCACGTTGAGGTTTATGAAATGGGTTCTGAGTCTTCTTGGCGAGTCTAAAGAACACGAATGCACAGATGTGGGTTAGATTTTGGAATTTAGGGCTGGAATTCTGGGAAGCGCGGACGTTATTTAAGATTGCCAGTAGTATTGGTGTTCCCATGAAAATTGACCCCAACCCTTTGGAACGCAAATATGGTATGTTTGCTAGGGTTCTTGTGGACGTTGATGTGATGCCCCGGAAATTCGTATTTATTTTTCGAGGATTTTCTGGAATCTAAATTGTGGTTATTGGACTGTTTCGTGGCTCGTGGACGGAGCGGAAGTGTTTCGAACGAATAATTATTCGAAAAGTGTGGATTTAGGGGAGGTTTCAAGGTTGACTTTTGTTACGTTAAGATTCTCCCAAAACTTCCTTCACAAAAGTTGTAGAGCATATCGATACGAGTTCGTGGACATGCGGAATGCATCAATTGGAGTTCGTATGAGGAAGTTATGGCTTTCAGAAGAAGTTTATATTTCAGTATAAATAGGGAATTTCCAGAAAATTTTTCATAATTCCATTTTCCTTTTCCGGAAACTTTCCTCATCTCTCTCTTCTCTCTCGGCTGCACCTTCAAAATCAAAGAAACCCGACTGACCCAACTCGGACCCGGCAGATCTGACCTGACTTTTCATGCGAGCTCCAGCGGTCTCCGACGGCGAAATCTTCCAGATCAGATCGCCTCCTTGCTCTGGTCGTCCCTCTGGCATCCTCTAGAGGCGATTCTCGGTGGTGGAGATGCTAGAAGACGGCGAAGTTTGAGGAAATCAAACCCGATCGGTTCTCTGATCTCCAACATCGGCGAAGCTTCAAACCGAGCTTGGGGAGCTCAGACCAGCCTCCTTGATCGATCCTTGGTGGTTGTTTGGATCGATTCACGTGAAACTTGGTTCAACTAGGATTGAACAGTAATTCACGGCTTGCTCGGTAGTTTTCGACCATTTATGCTTAATTTCTGACTTCGTGCTAGTTATGGAAGTGGTTAAGCATGCTGAGATGAACATCTTTAATGTTGAGAGTTTTGTGTAGTACTTAGTTTTGGCTGGCGCTAGTGGGCCACTGCCTGTGGCGGAGTTCTGGTGGCTTTCTGGCCATGTAAGGGACTGTTTCTAATATTATATATCTTTTATTCGTCGATACAAGCGTTTCAATATATAATACGCAATTTTTGGAGTTCGTATGAATTTGTTAGGATTTTTATGATTTCATACAGGTTGATTTATTCAATCCGTGAGGATCCAAGCGTCCGATCGACTTGTGGTTTGGACATATCGATTGTGGAAGTATTACGGAGACTTTGGGAGGTCTCGGAAGTGGTTTCGCTTCAATTGGCGTCACTTTGGGAATTTTGGTTCGATTTAGGGTTTTGAACGTTATTCTTTGTGTTTCATTGACTGAATCAAGGCTGTATTTCCTTAGGTGCTTGATAGAGAGCGTTTTGTAAGTAGTCTAGAGGTGTGAAGAAGTAGCGTGAATTTTGAGGTGAGTAATCTCACAAGGTTCATTTATGAACTGAATTACCTTTATCATTTCGAGAGTTATTTATTTAACTGCAAACTTTAGTTGGTATTAGTAAGCATTCCTGAGTGGATGACTACGTGTGTGTGTATATATATATATATTTACTTGACATATATATGGGTTGGTGGTTTTATTGAGATTTGGGTATGAAAACAATATGCATGATTATGCTCATTTATTGTTTTGGGTTATGGCTTTTCGGAAAACAATGATTATGGAAATGTTGATTTCGATGTTTTGAAAGGCATTGCGATTTGTGTAACATTTTGGGTCCAGTGTGACTCCTTTAATGTTTTATTCCAAGGGACTGAAAAGTTCGAGGAATGAAGGTCTATAACCTTGGGCAGAATATCAGGTAATCATGTCTTTGGCTGGACGAGTGGTTACGTTTCAGTTAGAGCTCTAGTCTGTCTGCCACAATTGTGATTCATGGGGTAACGGGAATTGGTTATATCTAACTCATGAGATTACGTGTTTTTAGGAACAAGGTGTGAGTTGCTTCCTTATTAACGGTTTTTAAGGGGACAAGGTGCAAGTTGTTTTCCTTATTAACGATTTGATAGAAATCGAAATCAAGGTGTGAGTTGCTTTCTATGGTTAGAATATGGTACGATTGATAGAATTTAAGGTGTGAGTTGTTTTCTATGTTATATTTGATAGAAATCAAGGTGTGAGTTGCTTTCTCTGGTATGATTACGGTACGATTGATAGAATTCAAGGTGTGAGTTGTTTTCTATGTTATATTTGATAGAAATCAAGGTGTGAGTTGCTTTATATGGTACGATTATGGTACGACTGATAGAATTGAAGGTGTGAGTTGTTTTCTATGTTATATTTGATAGAAACCAAGGAGTGTGTTGCTTTCTATGTTTCGTTTTATAAGAAACCAAGGTGTAAGTTGTTTTCTTTTATTTCGATTTGAAAGGAAATTAAGGGTGGGTTCAATGCATCAATAGGTATGTAGTTTAAAGGGAAAAAGTTTCCAAGTACTTGGTATTGATGGTTGAACGATCACGCATGTATAATTATGGGATTATATATCGATTTTTATCTGTGTTAAAAATCAGGGGCGTGACAATTGATCTCTCTGCTGACCTTCCTTTAGAGGTTGTGATCAAGTGTAAGAATGAAAAAAATTTTGTGCAAGCGGTGGATTATGAGAAGCTTCCTGACCTTTGTTCCCATTGTGGTAATATGGGACATCGTATCACTGATTGCAAGTTTTTGAAGCCCTCTGCCAATGATCTGATGAGCGTCCAAGGTATGTACGAGGACGTTCTTATAAGCCTCGAGCTAAACAATCCCAAAAAAGGGTTGTTTCCCAAGTGTATGTTCCAAAGCGGCGTCCCGGTAAGGAGATTATTGTTCAAGCCACTCCTATTCCTATCATGGATGATGGTAAAGGCCCCTCTTTTGTGCACAAGTCATCGATCATCCTGGAACATCATGTTACGGATGGCGTGGATAAGTCGTTGTGTGATGCACAACCCAATGAGGTTAGGTCAGCTATGAACTTACAATTGCAGATCCCACTTAAGCAAGAGGATGCTCCAATTTCCATTCTCGATGTGATAGGTTGCAAGAGTGATGAGGCTAGTGGTATGGAGCAAGTTGTTAGTATTGTGAGATTTGCCTAGTCTCCGATGACTTTTCACTCTTCCACTCTCTCTCTCTCTGTGACAAAGGGAGGGAGGGCAAAATTGTCCAAAAAATAAACAAAAATAAAAATAAAAACCTAATTGGGTATTAGGGAAAAAATATGTAATTTTTTTTTTGTCAAAGGATGTCAGCCCATTATATACATTCAGCAAGCAGTATAAAAACTAAACACCCCTATGGGATCGACAGAAAGAATCGTTCCTCAGAGATATCCTGAGACTCATATTCTAAAACAAGAACAAGAACCCAAAATACCCCCAGTACACCCAAATTTTAAAATAATTCACGCACCATTATTCTACATAAAAACCTAAAAACTCCGAAACGGAATAAAAAACCCTCAGAGCTATTGGTCTCTGCGTCCAAGATCAAAAATCAAGCAACATTTGGAGTAGAGGATGATGTGTCACCATCTACTCCATCATCATTCATCAGCATGTTGGTGGCATCACGAGTGTGAAAATATGTGCAATTTGTGTGATGTTACCTACTCCCAAGATTAGGAGGTCAAGTTTTAGTAAAGGGGAAAAGTAAGAGTATCGTACCCAAGGGATTGAGTAACTCTACCCTAAGCTAGATTACTGCGAAAATAAACCTAGAAAACACATGTGAGTCTATCTTTTTACAAATTAATAGTCTCGGCCCTTTGGAAGCCAAAACTATCAATAATGATATTTACAATGATAAAGTGGTGAATCGGCTTTATTGATTTTAATTATTAAGAAGTAAATTAAGTTGCACAAAAATAAAGTAAGCAAATAAAAATAGAGACTTTGATGTAAGAGAGAAATAGAGACTTAGGCATCACACCTAACCTTACTCACGCACATAATATAACCCCAAATTAATGTAACAACTTACTTTGATAAATTTCCCCTTAGTGCTTTGGTGAAGCTACCAAGAAACCAACTAGTCATGCAATTTAACAATTTCTTTTGAAGCAAAGCTAAATTACACAACCTTTATACCATTCAAATCTTCCGGATCCTAAATGGCCTATGGTGCCATAAGCCTAAATTCTTTCGGAACCTAAACTCACAACATCATGCTTTAATTTCAAGGTAAGAAATTCAAGCAACTTAGTTCTTCCCGTAGGAATAAGCTAAGCCACCACCTATTTAGCTACACATACTCACGGAATCAAGAGTTTATCAAGTTCATGTTTCCGATTCATTAATTTCCTAAAGCATGCTTCTAGGTGATAAATCTATAAACACACTTAGGATACATGAAAGTATAGTAGCCAAAAGATTCAAAACATGCATAAACATCAAAGAACATAAAGATTACATTGTTTTGTGCACAAGTTTGGCTAGGGCTAAGCCCTAACCCCAAATTCAACTACTCACAACTCATATTTATACAATTACAAGCCATAAACATCATAAATAACAAATAAAAGAGAGCAAAGAGTGGAGAACAAGTGATATACCCATGGGTTTGACTCTTTTTGGAGCCAAACCAAAAGCACAAGATGTCTCTCTTGCCTCCTAGATGCTATATGAGAAGAGAAATGCTTCAAAGTATAGGGATTTCGGTTTCTAGAACCCAAATCACTGTACAAATCCACAAAATCTCAAGAACAAAGTAAGAACAAGACTTGAATGTGTGAAAAACAAGAGAAGTGATTGATCAAAGTGTGTAGAAACTTCGGTTTTGGTGAAATCCAAGTGGCTACACACCTTTCTCTTACACAAAACTCAAAGAACTATGTACAAAGTATGAAAAACTAACCTAAAACTAAAGAAAAGAGAGATTTTAATGCTCCAAAATGAGGGAGCCAAGGGGGAGCACGGTTTTGGTGAGAGAGGAAGGGCTATTTAAAGGCTAAGGCAATTCAAATCAAGGGTGGAGATCAAAAGGAATGAAGGGCATGTGATTGACAAATGTGTAAGCACAAAATGTGGATCTAGTTTTTAACTCCACATAGAAATAACCTAAAAAGCCCCTAGATATTTTGGTGGAGAAGAAAAAGTAAGGGTAGAAGGGTCATTGTGTAGGGGAACAAGGTAATAAATGGGAGTCAAAGGTGTAAGGTGTAAAAATTGGACCACTTGTCATCTTTCAACTTTTGAATTTCAAAATAACTTGGACCTAAAGTCTTCCCACCTAAAGTCTCTAACCCTAATCAGCTCTTTCCTGTTCTCCACACATGTTCTCGACCGGCCAACTCAGCCGGAAATGTCCGAAATCCGGCGTTGACAACCGTTGACCCATTTTTTGTCCGTTTGCTCACTTTGTTCTCCTTTCTTTCTTCAATTGAATCTCCACCGAGAGTTCGGAATTGACCTTTGACTTCTTCATACAAAATGTTCCTTTATGAGTATATATCATCCTGATAAAATTTTAGAGCTTAATTCATTGTAGTTTGCCCGGAAATGCTGCTGGAATCCGTATAGGTCCGGTTTTGCAGTTTTTGTCTTCTAGTGCAGAAAATTACACCGATCTTTTGAAGGCCTTCCACTCCGAACTAGCTCTTAAACTCTTCATAACAAATTATCCTTAGGATGCCCAGAATGGATCTGAAAAGTTTTAACTCATTCGGAGTTCATTTGGTCAGTCTGCCGCTCCTCCTTCCTTGCCTAGCTCGGTTTCTCCTAGCCGGAGTAGGAAAATGTCCTAAGATTGACTTTTTAGTGCATTTCCAAGCTTCTCCATCATTTCCTAGCATGATAAGGAAAACATAATAAATAGATATAAATAAACACAAAGGTTAAGCAAAAGTGCAAGATTAGGGAAATAATTAGTAGGTAATTGTGGATCTAACACAGCACTGCCCAAAGTAAAAGGCCCCAATCAACTTTGTTCCAAATAGAGACCCAAGTAGCCCACCCAGCCCACAATGAGTCCACCATCCCAAAAGTCCAGCCTAGGGAAGTAGTAACAACCCTCGAGGCCCAAGCTCCACAGAGCCCAGACACCCCAAGAGCCCCTTGCACAAACCCTAGAGGCCCATTGTCCATATTCCATGTCGCCGTCATCACCCTGCCACCGCCTCTGCCGTCAAAAATAGCATCAACACTCCAGCACATGCCACCACCACCCACGCCGCCGTTGTCACCACCAGAGGCTATACAAGCCACAGCCCAGGCAAAGGAACACTTCAACCGAACCGGTCTCATAGACAGCAGCTTCGGTGTTGAGGCAGGCAGATACAGCCTTCCAATCTCTGTCATCAACAACTAGAAAGGCATGCCAACAACGCCGAGCTCAAATTTCTCGCCAGTAGATGACAAAAAATGAGAGAAGACTCACCCTCGAACCAGCGGCGTCCCCACCACAAACTCTGGCCCTCTGGTTTTCACGACTTGAAAATCACCCAATCTTAGATCGGACCCCCCATCTCTATCACAGCTTTCCCAGACCCAGATTGTCGGATCGAGGGCCGCTAGCTCCAACACCACTGCCATATGGATCTCCACCAAACCAGATCCAATCAGCCAGCACCCCATCCCTACCAACATCAGTAGAAGCACCTCCTCAACCCAAACAGGGAGACAAGCGAATAATTTTGTCGCGCCGCAATATGAAAAGCAGAGCAGGCGAGTAAATTTGTCACCGCCGCTCACAGAAGAGAGAAACAGACGATAGTCCTCTCTACAGAGAGTCATGTTTTCAGTATATTGTCTAACTCTTTGTTATTTGAAATATAACTTGAGAAAGTTGGTGAACAAGATTGCTAGTATTTTAGTTTTTAGTAATTTACCAAAAACATAAAAATGGTAGAAACAAAATGCCAGTTCAGCTGCAAAAAAAAAAAAAATGTAATTTGTTGGGAGGCAATCTTATAAGATTTTGCAGTAAATTGAGTTAAAGTCAATTAAATTTGGGTAAATTGACATTTTCCCTACCTTGTCGACAATTTCGTCTTTTTGTTAGTAATTTCAATTGGCTCCATTTTCACACGACTTCTCTTGAAATTCACAACTCTACTTATTTACTGCAAAATAAATACAAATAAATTAATTACATAATAACTTATTTGAAGATTAGCTTAGTTCTAGTGTTTAGAATGCAATTATGCGCATATAAATGCATGTAATCAGTTCACCAAAATAGAGCTGAAGAAGGAACTGGGCAAGAAGAATGATAGGTACAGAATTCAGAATTTAGGGAAAACGAGAGAAACAACAAAAGGAAGAGAAATGGAAAATGCAATATCTTCATTCATGCCCAAAACCGGGAATGGGTTACAATTATAAAGACTTGGCGTTCTATGCTATTATACTAGATAGAGACACATGGTCCGGACCACTCGAGGAATTCTTATCTAGCGTCTTGGGCTGAACTGGTATGCTGCTGCTGCTTCCATTTGGGTTACTGATCTGTGCTTGTGAAGAGAATATTAGGATGACGGAGAGATGGTTCTAACAAAGAACAGAGCGAAGAACAAAGCATTGGGGGCGAAACTGAAAAGGGGGAACAGCAGGTGATAAAAGTTAGAATTACACCAGGGGCCACTGCCCCACTTGTCCTATACTGCGTCCACCGTGCCTATAGCATGTCACTTCTATAATTTCTTGCCTGGACTCCAAGTTGCAACAACCACAATGTAACACCGACGATCTCCACAAGCTCAAAAATCAATCGCCAAAACCGACAAAATGAGCCACAGAACAACTGCAAAGCAAGACGATAGCCATCGGCATACCATAAAAGAGGTTGCACCAACCACCTCCAAACTAAGAACGGTTCTGCGAGTCTCCTAGAATCAGTGAGAAACTCTCAGATTTTCGATAACAATCCTAAGAAAGAAGATGGGTATAAAGATAATAATGATGATGATAATTCAAGGTCATTTTATTTTTGTTGGCCGAGCCCAAGACAAAGATCAAGATAATAATGTAAACAATCTACCACGAATTTTACACGTTAGAAAACATATAAGTGCTAGCGAATGGAGACCACACGTACACATGAAAGAAAGAGATGGACGAGACATCACCTGGTTAATAATTAGATCAAGTTGAATGTAGGGTGCTATATCTCTCTCATACAGTCGTCCACCGGCAGATAAGCGCAACTTTTTCCTATCGATCCCATCTCATATTTGGCCACACATTTCCTCAGCTCCACTTAATTTGATTGTGTTTTTTACGTTCCTTATACGCATTTAGATATTTGGAGTTCTTATTTTTAAAATATTCAGCAATGATTTTATCGGATATCATCATCAAATCCTTTGCCTATATATATCATTTATTTCTCTAAAGATTTGCACTCAGCTTCGAAATCTCTTTCGATCTGTCAAACTTGATCGGAGTTATTAAGGTTATATTTATGCCGAAACTACATAATAGTCTTCGGCTCTTCAGTACCAGTATGCATCTTTAGAACTTATACGAAAGAAACTTGAGGAAAATAAAGCAAATGGCATTATTGTCTCCAGAGCAAGAACACCACAGGAAAGCATTTGGATGGGCTGCAAGGGATTCATCTGGTGTTCTCTCTCCCTTCAAATTCTCAAGAAGGTACTCATTTGAAATAGTCGTTCAGTATCTCCGTTTTTCATTTTGTTCTCCGGAATTGCACTAAATTTACAAATTGGTTGCAGGGAAACAGGACCGAACGACGTAAGATTCAAAGTGTTATACTATGGAGTATGCCATTCGGACATTCACATGATCAAAAATGATTGGGGAATGTCTACCTATCCTATAGTACTACCTGGGTACTCTTATGTCCATAGAATTTAGAGTGATATCAATATCTTAATTTTCCTTGTTTAATTATGAGTGTATTTTTTCAATGTACTTAATTGGGATATTCTGCAGGCATGAACTTGTTGGTGTAGTGACAGAAGTAGGGTGCAAAGTAAAGAAATTCCAAGTTGGAAACAAGGTCGGTGTTGGTTGCATGGTGGACTCTGACAGAACTTGTGAAAATTGTGTACCCGACCTAGAAAATTACTGTCCTCGAATGATACAAACTATGATGGAACCATGACATACGGAGGTTACTCAAACCACATGGTGACCGATGAGCACTTCATTGTTCGTATCCCGGATAACTTACCTCTTGATAATGCTGCTCCGCTCCTATGTGCTGGGATTACAACTTAAAGCCCCTTGAGATATTATGGACTTGACAAACCAGGTATGCATCTTGGTGTGAGTGGCCTAGGCGGCTTAGGTCACGTGGCCGTGAAATTTGCCAAGGCTTTGGGGCTCAGGGTTACAGTGATTAGTACCTCCCCTAATAAGAAGAAGGCAGCTATTGAACATCTCAGTGCTCATGCATTTTTATTCAGCACTGACCAAGATCAGATGCAGGTAATTACCGATGAACAAAATGAGTGCCTTCATGATTTTAAGTTGATTCATATATGCATGTGTATAGTGAACTAATGCAGTTTCTATAACATTAATTGTACGCTGCCATGAGCACAATGGATGGTATCCTCGAGACAGTTCCTGCAGTTCACCCTCTAGAGCCTTTAATTAATTTGTTGAAGACTAATGGAAAGGTTGTTAGGGTTGGAATAGTGGCGCAGCCACTCGATCTTCCAGTTTTTCCATTGCTCCTCGGTAAGCATAATTGCATAAATGTAACTACGTGTAAAAATTAAGTTAATTGGATTTACACCGCTGGGAGCTAATATGCATAATGAATATATATGCATGAGAGTTGATAACAACTTTGCAATTACAGGAAGGAAAATGGTAGCTGGTAGTGCCATTGGAGGTATGAAGGAAATGCAAGAGATGATTGATTTTGCTGCTGAACATAACATAACAGCTGACATTGTGCTTATTCCGATAGATTAACTGAACACCGCTATGGAACGCGTTGTCAAAAAAGATGTTCAGTTTCGATTTGTCATCGACATAAGTCTGAGTGTTAAGTTTTTCATACAAATCAATCAATGGGATGATGCATTAATAATTGACTTTCCGTATGATGGAGTTCTTTATCATCCAGTTCTATCAACGAGGTACAATTGACTATTAATTGCTCCACTGTGTGCCAGTTATTAGTTAGTTAAATTGAAAAGAAAATTGTTGAAACTAGAAAAAATAAAAGTGAAACTATTTAGCTTTTTGTTTTTCTCTCTCCTCTCACTAGAGATTTTTGAAAATGTTAAATTTGTTGTAGAGAAACTGAATTTGAGAGGAATTTGCTGTGTATTCTCATTGATAATAGGAGCCTCTTTATATAGAGGATTACACTGCATAGAATCTCAATCATACAAGGAAAGTAATTCTACATTGATTAGGATTCTAGATCCTTCTAATAAAATCCTATTACCACTAGGTCAAGTAACCTAGGGTTTGGGCTAAACACAAATTAGGTTTTCCTTCAACACTCCCCCTTGTGTTGCCCAAACGCGGTGCTTCTCTCGTTGCCTCATTAAAAACCTTGCCGAGTAACAAAAACCCAGTGGGACAAAAATAACCTCGGTCGAAGGGGAAAAAGAGCACAACACACCCTTCACGATTCGAGACGAACATGTAGACATCTCCCCCTGATGTCTGCACCTCCCCCTGATGACTATGATCATGGGAGTTCAGATAACTTCCGCAAGCCAATTCTTGCCACATGTTTCTCGAATGTGGATTTGGGCAATGACTTAGTAAATAAGTCTGCCACATTGTCCTCAGATCGAACTTGGTTCACTTTGATCTTGAGGAGCTTCTGTTGTTGCTGATTGTAGAAGAATTTAGGTGATATATGCTTGGTGTTGTTGCCTTTGATGTAGCCTTGCTTCATTTGTTCAATGCAAGCAGCATTATCCTCATAAATGCTCGTTGGCTCATCTGTTGTAGACTTCAAACCACAATTGTTTCGAACATGCGTAACTATGGATCGAAGCCATATACATTCACGGACTGCTTCGTGAAGAGCAATAATCTCTGCATGATTCGAAGAGGTAGCAACTAAAGTCTGCTTCGTAGACCTCCAAGATATCGCGGTCTTTCCCATAGTGAAAACATAACCAGTTTGGGAGCGACCTTTGTGTGGGTCAGAGAGGTACCCAGCATCAGCAAAACCTTCCAAAACACTTATATCGTTTTGGGTTGGGGATAGGGAACGCGGCCCACCATTTGTGGCGTCCCTGGCACTTGATGGGTCCGAATCCATCATCTCTCTATAGGGATAGAACAGGCCCATATCGATCGTACCACTAAGGTATCGAAAGATATCTTTAACACCAGTCCAATGGCGTCGTGTTGGCGCAGAGCTGTATCTAGCTAGCAAGTTTACTGCGAATGAGATATCCGGTCTTGTGCATTGTGCCAAGTACAATAATGCGCCTATTGCACTTAGGTAGGGCACTTCAGCCTCTAGCACATCTTCATCGTCATTTTTTGGACGAAATTGATCCTTCTTTGGATCAAGACTACGGACGACCATTGGGGTGCTTGAAGGCTTAATCTTATCAGTGTTGAAATGCCTAAGCATCTTTTGGGTATAAGCTGATTGATGAATCAGGATACCATCTCTACGGTGCTCAAGTTCCAAACCGAGGCAAAACTGTGTTTTCCCAAGATCTTTCATCTCAAACTCAGATTTCAAGTGTTCAGCGGTTTCCCTTAACTCTTTAAGGGTGCCAATTATGTTCATGTCATCAACATAAACCGCTACTATTGCAAATCCGGAACTTGTCCTTTTTATGAACACACATGGGCATAGTTCATTGTTGACATATCCCTTTCCAATCAAGTAGTCACTAAGACTGTTATACCACATCCGTCCAGATTGTTTCAATCCATATAGTGAGCGTTTCAATCTAATCGCAAACGTACTCCGTGGTTTAGAGCCACTTGATTTGGGTAGCTGAATTCCATCTGGAATCTTCATGTATATCTCTGTATCTAGATCCCCATATAGATACGCAGTAACCACATCCATAAGCTGCATATTCAGTTTTTCGGAAACTACCAAACTGACAAGGTATCGGAATGTAATGACGTCCATTACGGGAGAATAGGTCTCCTCGTAGTCGATTCCAGGGCGTTGTGAGAAACCTTGCGCCACAAGGCGAGCTTTGTATCTTACAATCTCGTTTTTCTCATTACGCTTTCTAACGAATACCCATTTATGACCGACTGGTTTGGTGTTGGGCGGTATTGGCACAACTGGTCCGAATACCTTTCTTTTCGCTAGAGAATCAAGTTCTGCCTGGATCGTATCTTTCCACTTTGGCCAATCGGCTCTACTCTGGCATTCAGCCACAGAGCGTTGTTCGATGTCATCGGTCTCAATAATCTCACGCGCCACTGAATACGCGAATGCATCATCGATGATGATGGAGTTTCTTTCCCACGTCCCAAGTACACTAGTGTAATTAACAGAGATCTCTACGTTCTCAGGGATAGGTTCTGACATTGAGGTGTCCCCCAATGATGTCTCTTGGACATAACCATAATCCGGAACATTCTCATGGGACGGATTTTGAGTATCGATGATCAAAGGATTTGTTTGTGCCTCATTCGCCTTCTTTCTAGGGCGAGTATCCTTCGAACCAATCGGTCTACCGCGCTTTCTGGCGGGACCTGCGGCCATAGATGCCACATCATTACCATGTTGGGCAATGGCGCCATCTCCTGGTGTGAAAGGAGTGGCGTGATGTCCAGTATTTGAGACATCGATCCTTGCAGGCACGTTTGCAGCAGGTATGTGTGATCTTGTCACTTTAGCAACATCAGAAAACGCATCAGGCAGAGTGTCTGCTACGTTCTGGAGCTCGATTATTCTTCGCACTTCAAGTTCGGACTATGCGGTACGGGGATCGAGATGAGACATAGTGGGGACAGACCACGACAATTCCTGTCGTTCCTGTTGAACATCTGTGTTCTTATCTCCCCCTAATGATGGGAAGACTGTCTCATCAAAGTGACAATCGCAAATCTAGCGGTAAAAAGATCGCCTGTCAAGGGTTCAAGGTAGCGGACGATTGTTGGAGATTCATATCCAACATAAATGCCCATTCGTCGTTGTGGACTCATCTTAGTACGCTGTGGCGGCGTAATAGGCACATAAATGGCACACCCAAAAATGCGTAAGTGCGAGATATCAGGCTCGTACCCAATCACTAGCTGTAACGCAGAGTAAGATTGAGTGGCAGTGGGTCGTAGACGAATTAGCGTTGCTGCATGCAATATGGCATATCCCCAAGCAGAAACAGGGAGATTGGTGCGCATAACCAATATCCGTGCTATCATCTGTAGTCGTTTGATATCGGCTTCTGCGAGACCATTTTGGGTATGAACATGGGGAACTGGATGTTCGACATCAATCCCCAGTGACATGCAATAGTCATCGAATATTTTCGATGTAAACTCCCCAGCATTATCAAGTCGAATCGACTTAATAGGGTGGTCCGGGTAGTGAGCCCGTAGACGGATAATCTGGGCGAGGAGTTTTGCATAAGCAGCATTCCGAGTGGACAGTAACGCGACATGTGACCAGCGTGTCGACGCATCAACCAATACCATAAAGTATTTAAAAGGTCCGCATGATGGTTGAATTGGTCCACAGATATCCCCTTGGATTCTTTGTAAGAATGGAATAAGTATTTTGGGATCCTTTGCGTAGGACGGTCTCGGTCCTAATTTCCTGAAGGAACAGGCTTTGCAGAAAGAGCGAGGGGCCTTAGAAGCAACTAATGAGGATTTTGGTTGGGCCCGAGCGTCCGTAGCGCTATTAGAAGCAAAGTGTGTGACTACTTCTCCCATTATGGCGTTAGGGCCATGGAAAGTGGTGTGTGTAGCGTCATGGCTACTAGGAGGAACAACCATGGCGACATGCTCACGGTTGGCTCCATTAATGGCGTCATCACATGGGACATGGGCGGTCTTGTGGAGCCCCAAGACAGCTGCAGTTCCAGATGCTGCAATGGTTGCGGTCTTGCTAAGTCCTGGAATCAATTTTCGATTCTTGCTTCTTCTCACTCTGAAGAATGGATGTCCGTGTGAAGTCTTTAGTATACGGAGCATCATATCACGACCAGGATGTCCTAGTCGGTCATGCCAAAGCCAATATGTGTCTGAATCCAAGAGATCTTCTCTTATGATATTATTGGATTCAATAGGTCGAATCGTAGTGACATAAAGTCCACTAGATTGACACATAAGCTTCTCTAAGATGCGCTTTCTTCCCCAATCATTAGAGGAAATGCAAAGGAATTCTATTCCGTTCTCACAATGCGTTTTCGCATGGAATCCGTTGGCTCTAATATCTTTAAAACTCAATAAGGTCCGATTTGCCTTAGGTGCGTAGAGAGCTTCAGTGACTTTAATCAAGGTGCCATTGGGCAAAAGGAATTGGGCCATTCCATGTCCTTGAACTAAACTTGATGGCCCAGCCATCGTAGTCACAGATGAATATGTAGGCAACATCTCTAAGAATAATTGCCTATGTCGTAGAATGGTGTGCGTAGTCGCACTATCCGCAAGACATTGAAGTTCATCCATTCCTAAAAGAAAGAGCTCGTAATTAAAAAGGAGTTATAAAGAAAAGAACTCAACTTTTATTAATAAGCCAAACGGAATTACATCATCGTTTCTCATAACCAAAGTAAACCTAATCCAATAAACTAGTTAATGCAAAACAATGGTAGTTGCCTATCTTCTTTCGGTAATTTCAATGTAAATGTGACCAGTTAAGTAGAGAGATGTCGGTGGAGGAAAGCTCGCTTAAGAACCACTTATCTCAAAACCTTTCTAGACATCACTTTTACATTAAGTACTCCTACTTTGAAGAAAGACTAGTATCATTGGCATCTACTACAAAAGTAATATGGAATTTCCTACATCTCTTGGAAAATAAAAAGATTTAATCAAAATCGCCAGTTTCTGGTTCTTGATCCTTGTAGTCTTCCACCCTTAGATCGAGATCTCCATCTTGATCTTCTTGTTCCATGTAATGTGCCTCCCTTGCTTCACGATACATCTTGTATGCGTTTGCAACATTCTGGGGTGCAGTACACTTCTTTGCCCAATGTCCATTTAATTCACATCTGAGACAAGCATCATTATGGTCAGATTCCCTTGATCGAGACGCTCTGGGGGCATTTGGTAGACGGTTATTACCTTTGGTGGCGTTACCACCATAACCGGAGGCTTGGCCTCTCTCTCTCTTTACACGTTTACCTCCACGGTTCCTTGCACGCCTATCTTGGCGATTTCCTTCCTCTTTAGGGCGAGAATATGGACCAGAACGTCCAGAATTATCCCTACTCTTAGGGTTTCGCTCCTTGAGTCCTCCCTTGGGGGCACGACTATAATTAGACTCCGGAATTGACTTGGTTCCCACGGGTCTAGAGTTATAGTTCTTCACAAGTATGTTGTCGTGCTTTTCAGCTACATTCATGGCACCAATTAGCTCATGAAATCTTGTGATGCGTCTAGCATTGACATCAATCCGATAGTTTTTGGCTATCATCAACGCAGAGACGGGGAAGGTGGAGAGAGTCTTCTCGATCAACATCGTATTAGTGATGTCTTGTCCACAAAATTCCATCATAGACTTGATACGGAGTGCTTCCGAATTGTAGTCAAGTACAGACTTGAAATCACAGAAGCGAAGGCTATGCCATTTCACTTCTAAGTCTGGAAGTAGGGAATCACGGACGTTGCCAAAACGCTGCTTGAGTTCCACCCATAGCCTTCTTGGGTCTTCCTCATTGAGATACTCATTTTGGAGCTCGTCATTCATGTGCCTTGTCATGAGAATGATGGCTTTTGCTTCATTAGCCTCTCTCGTAGCTCTATTTGCTTCAAAAGCAGCAACTTGTTGAGGAGTAAGCACGTCCTGACTTGGCTCTTGGATCGTACTCAGGATCCCATCAGCCTTAAGATGCTGGCGCACATCACGGACCCACTTATGGTATCCTGCGCCTGTTGTCTCAAGTGGAGTGAAGCTCAACTTGTTCAGGTTACTCATCCTGAAAAACAACAAGAAAATAGGGTTAGTTTCGGAGCGAAGAAGGCTACCACGAAAAACTATATAATTTCTGAGCGTAGTTGCTTATTAGGGATTTTCTGAGCGTAGTCGCTTCCAAGAAAATCCGATTCCAAGAGGGGTTTTGGATTAGATCGAAACGACGATGTATGTGGTCGATCGTTTTCTTCTCAACAAACTCTAAGTTTGGAGGACTCTACAAGCTCCAAGCTTGGAGTGAGCACGAACCCCCACAGTTCGGCTATTGGTCTCCCCTATGAAGAAGAAGAGGGGGTAGAAGAAGGGATGTTGGAAGTCCCCGAGAAAAGAAGAAAATAATGAAAAACTTCAAAAAAAAAACGGGAACTTTTAGAAAAGTTTACCTTGAAAAATAGCCGGAAATTTTGACCGGAAAATTCCTTTGAAGGTGGCCGGAAAAAAGGTCGT
This sequence comes from Rosa lucieae, assembly GCA_024704745.1. Classification (NCBI taxonomy): domain Eukaryota; kingdom Viridiplantae; phylum Streptophyta; class Magnoliopsida; order Rosales; family Rosaceae; genus Rosa; species Rosa lucieae. The sequence goes on along the minus strand of CM045494.1, from coordinate 21,257,896 downwards.
CGGAGGTCGCCGGAAAAGTGGCCTGAAACTGGTGGCCGGAGGTGGTGGCCGGAGCTAGGCAGGTTGGTGCAGGGCAGTTGCGGAGGCGTGCGGGGCTGCTGCAGGGCTTGTGCAGGGGCTGTGCGGAGGGTGTGCAGGGCCTGTCAGCAGGTGCTGCGCAGGGGTTCGGCAGATGTCGGCAGGTGTGTACGGGGCTGTCGGCAGGTGCTGCGCAGGGGTTCGGCAGGTCTCGGCAGATGCAGGCACAAGGCTCGGCAGGGGCAGGCACTCGTCTCGGCAGATGTCGGCAGCTGCTCGGCAGGGCTCGCAGGGGCAGGCACAAGGCAGGGGCCGGTCTGATTTTTCTGATGGCCGGTTCAGGGGTTTTCCGGCAGGTTCCGGTGGATCCGCCGCCGGTTCTGGGCTCCTGGGGATTAGGGCTTCGATATGTGGGGCGGTGGTTGCAAGATTTTGGGGGCTACGAAATTAGGGTTTCAGGGTTAGAGGCTCGTGCTGATAACGTGTTGTAGAGAAACTGAATTTGAGAGGAATTTGCTGTGTATTCTCATTGATAATAGGGGCCTCTTTATATAGAGGATTACAATGCATAGAATCTCAATCATACAAGGAAAGTAATTCTACATTGATTAGGATTCTAGATCCTTCTAATAAAATCCTATTACCACTAGGTCAAGTAACCCAGGGTTTGGGCTAAACACAAATTAGGATTTCCTTCAACAAAATTTAATTTTTATTTGGTTATTCGATTGAGTGATTGAACTTTCAGGGTGTGCATCTATGAATGAAGGATATGCAAATTTAATTAGAGATCTTAAAAGAATTTTTTTTTTAAGACTAATTAGATGGGGGGGGACATGACCCTAACCCCTCCAGTAAGAAAGTTGAAAGACATCTGATCAAACAATCAAGCAAAAAACTACCAAAAGCAAAAATTAGGAAGCCCCATAAAATCTCTGTTGCAAAAAGAAGCAACAAAATCAGGGGGCGAGTCCCACGAAACCATAGTATCTGAAGTGAGACCAAAGTTTGCAAGAGCATATGCAACTTGATTCCCTTCCCGAAATATATATATGAGAGCATCGGAATTGCATTTGAGAGATACGGTGTAAGCAATTACCCCATTCTACTCGAATTTGCCAAGGCACCAAATTGGGTGATTTAAGAAAATGAAGAACTAGAGTTGAGTCAACCTCCAACCACACATGTTTCCAATCTCGAATCCAAGCTAGCTCAATTGCTTTAATAACTGCCATTACCTCAGCTGCCACTGAACTTGGAATGTCAAGATTAGAACAAAAGCCACCAAGAAATGTACCCTTGAAATCCCGAAACACACCACCATAGCTAGCCTGACCTGAGGCACTCCTCCAAGAGCCATCTGTATTAATTTTCACCCAACCCATTATAGGAGGGATCCAATTAACCTCAATGATTGAAGGAGCTCTACGTGGCCTGCATGTAGCCCAACCTTTTCAAAACAATTAGCTCTTGCACATTATTAAACATAGTACCTGAACCAAGCTTACTGGAAGCTAAGATTTGTCCGTTAATCAATTGATATGCCTTGGGTAGCTCGACAATAATTCCATCATATTTTACCTTGTTTCTGAAGTGCCAGATACACCATAGCACCACCACAAATGATGCAAGCCAAAGTTCACGTAGTTGGGGACTACGACCAGCTAACCCATGATGCAATATGTCCACAAGAGAACCATGAAGCTCACCCAAATCAAACAACTCTGCCATACGCCGCCAAATTGTTGTCGCGAAGGAACAAGACAAAAAAATATGATCAACGGACTCACCGTGATGATGACAAAGAACACATCTTGATGCAAGAGATACCCCACCTCTTTGAAGAAAATCCTCTGAAAGAACACATCCTTTTAAAGAGATCTTAAAAGAATTAATTTTTAGGGAAAATTTCGCAAACAGTACACCAAGTAAAGGCCACTAATAATTCTTATACATAAAGTTCCAAACCATACATTTCGGTACACGAAATCTGAAACTCGACCTACTATCAGTACACGACGTCAATTTTTGACACCAAAATGTCCATTATGCCCTCAGTTCTTTTTTTTTATATAATAATTTTTTTTTCTGTTATTTTTTTTCCCTTCGTTTTAATTTCTTTCTTCTTCCTTCTTCCGGGCTCACTCCCTCGCTTCCAACACCGCCTTCCTCACCTCCACGCTCACTCCCTTGCTTCCAACGCCGCCCTTGCCCTCTAATTGAACACCCATTCCTCCACCCGAGAACAGGTTTTGCTCTAAATTTAGTAGCTAGGTTTTTGAATTTGATTGTGATTCTTGTGTAAAACTCTGAATTGTTGCATATCTTGTTCAAAGTTTGGATCTTTCTTATCTGGGCGTGTTGCTTTTAATTTGAATTAGGAGGTTTCTCTATCTGGGTCTTTGACTTTGAAGTAGGAGTTAGATTTTCCCATTATCTCTCTATCTCTCTCTCTCTCTCTCTCTCTCTCTCTACGAGACAAATTGTGGTGTAGCTGTGGCTATTGCAAATTGTGTTGAAGTTCAGGGATTTTTCCTTGTTTTTGGTCCTGGTTGAGTTTCATGGCTGTAGGTGATCAGTGCCTTTTTATGTTTCCTTTGTTGATATAGTTCATGTTTGTACTTGTGGACAGGCCCAGTTGAGAGAGGTGACATTGCAGGAGGAAAATGCTGCATATGAAAAGGCTATATCAAACTGTGAAAGTAAAATACATGAGAAGATTGAGGAAGCGGAGTTACTTAGGAGGAAATTAGAGGTGAGATTTATGGTCCTACAGCTTATATTTGTAACTCAGCCAATATTTAATCATGTGAAAAGTTTCCATGATGCTTGGAACTGTGTATCTGATTAGTGTGCCTTCTTCTAGTGATTGTAATTTGTAATTCAGAAGTTTAGACTTGAAAAGAAATATGTCTTATAATGTTGAGGATATGCGTTGTAGTTAAGTTTTAAGCCATTAGTTGAAATTGATGAATATTGTCATCAGGAATTGGAGGAGACTGAAAAGAATTTGAGAGATGAGATGGAAAATGCACAAACAACATTGGATAACAGTCTATCTCGCAGATCAGATGAAGCTGTTGGCAACTCGAAAACTTCAGTTGAAACTGGAGATGACATGGAATCATCAAAGAACGCTATACTAGACAAGTTAGAGGAGAGGAAAAGAGAATTGGTTCGTTGCTCTTTCTTTTGATCTTAAAATCTTCTCACATCTTGTTCTTTTTTCAGAGTGCGTGTGCACCTGTGTTATCTTATTTTGGTGGCTGAGAAGTTAACAGAGGTGGGTGAGCTCGAGCTTCTTCTCACATGAAAACAGAGGTGGGTTTCGTGGAGCCGGAAGAAGGAAGAAGAAAGAGATAAAAACAAAGGAAAAAAAATAACATAAAAAAATATTTAAAAAAAAAAGAACTGAGGGCATAATGGACATTTTGGTATCAAAAATTGACATCGTGTACTGATAATGGGTCGAGTTTCAGATTTCGTGTACCGAAATGTTTGGTTTTGAATTTTATGTACGTATGAGAATTATTAGTGGCCTTTACTTGGTGTACTATTTGTGAAATTTTCCCTAATCTTTATGATGTTCTGGAAAAAGAAGTGCATATTGCATAAACAATGATGAAAAAACCAAAGCTGTTGGCAAAAACCATAGTCCAAAGTTTTTACCATTTTTTTATTGCTATATGGTAATTATCTATACTATTATTAAGAGAATAGACTTTGTTAGCCAAAACTGAAAATTTTGACAGATTTAACCCTGAAAGATTAAAAAACTTTGAGAATAAATTAAATCACAAGGGTAAATATGACAATTACAAAATAGATTTTTATTAAGAAAATTAAAAAGAAAAATGATCCCACAACCCCTACTTTTCTCTCAAACTATTTTCTCTCTGCAATAACTGTTTTATTTTGTTAAAGGAAAAACATATTGTGTGTCTTCGTCAAAGTAACTGACGAAGAGGGAATCAAGGAATCAGTGATTACTATCAATCAGCGCAATTACGGATTAATCAGCATTTAGTATCATTAATGTAATCGATATTTCCATTGTAATTCTATCCCTATATAAAGGGCCTATGAAATGAAATGAGTAGACCAATTCTAGTTGTCATTTTACTTTAACACGTTATCAGCACGCTCAGAGCAAATAGCCAATAAAAAAAACCAAAACCCTAGAAGAAAAATATTTTCATCTTTTCTGCCGCCGTAAAAAAAAAAAAAAATTCTCCTCGATCCGATAGCTGCTTGCTGCAGCAGCCTGCATCCCAGCCCGCGCAGTAACACGAAGCCCAACAGCCGGCCTCTGCCTAGCCGCCAGCTCCACTGGCCCTCCAGCCCAGATCACAGCGCTCTCCAGCCTCTGCACCGCCCCTTGCAACAGACTGGGCTTGAGCCCTGCCGCCAGCCTTCACCGGTCTTCTATCATTCACCCGTCCTCTCCCCTTCACCGGCTTTCATCTTCAGATCGCGACCTCCACCCAGACCGCCTCCAGCCTCTGTTCAGCGCTGCACACCCTGCCTCCGCCCCCAGACTTGAGTCTGGCCTCCCACCGGCAGCACACGGCTCCGGCCTCTCACCAGCAGCGCACGGCTCCGGTCTCCCACCTGCAGCGCACGGCGCCCGCCTCTCACCTGTAGCTAGAGGTGGCAAACGGGCCACTAAGCACGGGCCCGGCACGCTTAAAAGTGGCCCGGCACGATCCAAGCCCGTTAGTAGCCCGGCACGACCCGAGCACGTTAGAATAACGGGTCGAACTGGGCCTAAGAATATTGGCCCATTGGCCCGGCCCGGCCCAAGCCCGTAATAGGCCCAGCACGGCCCGAACACGACATATTGTGGGCTGGCCCGTTATAAACACAAAATTTTATTTTGTTTTTAAAAATATTAAAAAACAACAATGATCAGATTTGAATATGAGACATTTTTATTTAAAATCTCATGACAATTCCACCAATGCTTTCTTTTATATTGCCAAAATAATGAAACAAAACATTATATCCTTGTTTTGACATAAGTATTTTTTCTAAATATTAAATATATGTTTATTAATAAAGACTAATCTCATAATAATACAACTATAGAATGAACGAAAGAATAATAGATACTAAGGTGGCATTCGGTAACGTTTTCAAGTCATCTTTTTCATTTTATAAAATGAAAATGGCTTGAAAATGCGTTCTTTGGTCTGTTTTCAAAAATGCAGAAAATATTTTTTGAAAATAATTTTTTATTTTACTCATAAAACAAGAAAACGACAAATAGACGTTTTCACCTTTTCATTCTCATATTTTAGAAAACACGGAGATATATTTTCCAAAACAAAGAAAAAAAAGAACGTGCTCCTCTTCTTCCATATTCTCACGTCGCTATCTTCTTCTCAGGTCTTTCTCTCATCTCTAGTTGCCATCTTCTCTCGTTTTTGAAAATTGTTTTCGGTATAAGCTACCGGACACATTTTCGGATCTCAAAAATCCAATCTTGTTTTCTCTTTTTTATTTTCAAAATTGGTTTTTGAAAAATCATTTTTAAAAACGTTACCGGACAAGCCCTAAATCTTCATTATATTAATAAAGATTAATCTCACACTAATATACTAAAAATAATATATTTTGATTTTTTTTTCTTTCTTTCTTATAGTGGAATATAAAAAATTATTAGAAATCTAATCTTAAAAAGCTAAGATTAAGAAAAACATAGTAGAACTTAATATATTTTAATTTTCTAAATAGATAAATAAAATTAATTTTTTGTGGGGGAGTATTATGTTTGTTGTGCAGTTGTAATTTGCATTTACATTTCAAGAAAGTCAAGAAAGAAAGTTTAAAAAAAAAAATTCCAAAAAGAAAGTTTCTCTAGTTCAATAAATAGTTTTTAGTCTAAAGTTTGGGGGAATGGTTAAGAGAGTGAATCATATGAAGCATCTTAAGGTCTTAAGTTCGTAAAATCTCAATAAGGGAATTGCTTGCTAAGTTGCTTGGAATTTGTGATTTCCTATCCACTTCATTTCTCTAACCCCTTGCCCTAAGCCTCATTACAACCTAATAAAAGTCCTTTTTGATCCAAGGTGGTTTGTGCATGACCTGTGGAGATGAGATTGAAAAGCAAGCATATGGCGGCATTTGCATGAGATTGTTTGAGTGATAGTGTAGCTAGCCTTTAAACACTTGTGTGAAAATTAGAGTGAAAATCTAGTGAGTTTATGGTTAGCACGGTTTTGTTGTGCAAGCTTGGTTTTGGTACATCAAAGTGACAATCATGGCATGTCATACATTTTACTCTAGCATTTGTCCCAGAGCTTCATAAACTTTTGAGACATGACTTGATTTTCTTGCCTTGATCAAATTGTGTTCTTTGAGGATAATGTTGGAAGGATTAAGTTGTGTTAATTTTATTATGTTTTGGATTTGGGTTAATGCTTTTGCTGGAGGACAAGCATTAATATTCAAGTTTGGGGGTATTTGTTGAGTCACAAATTACTTATGCAATGGTGCCCCATAATTATGAAAATTGATTTGTCTTCCATGATATTTTACCATTTTTAATCCATGTCCTTTTATTTGTAGGAAACCTTGCATTGAGAATAAAATGACTATTTGAGACTTGAAATGCGGAGATTTGAAGCTAGGGGAAGAAGACACGGATATTGGAAGAACATTGCAAATCGACTTTTCCAGCAAGCCGCCATTCATGGAGGGTCTTTTCACCAGCAAAGGAGGACCATGGTGGTGAGAATCTCCCATAACTTGAAATTCAAATATCTCCCTACACCTTGTCCTTTTATCACCTTGCCAATTTGGGACCATTTGGGGGACAATGGTGTAAGAGCATCTCTTGCACACTTGGGGACCAAAGATGACACACCTAGCTGATCAAAAAGAGGCCAAAAGACCAATTATTCAGAATTCTTGACTCCATTCAATCATCTTCATCCTATCCAAGATCCATTTTCTCTCTAGAGAAGACACCACCATTTCCACCACTAAAACCACCATCTCCACCTCATAAACCTCCATTTCCACCACTACAACCTCCATTTCCTCCACCACTCAACACCACAACTCACCTTAGAGATTCCAAACTTCATCATTCTTACCAATATCAAGAGCTTGGAGCAAGGCGAAGGAGGTCACTACCACCACATCATGTTCTTGAAGACCCATCTCCACCACCTCTTCCGGCATCATCAATAGTCACCCTTTACTCCCTATATCTTTATGTATTTGATGTTTAATAGAATGTTGAAACTTGTGTATCTAGCTATGTGTGAGTAGTGAACTAGTTGGGGCTAGGATTGAAAGCTCTAGCCAAACTTGCTTGGATTGATGCTTTTGTTTATAAATTGATGCAAATTCATGTTGTCATTCTCACATGCTAAGTCAATAGTTGAATGCATTACTTAGACCTAATCAATTTGAGTTATGTGTTTGCCATGACATGAAGTTTTTCCTAGAGATTGATTACCTTTAGGCAAAGAGGGAGCATGAAAGCACACCATGTGTGCATGTGAGGGTAGTGAGCTAAAATCACCTAGAGATAGGATTTGTTTGCTTGCTTGGTTACCTAAACTCTAAGCTTTATGCATTTAGGGGCAAATGATTGAGACCTATCCGGTAATTGAATTCGTCTCTAGGTAGTTAGCTCTAGACTTATCCGGTTAGAGTTAATAAAATGAAAGGGGTTTAAGCCTTAGTAGTCCTATCCGGATGCTAAGAGGGTAGTTGGACAATTAGCTTTGCATCATTCATATTCAATTGCTTTAATTCTTGCAAGGGAGGCCAAAGGTGAAACCCGATACCCTAACTCCCATCCATTTGATAACAACTTGTTTAGTTTAGCTTAGTTTATATTACTTGCTTTCATTGTTTCAATTTCAAAATCAAAATCAAATCTCTACGCACCATCTTGCACATATTCACCATGAACTTTGGTTCACTTGTGAGCCTTTGTTTGTGATTGTATATTTGCATATTCTTCTAGTTTTTCCTTAGGTTTTCCCTAGCTAGGAAATGATTTACCAATTCTCGTGGGTTCGACATCCTTACTTAATCCTGTCACACCCTAACCCTGAAAACTGCAATTTTTTTTTAATATTTTGAGTAAGGGTGTGAATAGCTTTTAATTGTCAAAGATAAGAAACACTTTGGCAAATAAAAACTATATTGAAAAAAATGAGAATCAGAGGTGACTTGTGGTTGAACTCTTTATTACATAAGTAAGTACTTACAAGAGAAACAAAAGCAAGCTTAGGAAATAAGCTTTATTGTACAAAGATAAAACAAAACAGTAAACTAAAAATTTATTTCTCCTTCTCCTACTTCAAGATTTTCAGAAATTAAATTCTAACCCTCAAGAGCATGATCTGCACAATATCATAAAAGGGGTGAGCTTAAAGCTCAGTAGAGCAAACCTCATACATATAATTAGTGATGGTGCAAGATAGAAAATAACTCCTTATACTCCAGTTGTTAGTATTCTTGTACTAATCTCGGCCACCAGTGTCTTCTTGCCAAACATTAGATCATTTTATCAATAATAATTGAAGGGGCTTCACTCTCCAAGTGTATATACCATTGGCTGACATTGCTGGTCCCTTACGAGTATTAGACTCAACTACACAACCATTATCACTCTTTCTTCAAGCTAGGATCAGATAAAACAACATGATGATGAATTAAACATATATATGTAATTTACACAGTACAAACATTCTGAGCAGTAGCAATTATCACTCAAAATCATATCAATAGACTAATATAATCAAACTTGAGGTTCCCCAAAACTTCCCCTACCTTAAACCTGATTTAGTAAAGCTGAGACTTTGTTTCCAGACCTCTAAAGACTTGTCTCCGGACCTTGCTATTTCCAGATTCTCTAAATTGTTTTTCTTCTCTCTTTTCTAACTTGTGTTTCTTACTGCAGGTAAAGGCCTCTTTTATACTAGGAGATGTAATCATGAGAACCTATATGTAGACTAGCCACCTCCTGTTTAGCTCAGTCAGTTAGATAAACATTGGGAGCAGCTTATTGCCAGCTCCTGCTTAGAAAAATCATCTGAGGATTATCCCAAACTGCCAGCTCCTGCTTTGAGCTTGTTGCCCAAGTTTTAAGCTGCTCTAAGAGCAGTTAGAGCAGCCACTTGCTGTACACACTTAACTTTATGTCTGCAGGTTCTTAATTGTGGTTAGAAGTGTGTACACATGTGTTTCTAACAAGCTACTAGGTGACACAGTAGTTAAATAAAACAAAATAACATTCCAGATTTTTTCTTCTTTCTTCTAATGTGTTTTTGTGCATGTGTTGCAGGTTTTAACAAGACTTTCAGCCAAAGAGACTCAAGAAGAGGGAACACAACGAGCTAAAGACAATTGCTGGAAATTTTTTGCACTTTTGGAAAATCTAATGGCAGCAAGTCAAGGAAGTTATAAGTACAAAACATAAATAAGAAATTGATATATTGTGACATTTGGAAACATGTATTAATGTAAATATAGTACTTGTAGCTATCTATGTAACCTTATTGAAACCTAAGCACAAACTGTACTATTTTTTCTTTTGTTTTTGACAAAGAATGTAAACAGGTAAATGTTTGCTTTTGTTTGTAAGAACCACTTGTGTTCTACTCTAGCATTTTGTTAACAAAAGCTAGTTGGTTTTTGAGTTATAAAAACAAATAAACCAAAATCAGCAGGGATCAAACAATTCATCATTCATGACCCCATACACAAAGCTAGACCTCTATATTTGATCATTCTTTTACTAAAACAAATAAGTATCTAGCTATAACATAATTTAGTGGTGGTAAACTAGACTTTATTAACTTAAGCCAAATCAAGTCTTCACAAATCCCCTATTCTATAACTTGTACCTCTTGCACTTGAGGGTGGCTTTAATGCTAACACCGGGCCGGGCCTAGTCAAAGTCAACAAAATTTAGGGCTGGGTAGGGTCGGGCCGAGGCTTAAATATGCTAACCCTTACTCGCCCGAAAAGCCCTATTCATTAGGGCCGGCCTTCTGAATAGGGCCAAATAGGGCCGAAATAGGCAGAAAATGGCCTTATTTTGTACAACAACAAAAAAATACATTGTATTTTTTCCTCAAAATGTGGCTATATGATTATATAGGTAATACAAGACTCATTACTTTTTGTTGATCATATTTAATACATATATATATATATGTATATATATATGTATATATATATGTATATATATATATATTTAACACATATAGAAATTAACTTATAACATTTATTAATTTAGTTAAGGTGGTTATATTCAATTGACTATCTCTCTAAATCTATCAATATTAATTGTTGTGTAACAAGGAAAATAATAGTTAAAGAAAACAAAGCCTATGTAATAGAAAATAATAAAAATAATATATAAATTTTAGGGTAGGCCGGTAGGGCTTTTAGGGCCAGGCCGGGCTTGGCCCTTACGGGCTCAATTGGGCCGGGCCATAGGGTAGGGCCGGGCTTCATTTGCATTACCCTTACCCTACCCTATTTAAGAAAGGGTAGGGCCGGCCCGCCCTAATGTAAGGGCCGGGTCGGGCTTCTGCCCTATGGGCCGGCGGGTTTAGGGTTGAAGGGCTAAATGATGAGGCCTAGCATGAGCTATGCGAAGTCATGGCTTTGATGATGTTGCTGGGCCGTCAAAAGTGGTCGTCGGCGTCGATCTAGTCAACGATGGCTATTGCAGTTTGGCATTCTCCATTGCAGTTCCTCAGGACGCATCCGTCGATGCTGATGTCTAGCTCGTTGGCTTCAGGATCCGGATCTGGGATCCAGGTGGGCTTGGCAGATGGAGCCGGATCTGGGATCCGGGTGGAGTTTGGTTTTGGCCTGCGGCCCACAATCTTGGTTGGGCTTTTTATGATTTGCTAGAATGGATTGGGGCTCCTGTGCCTTATTGGTATTGGAACCAGGACCCAATTCTAAGGTATTTGTTCGTGAAATATCGTCTGCCAACATGGCCATGTTCTGACACCCTTGGCCGGCTTCGATCTTTAGGTGGGAGAGTGCCTTCATTCCGAGGCCAAGTTGATTTTTGTCAATTTGTGCGTTGGAGTTCGATGGGTAGTCAAACCACCGACTACTCAATTCACTACACGGCTGCAATCCGTAGTGTAAAATCAGCGCTGCATCTCGACGTTGCTGCTCCTTGTGTTATTAAGTTTTTATATTTCATATGTATTTTTCTTTTCGGGCTGTTTTATTCATTTCTTGTTATCTTTTGGCATCGTATCATTGTACTCTTTCACTTTCAATAAAAATGGCTGACCTCCTTCGATTCAAAAAAAAAAATTGTTTTTATCTTTTTAGACAAAATCTTAGAAAAATTAATTTATTCGAAATGCTTTTTTATTTCTAGAAACTATAATAACGGTATTTGTTAACTGGGTTATGTTTGCTTTTTTGTCATGCGAAGGAACTATCAAGTGTTACTAGGTAAGTGGTTAAGCTTAAAGTTTTGTTCTTTTGTTGGGTGAAACAAGTTTTACTATGAGGTTGGGGTGACAGGTTTTCGTGTACTTGTGGATTGACTGTGAGTCAATTTACATTCTATGGAACCCTGAAGGGTAACAGTGGCCATGGCGCCGGATAAAGCAAAGCGCTTTTACGCTTCTTTGGTTGAGAGCTTTAGAAAATCCTACTAGCCGGATGCAATAAAAGGTTAAATTATGCTCCTTTTTCAACGTTTTCTTTGTGTATTTCTTGTTTTCGATTTGATGTGTACTCATTAGCCTTGAGGTGTCTTGAATGATCAAATAGAGAGTCTAACTCGCAACTTTGTCTGATAAAGGGAGCAGATGAATTAGTCCTTGGAGATTGGAAATGATCGGTTCCTTTCATGAATTGATCCATCTTCTTCCTTTACCTTGGATAGAACTTGGAAGTTAACCTCTATTTCTTAGTTCGGTATAGTGTGTTGCATATCCAGTCCAATCTTACCACAATTGATTAATTGATCGCTTTTTGTGGGCTGTGTTGCTTGTGTAGATGGTGTGTTTGGAGCAATGATGAAGGTAAGGGTTTGCTAAACTCTCCGTATCATCATGTAACCCCTTTTAATTCTTAGTTCACTAGAAACGTCTGAAACTGGGATAACGAATAATTGTGTTTATAGGTCAATTCGGTCAATGATGGATCAGTTACAATGCAAATCGACTCACAATCCCCTGAGTAATGAGTACTTTATCCCCTGCCTCTATTGAATCTATTCCACATGTCTTTTGAAAGCTCATTTTGTGAACACTCATGATAGGAACTCAAATGGTGTTGTTGAAGAATCGTGATTTAGTTGGCTTCGCTTTCATTCCATCATTCCATGGAAATCTTGGCAATTTAGCAATGATTGATGACATTTGAAAGTGTATCATATGGATAAAGATGTTTGAGAATTTGTGGATGGAGATGTTGAAATTTTCAGTATCATCTTTTCTTGTGTAAGCTAAAGGCAGCAGTAATTAGTTTGAAAAGAAAATCTCAGTCTTCTAACAACATAAACTAGAATAAGAAACGAGAGAAATCTTGGATTTGGAATGAGCATCCCGTCTTAAAATACTCCAGGCAACTGCCGCTTGAGTAAAGCTAAGGCGATAGGGTATCACTACAAATTTACAAAATACAATGACCATTAGTCATCTGCCCATCTATGGTATAATCTTAATTCCAGCCATTGAACACTCGTATTCTTTCCTAAAACGCAAGAATATCACTACAACCTTCGTACATACATCCTAAAACAAAAGTCACCAAGCTTGACTTGCGCATGTAGCCTACCCCTTAAGCTTCTCAAGCATGCACAGAATCACAAGATGCTATATGCACCCAACCTGGAAAAAACAGACAAGAGCAAAGATCAGCCATCAGTTCAAACAAGTTTATCAGATGAAATTAGGGCTGTTGTAGGTTACAATAAGAATTGAGCCCTTGCATACAACTTCATCACGACTTGAGTAAGATTCATTTAAAAAAAAAAAAATTGACTTGTCAATAATCAGATCCATCATATTAGCTGACCGTCCTAATATTCATTTATCAATATGCAGTTACTTCACCCATCCTTTGAGTCATTCTATTGCAATTCAGTATAGAGGCTATAAAACAACAGTTCTAAGTGCAAAATAGAAGCAAACATTAACACATTTATTTTGTATACAATAACATATACCGTTCATCCTAACTATGCCCTATACATACCTGTAGGATTTCATACTGGATCAATCACCCTCAAATTACCTTTGGCATACTATGACTGTGCTGATATATATGATAGTAGCTGCCATAAACAATGCTTCTTTTCCAAGTGGCAAAATCTCCATCTGCCTAAACCATTAATGTTATAATAAAAGGTTAAAAGAAAATGAAGCACTGAAGTTACTAAAATGGACTCCAGCTACAGTTGATAAACTGTACAGGAATTATAACAAATCACTCCAAAAAAAAAAATCACAAGCAAAGCACAAGTAAAAGTTTATTCTAATTCTGAACTTACTTGTCTGCAGTCTTCAGATTTCTAAATGCAGATATTATATTCTCAGATACTTCAATGAGGGAGCTGTTACTTGTTTCTTCACTGGAAGCAGAGGTGCCTTCGACATGTTGTTTACACGGTCAGGACTCAGGACAAATGAGCCTAATTAAAAAACAGAAAAGATTTGATCAATATCTGATGAGGGTTGAAGTACAACACATGCAACTGAACGACTTAACATCGCAAGCCTCATTGTAAAATCCATTTGGATATTCTATCATAGAATACACACAAGCACCTACACAGGCACTAGATAGACATCTATTTAAATGCTTCGTTACCATAACAGAGTATATGCATAGCTAGCAGCTAGAGGCACAGTAGGTGAGATGCTACTCAAATCACCTTCATGGTGAGTATCCAACTGAACAAGTAAGAAAGAAGATTCATGCATACACATGCAGTTTATTTGTACCATACCCTCTTAAGGCTGTTGATTGCAATAACCACACACTTACACAAAGAAGAATGTTATGAGAAAAATGACACATCACACCCTAGGAAGCCAAATTTATATATATTTCTGAAAAAGTATTCTTTTGATAGCAAGAATATAAAGCTCCATAGATAACTGAAACTAAAAGCAGTTAAACTTCTCGAAGCAAATCCAAATTTCCGACTCATAATATTAAAAACCAAACAAGAATAAAAACACGCTCGGAAGGATTCGAACCCACAACCGTCTGATTAGGAGTGAGACGCCTTATCCACTCGGCCACGAGCTTCCTTGCTTGTAGAGCCAGAAAAGAACAAAACTTGGTGTTTATTTTCTTTGTTTCCATTAATTAATTAGGATGCGTAACCCAACAAGAACTCTCGCAAATTGGACTTTTGAGAAGAAAGGAAACAGGCCGAAGAGCAGATACAGAGAGAGAGAGATGGCAATGCCATGGAACATGACTCTTTGGATGGCCGAGATGGTCTGGTTGGCACTCACCGGCTGGGTCTCCTCTTGCTTGACTGTCGCTGACGAGCTCGCCACCTCCCTCAGAACCGGAGATATTGGCCCTTTCAATGTCGGCTGATATTCCCCGATCACTCCCTTCCTTATGTAAGTTGATTTGATTTCTCTTGGTATTTCATTTATTGGAGAATTGTAAAGCAATAGGCATGCGAGGCTTATCCACCAAATTACAGTCCATGTGTTGGAGCTCAACCTCTAAAACCCTTGATTTCCGATTCTCAAAATTTCAGAAGATTGATAACTTTGCGACGCTCACTAAGCCATCTACTAAGCCCAACAAAGCCCACTTGAAACAACAACAAGAACCGAGCTCGTTTGGATTGCTGTTCAGTGAAATAACTAAGATTTTAGGGGCTGAACATGTCAGTCTGGATAAAACCCCATCTGGGTTTTTTATTTGCAAGGAAACCCATCTTGGGGTTGGTGAGGTTGGGCAAGAGATTGCTAAGGTGAATGCACTGGGAGAAAAGGAAGATATAACTGTTGTGGAGGAAACCAGATTCGAAAGCGTAGCTGAAACTGATGTTAGCCCAGTAGTTCATGAGGTTACGAAGATTGTCAGGGCGGAAAATCGTTTGGTTTCGATGGAGGAGCGGTTAGACGAGTTGGGTTTTCAGTTAGATTCAGAGATTGTTGACAAAGTTCTGAAGAGGTGCTTTAAAGTGCCACATTTGGCTTTAGGGTTCTTTGATTGGGTGAAACTGAAAGAAGGGTTCTGTCACACAACTAAGACTTATAATACCGTGCTGTGTATAGCTGGGGAGGCAAGAGAGTTTGGGCTGGTGGAGAAGTTGGTGGAGGAGATGGAAAGGAACTCGTGTGAGAAAGATGTTAAGACCTGGACCATTCTTATCCAGATGTATGGGAAGGCTAAGTTAGTTGGAAGAGCCTTGTTAGTCTATGAGAAGATGAAGAAATGTGGTTTTGAACCAGACTCCGTGGTTTTCAGAGTGATGATACGTGCACTTTGTGCTGCTGGAAAAGCCGACGTGGCAATGGAATTTTACAAGGTAATGGTACAGAAGGACATTGGACTTGATATCAATATGTATAAGCTGTTATTGAATGGCATAGCTAGCTACGGAGATACTGCTGCTGTGGGCTTGGTTTCAGATGACATGATGAGAGTCTCACAGATTCCTGAACATGCGGTTTATGGTTGTGTCCTGAAGTCTTTCTGTATCTCTGGTAGAATCAGAGAAGCTTTGGAATATATTCGTGAGCTCAAGAATAAAGATGTTATGCTTCTCCCTGAATATTTTGAGACTTTGGTGAAAGGACTGTGCAGGGCTGATAGAATTGCAGATGCTTTGGAGATTTTGGATATTATGAAGAAAAGAGATTTTGTTGATGGAAATGTGTATGGGATTATCATCAATGGATACTTGAGAAAAAATGATGTTTCTAGAGCACTTGATCTGTTTCGTAGTATGAAAGAATGTGGATATTTGCCTACTACTTCTACCTACACTGAACTGATGCAGCACCTCTTCAATGAGAATGAGTATCAGCAAGGCTGTGAGCTGTATGATGAGATGCTTGAAAGTGGAGTTGAGCTAGATAGTGTGGCCGTTACAGCCATGGTTGCAGGCCACGTCCGCCAAAACCATATATCTGAAGCATGGAAAATATTTAATGATATGAAGGACAAAGGCATTAAACCCACTTCAAAGTTGTATTTAGTATTTATCAAGGAGCTTTGTAGAATTTCAAGGACAGATGAGATTCTGAAGGTCTTGGTTCATATGCGGGCATCTGATATGCGCATTAAAGATGACATATTCAATTGGGTTGTACTTCATATGGAGAAAAAGGGAGAGATAGATAGCCTTGAAAAAGTAAAGCAGATGCAAAGTCTTTATAAATTGCAGCCTCAAGATGGAGAGGTATCAAGCAGTGATTCATCTAGTGGAGAGAGGACCAATACAGTGTTGGAGTTGCTACCAAAGAAGATGGATCCCTTATTGAATTCTGATGCTTATGATGACAAGGATTTGCAAGAAATTTGTAAAATTCTGTCCTCTTCAACTGACTGGTGCTTCATTCAAGAAGTTTTGGAGAAGTCTGCTGTTGATTACACTCCAGGACTCGTTCTGGAAATTTTGAGGTATCACAGTGGGCATGGTTCGGTAGCATTACAGTTTTTCTCGTGGGTAGGAAAGCAATCTGGTTATTGCCACACTACTGATACTTACAACATGGCTATCAAAATTGCAGGGCGTGGGAAAGATTTCAAGCACATGAGGAACCTTTTCTTTGAAATGAGGAGAAACAGTTTCTCAATAACACAAGATACATGGACAATAATGATAATGCAATATGGTCGAACAGGTCTCACAGAGATTGCTCTTCAGTTTTTCAGAGAGATGAAAAGTAATTGCAACCCAACTGGCGGTACCTATAAGTATTTGATCATATCTCTTTGTGGGAGAAAAGGTCGAAGGGTAGATGAAGCAATTAAAATATTCCAGGAGATGATCCGTGCTGCACATATACCTGACAAAGAGTTGGTTGAAACTTACGTTGGTTGTTTATGTGAAGTTGGTAAGCTGTCAGATGCTAGAAGATGTATAGATTATCTTTCCAAAGTTGGTTTTACCACCTCTCTTGGTTGTTCCTTGTACATTAGGGCTCTTTGTCGAGCTGGGAAGTTACAAGAAGCTTCTGCGTTGATGGATGATATTGGGGAAGAGCGATCCACATTGGATCGGTATACTTATGGGAGCTTTGTTCATGGACTTTTGCGGAGTGGACAAGTAGAAGAAGCACTGGCCAAGGTGGAGTCTATGAAGCAGGCTGGCATGAAGCCAACCGTTCATGTTTATACATCCTTAATAGTTCATTTCTTTAAGGAGAAGCAGATCAAAAGGGCATTAGAAATTTTCAATGAAATGCAACAGGAAGGATGTGAACCGACGGTAGTTACTTATTCCACCCTTATCCGAGGGTACATGAACATGGAGATGATTGCTGAAGCTTGGAGTGTCTTTCACAACATGAAACTGAAAGGGCCATTGCCGGATTTCAAAACTTATTCAATGTTCCTTCATTGTCTTTGTAAGGCAGGGAAATCAGAAGAAGCCATGCAGCTTATATCTGAAATGTTGAACAGTGGGATTGTTCCCAGTGTTGTCAATTTTCGAACTGTATTTTACGGACTTAACCGAGAAGGTAAGCAAGATTTGGCTCGCATTGTAATGGAACAGAAGTCATCTTTGATTAGAAAACGTAAGTTCTTAATATCATGAATATTGTGGTTTCTTGGTCTAACTATCTTCATCAATCTATCTTGGTTTATTAGGTTCTTGTATTAGAATGTCAGCTCCTCTATTATCTATTATATACGAACGTCCTTCTGAGCAACCCAACCGGGTCTTCAGTCAAAACCTACTTGTAAATAGAGAAAAGAATCTAGGATCAAACTACCGTTTTCTAGGCATACAAACCCACAATTCTATATCTGAGCTATTACTTGAAATTACAGGATGATAAGTTGACAACGTAACCGCATAGTCTTCTCCTGAATGCATTTTTCTGCAGAGAAAAATAATGTTATTTGAAACTGATTTACTTCTTTTAGTATAATTATTCCTGTTTGTATATGGAACCCCTTTCTTTAAGTCTCTTGCATACTATTGCATATGCTACAAGAACAATCCCTATGATCCTATCATATATTTAAATTGTTCGTCTCATCAGCTTCCTGGTAAAACAACCAACCACCGTTACAGTTGAATAATCAAAGTAGGCAAGCAATTAGGTAGCTTGCTACTAGTCAAAAGAGAATGGTCGATGGAGATATTTCCACGTGCATAAGCCAAGGCGCCAAGTCCACCACAGTCAATGTACTCAAGCTTCCACGAAACAGTTTAAAGACAAGTCAATCATTGCAAATACTCAAACAAATTGAGTATTAATCTCAGACCCCGCTGCCCGAAAAGGTACTGCAGTGATCTTGAATAGGAATCCTAGAGCGGTAGACGCTTCCTTGCAATCATATCAAGGAAGAGTGCTTCTGTTATCACCACCCAGTACTGAAATATAAACACAAATGGGTAAAACTATGGAGCTACCTATACCCAGAGAGGTGAAGAAGATATGGGACGTGTGGAATCTGCGGGGCTGTATTCTCTTAAGTCTCTCCCTGCAAGTTTCTCTGCTTTTGGCATCATTTCGGAAAAAATGCAGAAGCAAATTGCTACGAGGACTCATCTGGTCTGCGTATTTGCTCGCCGATTGGATTGCTGCTGTTGCAATAGGGATAATCACCAAATCCCAAGTTGACACTTGCGATCCGAAGGACAACAAAGATCTTTTGGCATTCTGGGCTTCCTTTCTTCTACTCCATCTTGGCGGCCCTGATACCATTACCTCTTTTGCTCTTGAGGACAATGAGTTCTGGGTTAGGCACTTGGTTGGACTAATTGTTCAAGTTCTTGCAGCTGCTTATTGTTTCTACCTGACACTTGTTCATAACAAGTTCTTGGTTCCGACGGTGCTAGTCTTTGTTGTTGGAACAATCAAGTTTGGGGAGAGAACTTGTGCTCTGTATCTTGCAAGTCTAGACCATTTTGGGGAGACTGTATTGCCAGAGCCGGTGGCTGGACCTGACTATGAAGAAACTGTAGCAATCCATACTTCAATGAGGTCAGTCGCAGTCCCTACGACAAAAGAAGTAGTGGTACCAATCAGGCCATATATTGGGGATGCACATAAAGATCCAAAGTTTACGATTAAGGGAAATACAAAAGAATATTTAAACGACATGCAATTGCTGCAAGAAGCGTATTACCTCTTTGAGAGCTTCAAAAGACTCATTGCTGGCTTTCTTCTCAGCTCCAAAGACCGAGAACTGAGTCGAAATTTCTTCCTTGAAAGAACCTATACTAGCGCTTTTCAGTTGATAGAGTACGAGCTCAGCTTCATGTATGAGGTTCTTCACACCAAGGTTATTGTGGTGCGTCGCAAAATTGGGTACACCCTCCGCTTAGTAAGCTTCTGTGCAACCATTGTTGCCTTGGTGTTCTTCTTTTCGGTTGAAAAGAAAAAGTTTGTCAAGTTTGACATTGATCTTACTTATGCTTTGTTTAGTGGAGCCATTTTCCTGGACATCATATCTGTCTTTACGCTTATCTTCTCTGACTGGACCCTCATTGCCTTCAACAACACTAACATTTGGAGCAGATTTATTGCATCTGTAATAATGAAAGGAGGAAGGTGGTCTGGATCGGTATCCCAATACAATATGATAAAGAATTGCCTGGATGAGCGTCCAGAATGGGTCTTTACTCTTGCCGGTTATCTGGGTGTTGGGGGAATTCTGGGCAGAACCAAAATTGTCTACTTTTCATCCTCAGAAGCAGTCACCGAAGAGCTCAAGTACTTTATCTTCAGGCAGCTGAGGTTAAAATCTCTGAAAGCAAACAACAGAAGGGATGGAATGGAGGCATGTTCACAAAGAGGTGACTGGGCTCTGCTGCTGAATTTAAACTATCAGAAACTCAAATGGAGCATTGGGGATTATCAATATGCGGAAAGTGTTCTTCTCTGGCACATTGCAACAGAACTCTACCATGCCGGAAGTGGAACCAAGCAATGTGCTCATAGATATGGTAAACAAGGAACACAAAGGGAATGTGATAGTGACGATGAACTAACACTTTGCAAGTCCTGTGAAAGTAACGCTAGGAGTAGTATTTGCAAACTTGTTTCAGATTATCTGTTTTATCTTCTGGTGATGCAGCATCCAATGATGGCCCCAGTTTTGGGGAATTGGCATATAGTGTTCCAGGACACTTGTGCAGAGGCCAAGAGATTCTTTCGCAAGCATTCAGTAAAAGATCATAAGGAAGCCTGTGAAAAAATTTCTGGTGTCAAAGCCAAATTCAGATCGGCTGCTGTGAAAGGAAGTAAAAGCAAATCTGTGCTGTTTGATGCATGTATGCTTGCAGAACAGCTTAAGAAGTTGGAGGCAGATCATGACCCATGGAAGCTAATGAGCCGGGTGTGGGTGGAATTATTGTCATATGCTTCCATTAAATGTAGACCGATTGTACATGCTCAGCAACCAAGTAGGGGTGGAGAACTGATGACTTTCACTTGGCTACTGATGAATCATCTGGGCTTGGGAACACAATTCTACGAGCTGGAAAACCAAGCTGGAACAAAAATGGTGGCAGACAAGTAAACAGAAGTATAGAACTAGGAAGTTAAAGGATTTGGAGGTGAAAGTCACATCTTTGCTTCTGTTCTTGTTTCATTTTTGTTTTTGGGAGGGGATGAAGCACATCTTTGTAGTTGTTAACTTGTTACAGTTCTTTTGCTTGAGATTTCCATTTGTTTTACTTTGCATATGTGAAATTTAATTAAAATAAATTCTGTATTCAGTTATTACAGAAAGAAGAAAAAAAATCTCTACTTTGGAACTGAAATCAAAAGCATATGTGAATCCTCCAAGCAACTAAATGAGTTCTACAAAAATAAATTAAACCTATTTTTTGAGTTGAAAGTGCTTCTGATTGCAATTATAGAGGTCAAAACTTTTCTTGCATGACCACGAAAAACTCTAACAAAAAAACTCAAGTAGAACTAAGGTTTTAAATTTCGATTTCGATTTCGGTACTTTAAATTTAAGGAAATTTCGGTTAAAAATAAAGCAATCACATTAATTGCATTTATAAAATAATATTTGAATTAAACTTTTATATAGACTAAACTAATCTATAAAACCTATTTACAATGTAGCCTCTCTATGTGATATTTAATATGGAATAATAAGTTGCTAAATTAGTGTTTTTATCTATATGTAATTATAATTGTGCTGTACATTGATAATGTGAATGTGATTTATTTTTTTAATTTTTTTAATGCCTAGAACGGAAGAACCCAGTAGGAGGTTCAGTCATCACGCCTTTTTCACCAATAATTAGAAAAGTACAACCGAGGGGAGACGTAATAATACCAAAACCCGTGAATGAAAATGAACAAGTATAAAAAAGCAATATAAAATATTAATAATAAGAGCTACTATGATGTGGTTCGATCCATATGGTTGAAGTGATTCCATTTAGTATCATACAATACTGCTCTTGAGTACATAAATTTTAGAAATGATTTTGGTACCAGATAAAAGCAAAAATGTTTTTTTGTTGTATTCAACTTGATTTGAGAAAAAAAAAATCAAAATTTTATATTTTCTCTATGAAAATATGAGTAAAAAGCTTCATTGTCAGTGGCATACAAATTTCCAAAAATTTTGGAGAAATTTTGAACAAAATTCGGTGTAATATATTTAAAATATATTTTCTGTGTGTATATATTTCATAAATTAAGAATTTCACGGAAATATACTAAATATTTCAAAAAATTTCGGGAAAATCCTTACGGAAACGATATAGCATATGAATTTCGTTTCGGTACTTCCAAATTACGGAAATTTTGATGAAAATTTCAGTAGTTTAGGAGAAATTTGAAACCTTAAGAATTAGTTGAAAATACAATGAGACATAGTCAATTGAAATTACTTAGCGATACAATCAAAACATATTGTTTTCTTTGACATACAGGTGAAGAGTCAGCTTGGAAGGAAATATACAACTCAAGCTGGAAAAAGACAATTCCCATCGAATCAGATGGGGATACTTTTCTAGTAGTTCTGATTCTGTTTCCCAAGTCGTTTTCTCCATGCCATCATCGAGCCAAAGGACCTTCACTGTGGAGACGATTATATTTCTTAACATCATTTCTGTTCTCCCCAAGATTTGGACTAGAATCTGCTCTTTTGTCCCCTTCTTACTGAAAACACTAGGTGGAATAGTTATGAAGACCTGATCAATAGATGCAGTTCTAAGAATAGCAATCACACAAACACACCACAAATGAACACAGGAATTTGCTGATGCAGTGTAAACCTCACCACTGAGGAAATTCACTGCGAGGCTTATAATGTAGCCCACACAAGAATCAATCCAATATGAATCAAGGAGATAACACACTACTATAAAAAATGGATTTAAGGACGTTCAAAACACGTACTTAAAAAACTTTTAAGGGCGCTCGAAAAAAACGTCATCTATCAAAGAGTCATAGTAAGTCATCTTTTAGGACATTCAAAAAACATCCTTAAATGTCTATAAGGACGTTGAAAAAGTGTCCTTATTTCTATTTACAAATGTCTTCTAATGTCTACAATGACACTAAAAAAACGTCATTTAATATCTAAAAGGACACAAGAAAAATGTCCTTGTATCTCATAAAATATCATCCATTGTATTTTGTTTGATGATTTCACTGCTGGTGTTCTAATTTTGTTGTCAAAATTTTGATTGTTCCTATGGAAGTACTGATTTTGGTTGCAAATGGAAACTAGTTTAGTTTTCGGATTTGGATTCCTACTCAAAATTTGATTGACTGAATTGTTATGTTTAGTCTGGGATTTGAAAGTGTTTCTATTTTCAATTGCTGGGATATGGAGTTGGTCAAAAAAATTGATAAAAGTTCAATACTTTTTTGTCCATGGAATGGATTGAATCATTGTTTAGCTTTTGACTTCTTTTTCATTGTTATTATGTCTTTGAATGAGCTATGATGAAATTCTATTTATAGTTGTGTTAATGTCTAAAGGTCTAGCGGTAGCCGGACCTTAGTTAACGCTGATCCGGTGGGCGGATCGATACTTGTGTTAGTATTGTAGTTCCCGTTACCTGTCAAGTAAAATACAATGGGCGTCAGAGGGAGACCGCGTTGGGCGGTCTTCAACTCTCCGATGCCTAAGTTAGTCAATGTATTTATGTTGACAAAGTAACAGTAGGTAAGTATTGAATGTGTAATTAATGAGGAGAGAGGAGAGAACCTTTTATAGGTGAGGAAGAGACTGATCTCGTCTTTGTTTTCGATGTGGGACTGATATGCTTCAGTTCCCAGTTTCAGAAGCTTCTGATGCCATCTTGGCGCGGCGCGTGGCGGCGCGTTGGTGGCGATCTGGAGGTGGTCCGATGCTGAGGTTGTAGCCCGTCTGGCGGTGTGTCTGTATGTCATTCCTTTGGTTGGAATTAGTACCTTTGGCGGTACAATGGGCATGGCCCATTATAGCTAATTATGCTTGCAAATGTACATGTATGTACAAGTCCCCCAAGTCCCCAGTCAAGGAGGGCAATCTTGGTTGGGGAGTTGTTCGGCGGTTTGAAGCGTTTTCCTCCGCTAGACTTGCAAGAGCATAATTAGCGTCAGTGCGTTGTCAACCGTTGGTTTTACTGAGCAAACGCTTTGTACCCTTTCGGGTGGGCCCCTGCTGGGCCCCCCAGGGAGTCCCCACTCCCCGGCGAAGATAGACCTCCGGATGGTCGGTAAATTGTTTGATGAGGGGGAGCTGCACGGAGCAGAGGGTGTTGGGTAGCGAGCCCAATGTTTAGCACCCAAATGACGGGGGTCAACGTGCCTGATCAGGGCCGTCGTAGACTGTTTGACTAGTCCCCGTGTCCCGTAGGGACGGTCTGACGGTAACGCCGCGTAGCGGTCGTTGTCAGAGTGAGGCGTAGCCTCGGGATTTTCCGTTTGGAGGACATCCCCTCGCTGGATGTAGCAGGAAGTAGCGTCCGGTAGACGTGCCTGGCTATATTTTTGCAAGATGAAAAGGGGGTTCCGCCAGAGGTGTATAGCGAAAGACACCCCGCTTGCGGGATAGCAAAGGAGAAGTTCCGCTGGCAGGGCTTTGCTCAGCGGGGACTTCGTCTCTTGGAAAATGACAAGGGAGAAGTTCCGCTAGTGGGGTTTCGCTCTGCGGAGACTTCGTCGCTTGGAAAATGACAAGGGAGAAGTTCCGCTGGCGGGGTTTCGCTCAGCGGAGACTTCGTCTCTTGGAAAATGACAAGGGAGAGGTTCCGCTGGCGGGGTTTCGCTCAGCGGAGACTTCGTCTCTTGGAAAATGACAAGGGAGTGGTTCCGCTGGCGGGGTTTCGCTCAGCGGAGACTTCGTCTCTTGGAAAATGACAAGGGAGAGGTTCCGCTGGCGGGGTTTCGCTCAGCGGAGACTTCGTCTCTTGGAAAATGACAAGGGAGAAGTTCCGATGGCGGGGTTTCGCTCAGCGGAGACTTCGTCGCTTGAGAAATGACAAGGGAGAAGTTCCGCTGGCGGGGTTTCGTTCAGCGGAGACTTCGTCGCTTGAGAAATGACAAGGGAGAAGTTCCGCTGGCGGTAGTTACGAAGTTGTCCCTACGGTAGTTAACACGTGTCGAACCTATATGGGGTTAGCGTGTGTAGGCTTGTCTCCTAAGCCTGTCCGTCTTCTGGCCTTTAATGACAGTAACTGTAGGTTTCGTAACCGAGGTAACTCCTCGAGTACTCCGGAGAGTGAGTGGAGACTTATGACACGTGTACGGCTGGTACGTGATGCCGTTATGGAGCGGACGGCTTAGGACGCGTTGATGCCGACATAAAAGGAGGAGGGAACCTTGGGAGATTTGCCACTTGCGAAAATTTGAAAACCTAGTCGTTGTCTTCGAGCTCTGTTTGTCCGAGACCGAAGAAAGAGCCTGCCGAAGCTTGGGTATACCGTTCCCAGAGAGACGTCGATCGTCACCGTGCACGACCGTGCTGAAGATTGCACCACTGAGGTTGGTACCTGGATTTCCCCTTTTTGTTTTTGTTTTAGTGGGTCTGTTACTTTCTGGGTTTTGCTGTTTTTGCCTTTCTGAGATGATTGCTGGTTTTGCTGGGTGTGTTCTGAGGTGTGAATGGGATTTTTTGGGGGGGGGGGGGGGGGGGGGGTTGGATTATGGTTGGCTAAGCGTTGGTGGTTAAGGATTTAGGTAGCCGAATCTGGGTTGAGTGCGTCTGTTTTGTACTTTGGAGTTTTCTGGGTTTTGTTCTTGATACCTTTGGCTATATCTGATGTGAGAGTAGGTTAGATCTGTATTTGTGCTAACTGATGTGGGTTTTAGGGTTTGGGATGGCTAACGTCATAGAGATTTCGAGCAGTGAGGATTCCGGGTCTGACGTGTCGTTCAGCGCGGCGGATAAGATTTTTATTGATTCGTTGCGTCCGTCTGCCAATGCAGGAACCTCACTGCCAGAACCGCTAGAAGTTGAGCCGCTTCAGACCATCCTCTGGGAAGTAGCTATGGGTCGTGGTTCGCGTCCAGAGAGCTCTAGGGCGGGTGAGGTCGCTGCTGCCAAAGCTAGGCGCGACGAGCCCTTGGCGAGCAATAGTGCTGCTAGCAGCTCCGCTGGTGAAGGGGAAGTAGCGGGCAAAATGCCGAATCGGCGTGGTTTCTCTCAGATGGCACCGCCGTCGACGAGGCAGGTGGGCGGATGGACGCCGCCGCTGTTAACCGGATGAAGTAGACGTTCCGGTTGCCGGGCTCGGTGAAGCTGCGCCCGCCGACAGCGGATGAGAAGGCCTCGATGGTCCCAACGGGATTTGCTGCCGTTCACGAGGCGATATTCCGCCAAGGAGTAACACTCCCGCTGGTGCCAAATCTGCAAATCCTGGTGTGCGAATTTGGCCTTGCTTTTGGCCAGATTTGCCCCAATATGTGGCGGTTGATGTTGGCCATGAACTCCCTTTGGCGGTTATCCGGTTGCGAGGGGCCTACTGTGGCGGAAGTGCTTCACTTCTACGAGTTAGTGTACGTGAAGCGCCGAGGCTGCAAAGGGCAAGTGAACTTGAGTCGCCGGCAGGGAGCGCCCAAGCTGATCGAGAATCTAAGGGACGCTGATCCGGTGGGCGGATCGATACTTGTGTTAGTATTGTAGTTCCCGTTACCTGTCAAGTAAAATACAATGGGCGTTAGAGGGAGACCGCGCTGGGCGGCCTTCAACTCTCCGATGCCTAAGTTAGTCAATGTATTTATGTTGACAAAGTAACAGTAGGTAAGTATTGAATGCGTAATTAATGAGGAGAGAGGAGAGAACCTTTTATAGGTGAGGAAGAGACTGATCTCGTCTTTGTTTTCGATGTGGGACTGATATGCTTCAGTTCCCAGTTTCAGAAGCTTCTGATGTCATCTTGGCGCGGCGCGTGGCGGCGCGTTGGTGGAGATCTGGAGGTGGTCCGATGCTGAGGTTGTAGCCCGTCTGGCGGTGTGTCTGTATGTCATTCCTTTGGTTGGAATTAGTACCTTTGGCGGTACAATGGGCATGACCCATTATAGCTAATTATGCTTGCAAATGTACATGTATGTACAAGTTGTGTTTGTAATATGATGCTACAGCTTTATGATATATGGGTGAACCATCATTACAAGAGCTGAATGAGAATGCTATTGTAGATGAACCAAAACTTCAGCTTAGTCAAGAATTCAAATCAATAGAGGAGGTCTATTACTTTTTCAATGAGATATATGCAAAGATTGTTGGTTTTAGTGTGAGAATGGGTTCAACTAAGAGAAGTAAGGTGATTGGAGATGAGGACTATTTAGATAGAATTTGAATCTTGGTATATTGCTTTGTAGGGAACTTTCATTTGATGATAGTTGCTAGCATCCTTCTCAACTGCATTGCGTTTATTATCACTAACAAGCGTTGCAAATAAAGGCGGAGATTGATCAGAGTCAGAAAGGACAACTACGTGCTGCTGCGATTTCTCTCTTGACCGTAAAAGTTGGAGAGATAGTGATTCAACCAGTTACTTGGACAAATTGATTAGTTAGCTTATTTTTTGTTCTTATATTTGTGTTGGATGTACCTGTCGGGAAATTTGAAATTCTTGTTAAATTGATCGTCTTATCCTGATTTATGGACATTGTTATTAGTACCGGAATTGTTAAGTCTTCTGTTATAGGCCAATAACGCTAAGATAAAGACTTTGCTGCATCATTACTAAATAGAGCTTACCTCCTTATTCTGTAGTGAAAATAATAGTACCAAGTTGGACATTATTTCTTGACCTTGCATTAAATTATCCATTGAAAGATCCAGAAAAGTGGGTGGCTGCATGATGATTCAATTAGTTCAATTATAGAATTCTTGTGCAGTAACAAACGTCCTAGTTCACAATCACAAGTTATAATCATAATGCAAAAGAATATACACAAGTTCTGGTCAGTGGATGAAAGAAAAAACATTCATTGAATCAACTTCATCCTTTACATGCTAAGTGGTGCTTCATTTGATTGCTCAGTGGGGTTGATTTGTATGCTTGACCTGATCATTAACAATATCAATGATACATTAATAAGCATGAAATCGATCACATAGGAAATTAAAAGTAAGTGTTGGTAGTAAATAAAGTTATTATCCATTAGTATTGTGCTTGTCACATGTTTTTATGTTGTGCCCAATTTTACCACATTTTCCATAGTTTCTCTACTTATTCATTGCAATTTCTTTGGATGACTTCAATCTCTTCCCACTTCCTTTAGCCTTTGATTGAGATGATTCTTCAATGAGTATTTGTTGAGGTTTTTTTTTTTGGTGGATGGAAGTTCCTCAACACCCAGATTTGAGAGAAGTTCTATAATACTAAGTCGAAGTGAATGGAGTCCATCTGTGAAATATTTTGTTATTTCTGGTGAAAGAGATGCCTCATTAATTACACCTTGTGAAAGTTGAAATAATTGAATATATCTCATCATCAATGATTTATCACCCACATCTTTCACTTCGACACTATCATCATCCCAAACTCTTCCAACTCTTGCATTTTTTGTCCACCTATCCAAGATGTATTCACTTGGTAAATGTACCATATTAATACTTCGAAAAAAGAAAATTATATGCCTACATGCAATTCCTTCAACCTCAAAGCCTCCACAACTACACTTGGCAAAACCAGTTACTTTGTCATGAACAATTTGTCGTAATTTCCAGCTGTATTCATCATTTGCAGCCCTTAAAACAGTATACACACATTCATTTTCATCCTCCTTCAAAATTTCACATTTCAAGTAAGCAATACTCTTGACAACCTCATCTTGGAACCTCAAGAATATTTCTTTTGTGTACACCTCACGCATTTTCTTTTCTATGGGATAGTGATTCTTGGTTTGTTTTTGAGATTTCAAATGATTTGAGTTGTCATGGTAGTGACATGTGTTTTCCTTAATAAGAAAAGTATTTTGATGTTGGAATTATTCATGGTGTTGATTTGTTGTCCTTGAGTCAGAAAAGTGTTTTGTAGTTATTTAGGTTTACTCATACAAGCTTGCAAAAGTTTACCGGATTTGTTGTTTCAACCCGGTTAACTATTCCATGGTGTAGGAGTTATTGTGTAGGTTAGAATATCAAATAATCGTCATTGAAGTTGAGGTGTGCTTTCTGTAGCTTGGACGTTGAGGGGTACCTTGGTTTTAGTCTTCCGCTGTGTAGTGAGTGTGGTGGGTGTGTTTACATATTGAATTGTCATTCAGTTTAATTTGTAAACTCTTTGTAATGTAATTTGTGACTTTAAAGAATGAGTCTGTATTTCTGTTAGTGAGCTTAGTTGTTTTATTTATTAGTTTAATTGAAAAAGTTTATACATATTTCCGAGCAAAGATTTGGTTTTCCACGTTTCAAATTTAAATTTATTTATTCAAAATTTGGGGCGTGACACGTTTATATTTAATTATATATACCTCCAATTTTGAAAAATTAATTGTTTAACAAAGGAAACAAAAATTAAAGAAAAAAAGCTTTGGAAAACAATTAAAAAGAGAGAGAGAGAAGTTGTATGTTATAGAAAAAAGATAAACATATTAAAAAAAAAATTTATTAGAACTTAATTGGGTGGGCTTAATAGGCCGGGCCGGGCTTCATTTGCATGGCCCATACCCTACCCTATTTGAAAAAGAGTCGGGCCAGCTCACGTTAATGCAAGGGCTGGGTCAGGCTTCGGCCCTACGGGCTAGGCGGGCTTAGGGCCAAAGGGCCAAATGATGAGCCCTAAATTATGGGTAATGTAAATAGATTCTTGGTAATTAATATGTGTAATTAATTGCCAGAATTATTTGTTCACATAATTGTGTGATACTTAATATGTCCGATCCAATAAATAGCATGCAATCAATATCATCAATTTATCTGTGATTCCTATTTATGCAATTTTTAAGATATTATTCAAATTTGCTATATTCAACAGGATTTTGTTACTTATCTAAAGGGGGGTGTATTCAATCAAGAGTCTATTACATTGTTGTGGATTTTCAAAGTCTATAGGTATTCAATTCGGATTTTTTTTTTTTAAATCTTGTGGCATTCAATGAAGATTTTAAAAAGTCTTTCTAATTCTGATGGTATTCAAAACTCCAATGACTTTTAAGGATTCTATTAGATGATGGATTGTGAAGGATTTTAGAGTGCTTGGTATAAATATCAAACCCTATCAGAAATCTGGCCTCTAGACGTGAGATTTTGACGTCTTTCTTTCTCTCATAGATCAAAAACAGAAGAAGATGAACTATTTCTACAGCCATAGACGATGTTAGGAGTACCTCTACTTGGGTGGCCAATCACTCTTGCCACATCGTCGTCAACTCCTCATGTACCACATCGTCGTCAACTCCTCATATACGTTTCGACTGTGTTCTCACAGCCAAGGGGCTGTCTTCTTTTCTAATCTTGTTAATTCTCTATTTTTGCATGTGGGAAGGTGTCACGCCCCGAATTTTGAATAACAAATTCAAATCCGAAGCATGAAAAATAAAAAAAATTACAAATAACATCCTGAGTTTATTTTCTCACAAACAACCACACTTCACACCTCTTAATAAAACAATAAACCAAAATTCTCAAGTTATTTATTACAGCACACTCTCACCAAATCAAATTGTAAGGCTCAATTGAGCTTAACTCACCTCACTATTACAATCACTGTAAAACTATAACAATTACTCTAACCCGCACGATCACCGCACTGATTCTCCTAACCTGCAGGATTACCCGCTACACAATTTGAATAGTGTACCGGGATTGCAACAACACCAAACCCGGTAAGCTTTTGACAGCTCGTGAGTAAATAAGAAGGGAATGTTGATTTTATAACATATGTATTTTAACTCAAGTAAAAATCAACAATCAAAACATTTGTGATGAAACATCAAACAAAAGACGGGAAATCCACAACAAATACTTTTCCACACTCTTCTAACCACAATATCACCACTTTGGTCCATCCCAACTATTTGGACCCAACACCAATAACACGTTAGATTTCTAACAACATTGTTATCTGTCACCTCGGTTAAGGCGTAAATAAACGATATACATCTCGGTTATTATTTAACCGGCGTTCTTCGGACTCCCTGTCCTCAGAGCACTACATCTCGTTATTATTTAACCGGCGTTCTTCGGACTCCCAGTCCTCAGAGCACTACATCTCGGTTATTATTTAATCGGCGTTCTTCGGACTCCCCGTCCTCAGAGCACTACATCTCGGTTATTATTTAACCGGCGTTCTTCGGACTCCCTGTCCTCAGAGCACTACAATTCTACCCTCTAATCAACTCAGAAGGTCAACATGATTATCACACACATTTACCGGTTAACATCATCATAAATAATCATCGCAATTTCCAATACAATATCATGTCTCAACCAAATTATCGTAATTCCACACACACCTCAATGTCACACCATTCCATATATATATCCACGTAAATATATATATACGTAATCATCCGCACAGGGATAATCACTAATACCAACTATAATTCACACAAGAAAATCAGGAAATTCATTTTGTATAATTAAAACATTTTTACTTACCTATGGACCGTAGTTGATCAAGTCCATATGATTAAAAACAAATATTTATTCCATAAATATTTTTCACACAATTGCGACAAAATAAATTAATTAAAAGTGCTCGGTTCGTAATATGAACCAATTGAGGTTTACTCACCTCTAATCCCGCTGCGTCTTCACTTTCACAGTACACACCAAAACCGCTCACCAAGGAAGACCGTCAATCACCTAATCAAACATGATCTTTACTTAGTCAACAACTCATAAACAAAATTAAACAACGATCCAACGGTCAGATCGCAATTATATGATGATCCAACGGTCGGATCCTCACGGATCGCCATTAGGATCATCCTCCTAATTTATCATGAAGATCCAACGGTAGGATCTTCCTGAATCGTCCTTATAAACATCTCCACAAAGTTTCATGAAAATCAGACGGTCGGATTCTTACAAATCGCCTTCTGAATCACTAATTCACAATTATACAAAGATCCAACGGTCGGATCTTTGCCCGGGACCTCACAAGGTCACCGGGACAGTCATACGATCAACATATCAAAACTACAAGTCGATCGGACGGTCCGATCTTCAAAAAACATTAATTGGATTATCGAAATCGATCGAAACCGTAAAAATTCATAACTAAATCATACATGATCTTTACTTAGTCAACAACTCATAAACAAAATTAAACAACGATCCAACGGTCAGATCGCAATTATATGATGATCCAACGGTCGGATCCTCACGGATCGCCATTAGGATCATCCTCCTAATTTATCACGAAGATCCAACGGTAGGATCTTCCTGAATCGTCCTTATAAACATCTCCACAAAGTTTCATGAAAATCAGACGGTCGGATTCTTACAAATCGCCTTCTGAATCACTAATTCACAATTTGAATAGTGTACCGGGATTGCAACAACACCAAACCCGGTAAGCTTTTGACAGCTCGTGAGTAAATAAGAAGGGAATGTTGATTTTATAACATATGTATTTTAACTCAAGTAAAAATCAACAATCAAAACATTTGTGATGAAACATCAAACAAAAGACGGGAAATCCACAACAAATACTTTTCCACACTCTTCTAACCACAATATCACCACTTTGGTCCATCCCAACTATTTGGACCCAACACCAATAACACGTTAGATTTCTAACAACATTGTTATCTGTCACCTCGGTTAAGGCGTAAATAAACGATATACATCTCGGTTATTATTTAACCGGCGTTCTTCGGACTCCCTGTCCTCAGAGCACTACATCTCGTTATTATTTAACCGGCGTTCTTCGGACTCCCAGTCCTCAGAGCACTACATCTCGGTTATTATTTAATCGGCGTTCTTCGGACTCCCCGTCCTCAGAGCACTACATCTCGGTTATTATTTAACCGGCGTTCTTCGGACTCCCTGTCCTCAGAGCACTACAATTCTACCCTCTAATCAACTCAGAAGGTCAACATGATTATCACACACATTTACCAGTTAACATCATCATAAATAATCATCGCAATTTCCAATACAATATCATGTCTCAACCAAATTATCGTAATTCCACACACACCTCAATGTCACACCATTCCATATATATATATCCACGTAAATATATATATACGTAATCATCCGCACAGGGATAATCACTAATACCAACTATAATTCACACAAGAAAATCAGGAAATTCATTTTGTATAATTAAAACATTTTTACTTACCTATGGACCGTAGTTGATCAAGTCCATATGATTAAAAACAAATATTTATTCCATAAATATTTTTCACACAATTACGACAAAATAAATTAATTAAAAGTGCTCGGTTCGTAATATGAACCAATTGAGGTTTACTCACCTCTAATCCCGCTGCGTCTTCACTTTCACAATACACACCAAAACTGCTCACCAAGGAAGACCGTCAATCACCTAATCAAACATGATCTTTACTTAGTCAACAACTCATAAACAAAATTAAACAACGATCCAACGGTCAGATCGCAATTATATGATGATATATCGAAAAACAAAATTAAACAACGATCCAAAAAATACGTATAATATATCGAAATGATCGTATTGAAATGTAGAATCTAAAAATGTAAAGAAATCAAATTTTTGACCCCCGGAGGTGGCCGGAAAAGGGCCGCCGGAGTTTGGACAGAACCGCAGCCGAGCACCGCCAATGGTGTCGGGGCCGGGCTTCTCCGCTTCGTCTCATCAAGCCCAACCACTTTCCTAACTAGCACAAAGTCTGAAAATGAACGGAAGTGGTCGAAACGTTACCTTGAATGTACGGTTTCGCCGGAAATTTCCAGAATCCGGCAGAAGCTCCGTTCAACGTAAAAACGTCCACAAATCGCTTCGATTCCTTCATGAAACTGTTTCAGAACTTCAATCTGAGTTCATCTGTCCAAGAATCTCCAAGATTGATTGTCTATAACTTGAGTTATCGGCGTTGACTCAAAATCGGGCTTAAATCTGTTTAAGCTTGCCGCCGCCGTTCCGGGCCTTGCTTCCGTGCAAGGCTGGCACAGACAGGTGCGCAAGGACCATACGAAGCTAATGGAAGAAGTTTGGTGAAGATTGATGGCCGGAGGAGGAAGATATGGCCGGTGGAATTTTTTTGGGCGATATCCGGTCAAAACTGGGCTCTGCAGCATTTTTCGGATTTTTCTGAATTTTTCAGAAAAATCCAATATTTATACTCATTTGGGACTTTTTCAAAAAATCATAACTAATTCATACTAGCTCCAATTCTTACGTTCCACATATGCACGTGATCGTATCGACGAGCTCTACAACTTTCATGAAGGAAGTTTTCCCAAATTCGGTACGTATAAAAAGTCACTTTTTGAGACGCCCCTAAATAACGTACGATTTCGAAATAAAATTGTTCGAGCTAAATCCACAACTCCTCAAAGCTTCGTACTTCCTTCCATGACTACGAAATCATTCTAAAATGTCCTCGGAAAATAATTTGGATTTTTTGGGGTATTACAGAAGGGATTGAGAAAGTGGCAGAGACCATTAACGAAACTCCGAAGGGATTCACTATTTTGACATTGGGCCTCACTTGTTCAATACCTGTTTGTGTTGGATTCTTTAAAAGTTTAAATCTTTGCTTTTGGCCAGGTACTTGATATGTCTGATAAATTCTCATTCTTTCGTTATTTTGAGGTCTATTTATGGATGCCTATAGGACTTGAAGTATGGATTTTGGTTCTGGAGTTTGGTTTTGCTATGTTAATTATCATTATTTCCTAAATAATGGAGTACAAGAGTACAATGGTGATCTCTTCTGTGAAGTCATACCACACGTCTTAAAAGAGGGCTTCCCGTGTGAAGTCCTGTCACTCCTGTATTCCTATATGTAATTATTTATGATATCTTCCTTTTACCAAATACCACAGAAGTCTCTATTTTATCTGTACAAATTTATACATAATGAGACTTCAAAAGTCCATGAAGTTATAGCATCTTTTTCCTGATTGAACAATCGTATAGAGAAGTCTCATTTACTTTTCACTTTTTAGATATATTTTTAATTTCCTATGATCAGAAAAAAAAAACAAAAAAGGAAAAGGGAATGATCTTTTGTTTCTTGACATCTTAAGATGTTTGTGGTCTATTGTTGTCTTTTTGTCATTTACTTGGCTTAATACTCAATAGTCTGGTAAGCTTGTATAGGGTAGTTGATAAAACAAACATCAGCTGTTAGAATACTACTCCTTTCTCTTTGATTTGTTGGATAGGTAGCATCCAATTAAGTTGTCAATTATGTTGATAGAAGGTCTCATTGTACTTATCACAGATTATCGTCATTAAATGTTACATTGTGCTTGCAGGAGAACATTTAGATTGGTCAGAATACCCGAGTTCCTTATGAATTACATTTAAGCAGCTTTGCCTTTGTGTGTTTAAATTCAAGATGGTTAAAAAGGGGGGTTATGGGGTTAATAAACACAATTGAGGCGATGAAACTAGTTAGTACATATGCAAGAATATTCAACCAGGTACATGCACTCTTATTTTTACATCTAGGAAGCTTGACGTGGAGGCAATGAAAGCAAATCCTAAGAGAGACAAATAATTGGATCTTCAAGGCTAGGAATGAAAGCAAATTCTAAGAGGCACAATATATCCAATCATCAATATGTAGTGCAAAAGTTGAATTTTATTCAAGGCATAAAAGAAAATATTTGAAGTATATGAACTTATCAAAATTCAAACAAATCTTACTAATACAATATATTAGAATTTGTAGAAATCTATCTGGAGTTAAAATAATCCATGGATTCTGTAGAATCCACAAGAATCCACGGATTATAAAAAGTCAGACAGAATCATTGATTGAATATACCCCCCTAAATTTCGAACTAGAATATGTCTAGAAAATGCAGGTACCTAATGAACCACTAGACATACATATATAGAACTCGTAGTTTTGATAATGTCATTTAAGAAACTTAAAGTTTCATTCATAAATTAACCATGCATGATAAAACCAGTAGATTTTACATGATTAATTTGATTTTCATAACATGTTGTAGAACTCAAAGTTCTTATTAGTTGCTTATGGAATTTTCCCTAAAAGCACTTACCATGATTGTTTACTCTTTAATATTGAATTTTAACCTTTGAAAGTCTCCGGAAGAAATTATCTGAATTCGACATTTTACTTGCCTGAAGAAAAACATAATTAGCGAATACTAGACGGGTCTATTGCCCCCACTTCAACCTAAACCCTCCTCTTCTTGTGTCCACCTAATTTGGTACAGGGGTTGCTCTTCTCCGTGGCACTTGACCGAGTTGCTGGAGGGGGGTGGATGTTCTGTTCAATGACACTTGCCTGCTTTTCTAGAGGGGGGTGGATAGTTGTGCCCTGGAAGATGAAGACTATTTCCCCCGATCCTGAAAGGAAATCAGCATTTTGATGTGTACTTCTTTATTTGAATTGCGGGCAAAGGAGAGGTAACCATAGTTGATCACTTACCATAAATTTGGTATGGACTGAAAATGTCTGGGGATGATACCACTGAAATAATTGCATTCGATATTCCTAATAATAGAAAGCGCCAAGAAATCAAAACAATATATCAATGAAAATGCAAAACGCTGCAAAGAGCATGCAAGTAGAAACCTACAGATCAATTAGTGGAAGTTTAGCTAGGTAAGCAACTGATCCAGTCAATTGGTTATTCTGCAAGTACCTACAGATACACCAAAATGAACATATAAATTTGATACGCCATGCGCTAAAGTATAGTAAGTTGACTAGAACAAAACGAAAACTCACAGTCCAGTGAGTTTTGTGAGGGATTCAAATGAACTTGGAAGATCTCCAGTAAAGTTATTATATGACAAATCCCTGAAAAAATTCACAAGAAAGACATTTCATATTGCTGTTTCTGACCATCTTCCAAACATGTAATTACGTATCTCAACTAGATCTCACTTTCAACCTGTGGCAAGAGAAAAAATCTCAGCAAAACTATTCTATAGCAACATTTTGACAAATTCATTCTCCAGCCACTACTTACTTCATGTCACTTAAGTACAACATAAATGAACTATGTGAAATAAGCTTACATTTCTTTTAAATTCTGTAGGCCGGTAAAAACATTGCCAATGGGTCCGGATAACAAATTGCGGCTCAGATTCCTGCATTAAAAACAAAATAATGGTATTGACTATTGAGTACAATGAGATTAATTATGACTGAAAACACATTAATGAAAACCAGAAAAATTAGCAGTGAGGGAATAAGCAACTCACAAATGTCGGAGACTTTTCATGCCATGTAAGCATGGGGGAATATTGTGGCTCAAATAGTTGTCTGCCATATTTCTGTAGACACCAGATACCAGAGTTACCAAACCTATAAATACGTAAATTACACAGTTGCATGAATGAGGCATATTACTTACATATCAGTCGCATTGGGGGGTAAGACATGTGGAATTTCACCACCAATGGTATTGGAACTAATATCACTGGAAGAAGAAAGATGAAAAGATTTAGGAACAGGTATGTTTACACAACTATAGTAAGTTGAAAAAAAAAAAAAAAAAGGTAAAACCACTTACAATAGCTGCAAATTGTAAAGATATCTGATCTTGGGACTGATGTACCCAGTCAGATTCAGACCTCTAAGGTACCTGCACAAGATTAAAGGGAAAGTTAGTTCTTATTTATAGAGCATTATACTTCAAGTATGGTAGATAATCAACAATGGTGATATGTGCATTACAGGTATACAACTCCATTGTAAATGCAGGAGACACCACGCCATTCTAAGCAAGGATCCCCACCATCCAATCTCCAACCCGTCAGCTGTGGCGGTTGGTTGAGGGTCTTGTAAAGATCTTGAAGAGCTACGACTGATAAGGGAGCAATATACAAAATCAATAAATAATTAAATATATGATCTGGTTGCCAATGGTATATACTACAACTACAATACAACTGTTAAAAAGAACTTGCATTTTGTTCCAGTCACCTGGAGCTTTCATCAAACAGGTCATGTGCATGTAAGGCCAAACACATACATGATGCTCTTTAGCACTTTAATTTCACCAAGGATATCATTTGTCTCACTTTTTAAAGAATGCCTATCAAATTGGAATCTCACAAGTAACAAATAATATATGAAAGACTTGCGTGGCTTGATAATGGAATCCATGTTCTTCAGATTGATTATGTGTCTATCCCTTTTATCTTTAAATTATATAATCGAATACGAATAAATGAACCTAAAATTGAAGAGTGATGAAATGAAAGCTACTTTTCCTTTCTGTTCGGTGTAAGATTCTACTTTTCAAATAAACCCAGAACTCACTCATTCTACTGTACACTACGAAAATACGACAGGTCGTTTCCCAGAAACAACTTGTGTCGTACAACTAACTGACCACGAAATATCCAGCGCGGATACGGCCGGGGTCAGAGGCGACCCCCGAGTCAACTCAGGTCGACTCGATCATCGATTCGGTTATTTTCCCGCCAAATTTTTCTTTCCCGAAGAGCACAGAATTTTCCGTGACCTTTCTTTTCGGCTACTGAGAAAATTAAACAGAAAAGTAATTAAAAAGAAAAACTCTAATTTTTCACTTCAAAACATGAATAGGAAAAACTCTGTTTCTCTTTTTCTCCGGCACCGGAAATTTAAAGATTCCGATCTACTTTATTTCTGTAATTTCAGTGATTAAATAGGGGATGACGAACGAAATAGATAAAATCAAAAAAATCCAACGAAGAAACTCCGAGAAAATAAAAAAGAAAACGAAAGAGTCGAGAAGTTACGGTCAATCGGATCAGTAAAAATCTCGGCTGAGGACGCCACCAGAACAGCCGCGACGAAAATCACGTACACGCACTGATACAGCTACTCAATTTCTTGAAAATCACGCTAAACAATATCTGTTGAGAACGAAGAGAAATTAAGCCAGAACGTAGGAAAGCTCTGTTTTGGTTTCGGAGAATTAGAGATGAAGTAGTAGTAACTAAAAGCAAACATAAAAAAATCGAAACCAAGCAGAACGGAGATCGGTGAAGAAGAGAATTAGAGATGAAGTAGTAGTAACTAAAAGCAAACATTAAAAAAAATCGAAACCAAGCAGAATGGAGATCGGTGAAGAAGACTGTAATTAAATTGTAAAACCTACCGAATCGCAATCAAGAAATTGGAGAAGTTGTATCGGTGCGTGTACGTGATAAACCGAGAGCTATTATGAAAAAAAAAACAGGTCGAATTTACGACGACGGAAGCTCTAGGGTTTGAGATTGTACCTGTTGGGGAAAGTAATAGACGAAGAGAGAGACAGAGGGTTTGAAATAGTGTGTGCTCTGGTGGTTGAAGAATGCCAGAGACACTGGTACTGTCTAAACGAGCATGAGAATCGCTGATTTGCTAGCCGGTGTGACACCGTTTTCACGTTTCCTCATACGCACGTGCCGCTTCTCCAGGTTGTTACCAATGCAGACGGGCTGTGGGCCTTAATAGAACCCGACCTGGCCCATGTGCGTTTTGAACAAGGTTACATGTGTTGGTGAATCGCTAGCACCAAGAAGAAAGAAAAGAGCGTGAAAGGAGATTACCGGGTTAAGAGTGGTGTGGAATGGAAACGCTTTGCTTTACAGGTCCGGCGGTTCAGTGGCTTTCTCATTATCTGAGGAAGCCCTATTGTTGTTGATGCGACTCGGGTCGATATAGTTTATACGAGTCTTGGCCCACAAGCTCCTTTGGCAAATGGGCAATCAATGCTGGAGTGGAAGTGACTTTTTAGTCTTCGCATTTCTCGATAATATATTTTAATTTTAATTTTAATCTTAGTATTAGTAAAAAGTCAATATATACATAAAAACAAAGGCTTAACGTGTAATATATAGAAGGAAAAAAAAAAAAAAAAAACTGGAGAAATCACTCTATTTTTTAGTATTTTTAAAAGAATTTTTATATGTTTATGGACAACTGTCCATATGGTGCATCTGAAGTTGTTGGATGAGTTGCAGATGGATTGGGGCAAACTGCATGTTTTGTCTCCGAACTTGAGTTACTTGGAGATATTCGAATGTCCCAAACCTATTTTCGACCAATGTGATGAGAATGGAGTGTGGAAAAAGGCAGACTCCGAACAAGTAGACGCATCGAGTAGTAATGCTCACTAGATTTCATATTCCATATATGTCATATCCTTGTCTTGTTTGTTTCTGCTCATGAAATTCCAAAACCATATTATTATTATTATTATTATTAAGAATCAAATTTGAAAGTTACAACTTTATGCAACTAGATAAACATACTAGTATCATCAATCCTGAATTCGCATTTGCTGAATCCTTGTCTTACATGTTTCTGTCTTAGTGAGATTTCACAACAAGTTCAAGTTTTTTGAGTATTCAAGTCTGAAGATTTTATCTTTTTGCTCTTTCATAAATGGCTTAGAAACAAAACAAAACTAGAATCCACCAAAAAATAGGAGATTTCAGTAGAGAAACGTAAGAAAGCTGCGCAAAAAAAAAAAAAAAAAAAGGGGGAAGAAACTTACCTCTGCTCACTGCTATTTGCTTTAGGACTGGGATTGAGGTGTTGTTTGTTTTATGGATGCAATCGAAATTAAGATTTCGCTTCTGACTAGAAGCAAAGCAGTAAAAGCACATTTCGTTGAGCCAATGGGAGTCTTATTTGGGAACTTGAAGGCTGGTGTTTCTCTTGCTTGGGCCTTTGACAAGAGTGTTCCAGGCCTGGTTTTCTATTCTACCTGGCTATTCCGCGAGAATTTTATGGTGCACCTAATATATTGGTACTCTATGTTATTGGGCATCATCTTAGTCATTTTGTTTGATTACCCTTTTTTCTTTAAGTGTTCGACTATTCGGATTAAACTTTAGATATACATAAATATTATCACACATCATTTTTTTTTTGAAGAAGAATATCAAATCGATATATAAATAATAACTCAGGCCAAAAAGGACCATTACATATCCTTCCTCTACCGTCTATGGGTAGATAAAGAGTTTGTGGTAAACCACAGCGATACATAGATTAAATCCGATCATTTGATGGTACCCACGCTCACTTATTCAAGAAAGTCTATAAACAATGTTACATCGACATGTAAATAGACAAAGGAAATAAAACCTAAATAAGACCCAGCCTTAGAAGGCCGACCCACTCCTCATGAGGCCCAAGATAAGGCCTGAAGACCTCATGCCAGACCCAAAAGGAGTGAGCAAGCCCAAAAGGCCCAACCCATCTTGGAGCTGCACGATCTTGACCTAGCAGCTCTGTACCAAGGGCTGCACCGCCACCCAACGCCGGGACAGCCACCACACCGAACAGCTTCAAGTGTAAGACCAAGTCATTGAACATCGAATCTGGTCGGAACCAGATTGACAAAACTGGCTGGATTAGGAATCTGATCAGCCAAACCAGCAATTCCGGTGCCGATAGCAGCAAAACCATCCACCAGAGCAGGAGTCGGTCACCATTTTGAAGCACCGCAGCCAAACGCCCCTCTCCGTCTGTGGAAATCAGCCAAGCCCTATCAGAAGACCACCGCCCAAGTCCAATCGCGGATCTCCTCCCTAGACCACAGACCCATCCCCGCCATGGTCGTAATCCGAATCTAAGCCAATCTGCAAACGCTGCCAAGCAACTCGTAGCCTTATCTTCCTCGCAGTGAGAAATAATGGTGTGTGGAGGCGACAGAGGTCTCCTTTGAAGCAACCCTAAGGAGGTGCCGCTAAAGCTTCGAGAGAAAAAGCTTTCGACTTTCATAGCTGCCCAATTTATCACACAGCATATATGCCTAAATGATACGTAAGATAATCGTATAGTAAGTTTTAGTAGCTTGACATCAGCCGCGGAAACAAATTATTTTAGATTTTTAGTAATTTTTTGTAGTTAACATATTGTTCCATACGACCAACTAACTAAGGACCGAACAAAATGCCACAGCTTTATGATGTCCCTGCTTATGGTAGCAAAGAAATCGAGAGAACACAAGACTTAATTGGAAATAACTTACAATATGAAGGAAGGTCTACACTTAATAGTCACATAAATGGATAAATCTAACAATGTTCAATGATTTAAGCACAAACCTGAAGCTTCGTTGGAGCTTGTTTCCATTAACTATTGAGATTATGACACGGGAAAAAATTGACAAAATAAGTGGCTTGACATGATTTGACACTTTAGACGTGTTATAGGGATACTTGTGGTATGTCATGGCATGTCAAAACATGTTGAATATTGTCAACACATTTTTTTTATTGAATTTTTTGTGCCATAATCCGACAATTGGTAACATAAGTTTTAGGAGCTTCTCCAAGAGAAGGACCTCAAAGATTGTGATCCTTTTTTTATTATTATTTACAATTCTTCATGTTTTCCAACTTTGCAAAATCATATAAGAAAATCATGTCAAATTTTTGAGTTTCATAGACGTTAGTTCTAGAATTGCTTAAAAATCATGATTCAGGGTGATAAAATTTTGGTGAAAAAAAAATTAAAATATGCAATTTTAACAAAAAAAAACCGTGTGCTATAGTCCATGGTTTTAGGTGGAAAATTTTGGTCTCCAATATATATATATATATATATATAGAAAGTTTCCTGGGTGCAACATCTTTTGATGTGATTAGTCTCGTTTGCTTAAACATCATATGCTCAAAAAGTTAAGGCCATGTTTGGTTCATGGATTTGAGGCATCAGGAAAGGAAAGTCATTCCTTTCTTTTGTTTGGTAACCACAAACTCTGGAAGCACTTTCTCGACAGAGGGGAAAATAGGGAGGAAGTTCATTCCACTCAAGACCCATGAGATTGATTTTCCCCTCTTCTTTCCCAGCATTTATGATTGCAATTTTGGACAATAATAACCCTGCTCAAATATACAATTGCCAAATTTACCCATTGAATCTCCTCGCAATCTATGCCTCTTTCATCAATTCCAAAGTCATGCTTTTGTGCATCTATTTCGCGCCTTTTTCATCAATTACAAAGTCACATTGACACATTCCAAAAGCTCTATATCCAGGGAGACGAATTGAATCATCTTCACTCACAAAGAATTCATCTGCTCTCATCCGTCTCACACAACAACTTCCATTAATTCAGGTATGTGTGATATATAAATTCATTACCTATGTCTTTTTCTGATTGGTATATGATTTGTTACTTCTTCTTCTTCTTCAGCTTTCATTCGATTCACTCTTCTTCCGCAATCAGTAGAAAGTAGGGATTCGATGTGTTTGGAATATTTTTCAATATTATTCATCTCCAAATAGGAGGGATATAAAGAGGTACAAGAATAATCCTAATAGGAAATCATCTCCTACAATTATACAGAATACATAATCTATACAAACATGGAAAGTAAATATTTACAAAATATTCTACACTCCCCCTCAAGTTGGTGCATAGATGTCGATCATGCCCAACTTGCCAATTGAGTTGTCAAGCACTTTCCTTGACACTCCTTTCGTAAGAATATCTGCTAATTGATCTTCTGTATGCACGAAGGGAAAACGAATCATCTTTCTGTCCAGGTTTTCCTTAATGAAGTGTCGATCTACCTCTACATGCTTAGTCCGATCATGCTGAACAGGATTATGAGTAATCTCAATAGCAGACGTGCTATCACAATGCAAGTCCATAGGTTTCTTGAGTTTAAAACCCAAATCTTTCAACACATTACAAATCCACAACATCTCACACACTCCATGTGCCATACCTCGAAACTCAGCTTTAGCACTTGATCTAGCAATAACCTTCTGTTTCTTGCTGCGCCAAGTCACCAAGTTTCCTCCAACAAATGTAAAATACCTAGATGTGGATCGCCTATCCGTCTTATCACCAGCCCAGTCTGCATTCGTGTACCCCACAACTTCCAATTCACCCCCCTTTTTTTCAAACAACAATCCTCTTCCAGGTGCCATCTTAAGATATCTCAAAATACGATACACTACATCCATATGCTCTTCACTGGGACAATGCATAAATTGACTAACCACACTCACAGCATAAGCAATATCAGGCATAGTATGAGAAAGATAAATAAGCCTCCCTACTAGACGTTGGTACCTTCCTTTATCAGTTGGAACTTGACCCGGACAGATGGCAAGGTTATGGTTCATCTCGATCGGTGTCTCAATGGGACTGCAGTCAAGCATCTCAGTCTCAGCTAACAAATCAAGTACATACTTACGTTGGGACAAAGAAATTCCCTTCTTCGACCTTGCAACTTCGATTCCAAGAAAGTACTTTAATTGCCTCAAATCCTTCATCTCAAACTCCTTAGAAAGATACTTCTATAAAGCCTCCATCTCTTTTAGATCATCCCCTGTGACAATCATATCATCAACATATACTATTAGAGTGGTAATCCTACCCTGACTACGCTTGATGAACAAAGTGTGATCTGAGTTGCGCTGTTTATATCCAAACATCCTCATGGACTTGGAGAATCTTCCAAACCATGCTCTCGGAGACTGCTTCAAACCATACAGAGACTTCTTCAACTTACAAACCTTGCCAGTATTGTAAGGCAAATTTTTGACTCCTGGCGGCATGTCCATATACACTTCTTCCTCTAAGTTTCCATTGAGGAAAGCATTCTTTAAGTTAAATTGATGCAGAGGCCAATCTTTAGTTGCAGCAAGCAAAATCAGGATCTGAACAGTATTGATCTTTGCTACAAGGGCAAATGTC
The DNA here is from genome assembly GCA_024704745.1 of Rosa lucieae. Classification (NCBI taxonomy): domain Eukaryota; kingdom Viridiplantae; phylum Streptophyta; class Magnoliopsida; order Rosales; family Rosaceae; genus Rosa; species Rosa lucieae. The sequence continues at coordinate 21,213,493 of CM045494.1, read as the reverse complement.
TCTTCATAATCAATTCCATAGCGCTGAGTATAACCTTTGGCAACTAATCTGGCTTTGTACCTGTCAATGCTCCCATTAGCTTTAAGTTTTACCGTAAACACCCATCGTCACCCAACAGTCTTCTTTTCGGCAGGCACAGTCACAATATCTCAAGTCGAGTTTTTTTTGCAAAGCCTCTAGTTCTTCATTCATCGCTTGAGTCCACTTAGGATCCGCCAAAGTATCATGTACAATGCTAGGAATAGATACAGTGGATAATTGATCAACAACAAGTGCATGTGACCCAGACAACCTATGGTTAGACATGTAATTAGCTATAGGATACTTAGCTTTGGTTTTGATGTCTGGTTCATATTGTTTTTTAGGAATACCCTTGGTAGTCCTCTGCGATTTCCTAGACTTAATATTACCTATCCCAAATGACTCGTTTGGAATTGAAGGTACATGAGGAGGAGCATTCGCAGCGGATTTTTCAGTTGACGATGTATAGGGGGGAAAGAACTCTGATAAACGAGAACTCTGACTAATTTTTTTTCCGTTGGGTTTATCACAGCTTGGCTGACCAATGAGTAATTCATCCGTTTGTGATGTTCCATATATTCCAGGATGCATTGATGTATCATAATCACCCTCAGGCCGTGTGGGGTCTTTGTTTGAAAAATCAAGACAACTTTGGCGTGCTGCATCTTTCTTCTTTGACCGATCACAACATGGGCTGGAAATATCAATACTATGACCATAAAGTGGGCTGGCAACATCAACATCAACATTATTTAACTTGTCAAGCTTGTCAGGTTGTCGGCAAGGGTCAAACAGCTGTCCATTCAAGGACCCCACGGGTCCACCAACATGTCCATCTCTCACAAGTCCACCATCTCCATCTGAGGACCCCACGGTTCTACCAACTCTAGTGCTCAATTCTACAATCGGTCCAGAGTTTTTTTCGTTGCCTTCTTTGCCTACTGCCCCATGGTCTGTCTTTTCAACTGATGTTGGAGAATTCCCACCTTCAAACCGCGACTCCAAAGCTTCTAACTCTTCGTATTCTTCAAATCCAAATAAATCCCAAGGATTTCCTTCACAATCTCTCTCCCACTGAAGGGAAGACTCTGAAACTCCCCCTGAATAATAAGGCTCGGATTCGCGAAATGCCACATCAAGAGAGACATACATAGTACCAGTAAGAGGATCATAACATCGATAACCCTTTTGGAATTCCGCATAACCAACAAATATACACTTACGGGCACGGGGATCAAGCTTGCCGCGTTGAGGCTTAGGAATGTGAACATAGGCTACGCACCCAAACACACGAGGCTCAAGATTTGGTAGCGACGGAAGTGACAGAAGTTTCTGCTGAGGATTTTGAAATTCAATTACCCGAGAAGGAGTTCGATTAATGAGGTAGGCGGCGGACTTCACAGCTTCTCCCCAATATTCACGAGGTACATTCATGCCAAACAAAGCGGCACGGACAACTTCAAGTAACTGTCGATTTATCCGTTCTGCCAATCCATTCTGTTGAGGAGTATATGAGTTTGAAGTCTGATGTCGAATTCCATGTGACTGCATAAACTCCTGCATAGGACCGTTAACATATTCACCACCATTGTCAGATTGGAAAACTCGAATAGACTGTTGGTACTGTGTAGACACCATTCTATGAAAATCTTGGAACATAGAACACACATCACTCTTGTTCTTTAATAGAGAGACCCAAGTCATACGGGTACAATCATCAATAAAATTCACATAATACCGAGCTCCAGAAAGAGAAGGGATCTTGGCAGGACCCCAGACATCAGAATGAATCTTCATAAATGGAATAGGACTTTTATTAAGACTACACTACTACAAAAAGTTAATCACACAACGGAACAGAAATCATCTGTTGTGTGTTTAAGTAAACTATATTGTACAACGGTATTAGTGATGTTCCGTTGTGTGAATGTCAACAAAGTGATAACTTTTTTATCAGAACTACATTGCACAATGGAATTAAGTATTGTCCGTTGTCTGAATCTTAAAAAATTTAGCGGCAGATTTTCCTTCACTCTAGAGTCTTGGTTGCCTCTTGAAACACTGAAATTTGGGCTACCATGTACAACGGTATAACTATTTCTGTTGTGTGATTGAAAAACTGAGCACAAAATTTTGAGGAAGCTTGCTTGAATGCCATCCACTAGGTACGCCAAGTGCAAGTTGTAGAAATTAGACAACATATTTAAGCTATTTTGTTGTGTGAAGTAGGAACATAGGCGGCAACATTTTGAGCCAAAATACTGTATGCGGCATGTTTCCCTCCATGTTTTCACATTTTGATTTTACGTAGTGCACTCATACGACAGTTTGTTAGGTTTCTGTTGTGGGAGTGACTTTGAGAAAAATTTAAGGTTTAATTGCCATACCACATCATGTCTAAAAGAAAAAACAAAACAAAACAAAAGACTCTCTCGACCGTCTCTCTTGACATCTCGACCCTCAGAATAGCTTCTCGATCCAAATTTTATTCGTCACTGTTCTCCTCCTCACTAACTCCACTCCCAATTGTCTCTCTACCTCTACTCCGATTTACTCTGTCACTGTGTTGCTTGACCTCCAATTTACTCTTATCCTTGAAACCCTAATTCACCAATTAGGGCTCGCTCTTCATCTTTGATTGAAATCGATGTCGTTGGTAGGACGACATCAACAAGAGAAAAAGAGAGAAAAGCCATGAACACGATGCACTACATGGAGGTGAACACCACTAGCACCACCAGCAAGCTCAACGAGCTCGACATCGAGTCCGATGAGGTCTTGTACCCCGGCCCCTCAGTAAAGGCGTGAACTAGCAAGGTCTACGGCATTTTATCCGCTCAGCTTCTCCTCACCACCGCCATCTCCTTCGTCACCGTTCTTTACACTTCCGTCAAGGTTTGGTTTGGACAATTAAAGTTGTGATTTTTAGGATTGGGTTTTTGATTATGAGGGAGATAGGGTTCTGGGTTTGAAGCAGATTTTGAAATTAGGTTGTTTCTGGTTTTGGGTCTGTTGATTGTGGTTTAAATTTGGGTTCTTTGTGTTTTGGTCTGTAGGATGAGATGGAAATGGCAAAGGCTAGTGAGGAAGTTGTGGTGGAGAATTCTAATACATGTGAAGAATGTGCTGCTAGTTTCAAGAAACCTGCATATCTCAAGCAGCATATGCAAAACCATTCTCTTGAGGTATTGTGTTTGTCGGATTTTGTTTGTCTATCTAAATTTCATAAGAATTGCTTCATCTTATGAGTTGGGTGTAACTCTTTTGTAGAGAGAGACAGCTCATTATATATCTGGTTGTATGAGAATTGCAGAAGGAAAAGTATCTGATTGCCTGATGGCAGTGAAATCAGTGGCATCTTGTATAAGAGTCTGATGATCCTGCTGATGTTTGATTTTGAAACAGCTGAGATTTTTGTGCTTTTTTGGTTTAAGTTTTTGTATGTTTTTCATCTATTGAAGATAGAGTTTTTGTAGGAATCAATATGTTTAAGAACTATACAGTTTGGATCGCGTGAAGCATTGGATCCCACCAAATCCCACCAAAGAACTCCAAAATGCGAATGTAGCAAATGGGTAGTTTGATAGATACTCTTATGATTCTTTCAGGTGACCTTGTCCAAGTTGTTATAAAGGTTTGAAATTCATGGCATTCCTTGGATATGCTTCTCACATTGATTTGAGCTCACTACCCTCAATGGCTAGTAAGTCTCAGTCTCTCTCTCTCTCTCTCTCTCTCTCTCTCTCTCTCACACACACACACACACACAAAATGAATTTATAGCTTCTGTTTTTTAGAGAAAACTGAAAGTTGATTGATTGGTTAATCTGGAATGTGTTGTAGTCATAGGTACAACATCAAGGGACGTGTTTATCCGGCGATCCTCCCCGTCGAGAATAACAAAGTTACTGGAAAGGCAAGCTCTCTCTGATCAGTTATCACAAAATTTTGATATAATGGTCATGTTTATGTGTATAAAGTTTTCATTTTTATGGAAGTAGATTCTTTTTCCTTATAGCTTAGGTCATTCGTTAGTTACGGATGTGATTAGGGAGTTGAAATTGCAATCAGAATACTAGCCTCTTCTGTTACTAGCCTTTTCTGTTAACTAGTGCATGTCTAGGAACCAATATTGTGTACGCCTACTTGTGTCCAGTTCCTGTGCTACTACTGCCTTATTGCTTATTATGTGGTAAATAGAAAATTTGTTATTGCTTTGGTTTCAACTCTTCTTATTTAGTAAAGGACCTGTTTTATTAGCAGTCACTGCCTTAAAGTTGCATATCAGCTTGATTCTTTAGGTTGCTGCACGCATGCATTTGCTGTTTATCTAAGAAAAACAGTATGCTCGATTCCTCCAACAATTACATGTATTGCTCTAAATAGGACAACATTTTCTTTTAATCAAATCAAATATACAAGGCTTCTCCTTCAGTAAGTTATTTCACATTAATAAAAACTCTTAAAAGTATGGGATATGTTTTGAGATAACTTTTGGAATCAGAAGTTTGTCTTTCCTTGTTCAAATTTTACTGTTACTTATTGTGCAGCTATGGTCTGGGTTCTTGCATCTAGTATTGAATATTAGTCATGCTTGGTTCATATTTAATGCACATAGGCAGGGTAGACATCTTGGGTTCCATTTTTCTTATTACGAAGTGGAACTTTTGCGCATATGCTGCTTTGAAGGGAACACCAATTGCGCAATGGATTCCAGAAATGTTTTAGCCTTTATCTGCTAAGAAGTGGAACTTTTGTTAGGTTTTCATTTTTAGGATTCTCATATGTATTTAAGTTGTGGCTTACCTTATAATGATTCAATCTACATATGCATGGTGGTTTTTATCTTTTCTAGCAGGGTAGGGGATATGCAATACTAGGAATTAATGCTCAGAATTTAGGAATTGAAGGGATTTTGTTCCTTGTACAAAAATATATGAACTGACTCTTCAATTTTATGTTGCAGGGGATTGCTAGCAAGTAAAAAATGTATGATAGGAGATTTGGAGTTCACTTGAAAAGCTCTGCCTGCACTGATCAAAGAACACGAATTCTGGAATTCAGGTATTGACAGAAACTTTATACTTTGGAAGTTTCACATTCTCTTGATTTCATTCATTTGGAAGTTTCACATTCTCTTGATTTCATTCATTTGGTGTTTACAGTAATGCATATCTATCCTGCTTTGGTTTATTATCTGTAATTGGTTTTGAATGTTGCTAGTTTTCCGCCGTTGTTCTGTTATGTAGGTACTCATAAGGTAGTTATTTAGGATTTGTAGTCACACTTTAAGTAGATATTATGCAATGTGGAACCAACCCAGGTCTGATTCTTCAACCACGGTGTCTCCTCTGCAAATTAATGATCATTAGCTTTTTTGTTCAATCAATCAATGGTTGGGGAAACAGAGTGACTGACTAATCTTTTTAACATATTATGCTTGTCAGGACAAGGAACTTGCTTCTATGATTGAGAGTGTTTCCAAGAAATAGCATTTTACCGCAAAATGGCTTGAACTGCCGAGACTGGATGAGATTTTAGTACAAGATGGATGAGGTAGATTTTTGAAACAGGGAGAAGTAATTGATTTAGCATTTATACTCCTACATTAACATTTTATTGAAAGCACAATAGAGTATGTTTTGAGTTTGTCTAGCATGTCACTACACAAGATTTTGAGAAGTAAACGAGGCAGGTCATTTAATTAAAGAGCTTGCTCTTGTTTCCGTGCAGGAGCCATATATGTAGGAGTGGACTGAGCAATTGGAAAGCAGTGCCAGATTTATGTAGGAGCCATATATGTAGCAACTGCATATGTGCATATTTTTGGAACAAGTATATATTGTATCTGCTTTTGTTGTTTTTCATTGTTAGTTAGAATGCAGCAATCATCAAGCTACTTTCTTCTTTTTTTGTTTCATTGTATAGATACTTGAATGTATGGATGATTGACAAATGCTAGCTCTTTTGGTACATTAGATGCTTGAATTAGAGAACTTCAGTACATAATATATTTTGAATATTATATTTGTGCAAACATTTCAGGTAAAAAATTGAAAATAAACAAACAATAGTGAATTACATTACGTTAATCACACAACAAATCATTTCAATCACACAACGGTACCAACTAAATTTTGTTGCCTTATTAAAACTCACACAACAGAACGAATACATATCAGTTGTCCAATGTTAAATCACATAACGGTATAGAAATAAGATATTGTATGACTTGTGAAGAATTCAACGTTGAGCCTCACACATACAACAGTTACTTATGATACATGTTGTGTGAAGGAATAACCAACAACAGTCGCCATATTTTTCTGTTGTATGATAAGTTAACCAACAATAGCGTGTACTTACTTCTGTTGTCTTAATGTTATCTTTCTGTTGTGTGAGAAGTTAACCAACAACAGTGTGTACTTACTTCTGTTGTTTGATCACCATCGAAAATGTGCCATATCCAATTTCTAGCATTGGCATGCACATAATTGGTGCAACGGTTATAAGCAATGCGTTATGTCTATGATATTCACATAACAGTGTTTCACCGTTGTGTGAGTGTGCTCATCACACAACATCGAGATAGATGACAGACATGGTCCACATCACACAACAGATTTCCACCGTTTTGTGATGTAATTTTTGTAGTAGTGCTAGGTGAATACGAAATTCTATGACTCTTAGCCAATTCACATACATCACAACGAAAATCTGAATCACTGACAACCAAAAACAAATGAGGTTGTAGTTTCTTAAGATAACTAAAAGATAGATTACCCCAAACGACGATGCCACAGCCACACTGTTTCCTTAGCACTCTCTAATGTATTGACCTGATTCACTTGTCCTAACAACTATTGTTCTCCATTCTCTGTCAGATCCAAGTAGTAGAGTTTCCCCCTTCTAACACCATAACCAAGAATCCGCCGAGTCAGAATGTCCTGAAACACACAGAAAGATGGATAAAAGGTCACAATACATGCTAGTGCTAGAATAATTTGGCCTACAGATAAGAGATTATATGCCAAAGAAGGAACAACCAACACAGAATCAAGGGTTAATGTATTAGATAAGACAACAGAACCTTCTCCGGTAACCAGAGTTGGAGTACCATCAGTAGTAGAAACAATATGTTGAGAGGAGAGTTTCAGCTTTTCTAAGAGACTAGGATCATTGGTCATATGGTCAGATGCACATGTACCAATTATCCAAGAACTATTCATAGAAATCTTCTTACCCTTCATACCTGACTGGGCTACATTAGCGGAGGCATTGGATGGTTGTGTTTCCTCTATAGTAGCCACGATAGCTTTTCCAAGGTTCTTTCGCAGTTTCTTAGTGAAATCCCACCAATCAGGGTAGCCAATCACCTCATAGCATCGTTGCTTGCTATGACCCAAATCTCCACAGATCGGACACTTTGTATTTGCATATGGATTTATTTTGCCTGCAGGGCGAAGTTGTGGAGGAGTTGAGAAGCCTGAGGAGGAACCATATTTGAGTTAGACAGCCATGGCAGAGGATTCAGAGGCATGTCACATTACCTGTCTCTCAGAATGCACTTTTCGAACATACGCATAACTTTGCTCCAAGTCGAATTTCGGGTCTTTGCGCAAGATCTCACCACGGACTTGATCATACTCTGAATCGTGTCCACTCATAAACATATGAACTCGCATTCGTGCCATGGCATTGGTCTCTTGAACAACTGCAGCCACTATGTTACTTTGAGAAGCCATACGCTGATCAATTTCCTGAAACATTCCCACCAATTCATTATAGTAGGTAAGGAGAGTCCGGCCATTCTGTTTTGCTCCAAAGCACTTCTTGTTTAATTCAAAAATCCTGGTTTCATCAAAATCATCATAAAAAGTCTTCTCAACCGCTTCCCAAACATCGTTGGCTGTTGGGAGTCGAATATACCGATTCATGAGTGATGGCTCCATGGAATCAATCAGCCAACTCTTCACTTTTTCATTCTCTGTGGTCCAAACTTCGAATTTAGCAGAGTCTACATTTGATGCAGCTCTGGCTCTAGTGAGGTAGCCGACTTTTCCTCGTGCTCCAATCCTCATCTTCATAAGAGGTGCCTATATGGTGTAGTTAGATTCATTCAAAGCAACGCTGGTTGGAAACGCTGAGTTATCTTGAGCGGTGGTAAGGTAATGATTGGTGATTGGTGGCATGTTGTGGAGTGCAAGAGTGGCAGCGTCGTCCTCCATTTAGTAGAAGTAAAAAAAAGAAAACAAAACTTGCTTGTGACAAACAAAGGAGCTGCAGAAGTGCCGCAAGGCTTGTCGGCTTGAGCGGCTTGATCCTTGAGCTTGTTGGCAGCAGCATGGCTTGTCCCCCATGTTATGCTGCTATGTTGTGGATTCCAATGTTGGCAGTAAATTGAGAATAGTGCAGGGAGACAACTTGCGATGTGATGGGCAGATTGAGACCAAATTAAAAAGAATAAATTTGTTTTTGGGTGGTTTGGGAAGTTCTTCAGGATTCGGTTTTCAGGTTTCAGAGGAATACAGTGCAGGGATTGAACCTGCTCTGATACCAAGTAGAAAGCAGGGATTCGATGTGTTTGGAATATTTTTCAATATTATTCATCTCCAAATAGGAGGGATATAAAGAGGTACAAGAATAATCCTAATAGGAAAGCATCTCCTACAATTATACAGAATACATAATCTATACAAACAAGGAAAGTAAATATTTACAAAATATTCTGCACAATCAGCCTTATCTCTCCCAAGTGATCAAAGGTCAGGCCTCAGCTCTCTAATCTTGTTCATAATACAATTGGACTCTCTTAATTTGGTGTGTTTCTATATGTGTGTGAATTGAGAATTGATTGGAATCGTGTGGGTATGTTTGAAATTGACTGAAATTTAGCTTCTTGCATTTGGGTTGTGCCCTAATTGTCCATGATGTTGTTCTATTGAAAGTTTGGAATTAATTGAAAGGAAAAAGTTTGGGGCTTTTTGATCTCTCTAGTTCTGTACAACTTGCGGCTGGGTTTTACTCTGTGAAGCATTCATGGGCCTCAATATAAATTCTAGAAACTTATCAGTTGATGAGGACTCCAAACTATTGTTTAAGTTTGAACCATCACGAAGCCAATAATCAATCTTCAACCACCTCCAGTCCTTTCAACTCGATCTCATTCACAAAGCCAATAATGTTTGGGGAAATAGGTAAAGTTTCATGACCTAGAACTCCATAGGATTGAGCCGGATTAATTTTGCAAATTAGCTGCACACATAAACTAACAACAAATATATGTTCATTCGATCATAAGAATTTAATTGAAGTGAAAATGTCTTATAATCATAGCAGCAAAAATGATTCATCAATTTGGAGCTAATCATACATATATAAGATGAAATGTTATGAGACAAAAATGAAATGTATTTAATTTGTCTATATGTTTGTAGCAAATCAATTATATAAATATGAATGCATGTGTCAGATTCTATCTATAACAAGTCTAATTTTCTACTTGTTCTTTGCTAATTTCAAATGGTTTTCTTTTGCTGGCATGGAACTTAATTAGTTAGTTGCGGGCTATGTTATGCCTTTTTCTTTAATTCTTGATTTAGTGTGTGACTATGATGTTATAAAGAGCTCTTGGAAGCAATTACTAGCTAGGTAGAAACAAGAAGAGTGCCTTTTGATTTTTGGATTTATTTTGTATTTGGGATAGGACCAAATTACTGATTGTTTTTAACAACCTGCAATGTTTTTGGTTAACATAATCTGTGAGATACTTGGAAAACTAAAATCACACAGTCGAAAATGAAAATGGATAGGGAAGTTTTCCTTTGGTGTTTGTGGATTTGTAGGGGAAATTAGGTTTTACTAGTATCTTTTCCCATTTATGGAGTTCACAAAAGTTGGATGATGAAATTATAATTTGGGTTGTCTGGTAAAACTGAAAGGTTTAGGACTTGATAAAATGGTTGGATACACGTTTGGGATTTTGCAGACTTAATCATGGTGCACATATTCAGAGTGTTCGTATTCCTTGGTTATATTTTCTATATGCCCTATATGCACATTGATTACACACAATTGTTTTATGTTTTTGTCTACTTTTTATCAGAAACCACTAGTCTATTTTCTAATGTATTGCTTAATTGTACTGAATAGCTTCAATAAATGCATATTAAGGTATGTTAGTGTTATTGGTTTGTCCTGCTTAATTAATGCTATTGATTTGTTCTGTTTGATGGTAGTGAATCGAAGGCATTTTATTGGTGGCTAAAGAGTGTGAATTTTGTTGTGTCCCTCTGATTAGTTTGTCCTGCTCAATTATATGTTATTTGTTTGCTCTTTATATAGATGAGCTACATCCTTCATTCACTTGTCTCTATATCTTATTTATACCATTTCTACTCAATCAATTTTTGATGTTGTGGCACATAAAATCTGGAATATATGCTTCTGTAGATCTTTAGCTATACTTTAGTTTACACATCTGCACTTTTCGTTGTCAACAATTTAATTGTACACAAATTTTTGGTATGCAGCTATGGCTCGTAGAATCTTGTCAAAGACTAAAAAGATTCTTCTAATGTTGGAAAATATTAAGGATTTATTTAATTTTGCTGTCATGATATACGTTATCATGTATATCATTGCTGAACGACATTATCGTAAGTACCGATTGAAATCAAAATCTATCTACGATGCTTTTTCAAGAGTTGGAAATTTTCAACGCATGGTGTATGTGAGTGATGTCAACTGCATAAATCAGCTCCAGATGGATAGGTATACATTTAACAAATTGTGCTCCATGATACACACATCTGGTAGATTGCAAGATACTAGAACTGTTTCTGTTGATGAAATGGTAGCTATGTTCTTGAACATACTTGCACACCATAAAAAGAACAGAATCATACAAGACAAGTTTTTACGTTCAGGGGAAACTATTAGCAGATACTTCAATGCAGTTTTAGAGGCAGTCTTATGTCTACAAGGACAATTACTAAAATCACCAGAACCAGTGGCTGAGAACTCAACTGATGAGAGGTGGAAGTTTTTTAAGGTACATAAAGATATGTTTTCTTATTAACTAGAACTTAAAATAGAATAATCTCTAAGTGTTCTATTCTTGTAGAATTGTCTTCGAGCGTTAGATGGGACATACATTAGAGTACATGTTCCAGAAGTTGACAAGCCTAGGTATCGAACTAGGAAGAATGAAATTGCTACTAATGTCTTGGAGTATGCTCTCAATATATGCAATTCATTTATGTACACTACACCAAAAATGGTCTTTTACGGCCCACTTGTGTGCCGTAAATGTACATTTATGGCGCACAAAAGTGTGCCGTAAAAGCTCGCGCCGTAAAAGACTCCTCTTCTTTTACAACATACATTTGTGCGCCGTAATTGAGGCTAATAATGCGCCGTAAAAGACATCATAGCACGCCATAAATAACCAAGGATGCACGTCGTAAAAGTGTGAAGATTTTACGGCACACATCCAATGCACGCCGTAAATGCTATTTTAAAAAATTAAAAAAAAAATTATATATATTATTAAAAAATCTACAATTTATACATTGATTCATAACTACAACAAAGGGAATTAATCTAGCTTAGTCTTCTTCTTCAAAAATAACTTCCTTTCCTTTTCTATCTTCTGATTTCCTTTGCTGTTCTCTAATCTCTACTGAGTTTCTGTTCTTGTCACCCAACTGATAACATTGAGCTTTCCTCTAACCTTCCAACTCAAAATCAGCAGCATCTGTCCATATACAAGAAGCAATATATATCTAAGGCAGGACAAGTTGGGCATGACAAGTTGCCTTTAGAACTTACTTACTGACATATTAAACATTCAAACTAAGATATTGAGTACTGACCTCTGCTGAGAGTCTTGCTTAATTATTTAGAACCAATGATTCTCCTACAATAGCAAAAGATAACATTAATCAGATTAACAATATCAAACTAAGCATGCAGAAAAGATATTGTGACAGGACATCTCCAGAAACTAATAATTTTTCTGTAAAAAGAAACTTTCCAATTTACTAAATCTAACAGCTCAAACTAAAACATTTGTAGGGGTGATAGGAAGTTGGAACAAATTGTTCAACATGTCAAAAATTCGTTCGAAGTGGCTAGGATATCCCAGTGCTAACAGTAAAAAGTGGTCTCAAGGGGGCAGGGAGCAAAAAAAAAAAAAAACAGAACTATGCATAAAGTTTCACCTCTTCATTAGCTCTTGTGCCCATCACTGAAAATCACAAAAAAAGGAGAAATGGTACCTATATTCAGGTCAAAGAAAGTTACATAACCACAGATAAAGGGCAATTAAATGCTCAAACCTGTAAAATTAAAACTCGCCTCTCGACAACCTCCCAATACTCTTGATGAATGGTTTCTCTTAGAGTCTGCAGATTTAGAACATTTAATTAAGTTGTGATGACAATATATCAGATGAAAGAAACAAAACAAGGCTAAAGGTATATGTAAGTTTCAACTGCCTTCTTGTCAAAAAAAAAAGTTTCAACTGCCTGAAATTCAGCCATCTTGTCGTTTAATTTCTTTTTCAATGCACTATAAAAGATGAAATTCGGCAAAGTAAGATTTGATTGAGTTGGCATATACTGTCCCATTAAGCCACACTTTTGAGTTCAGACAGATAAATATTCAAGGAAAGAAAGACATCATGACAGTTTCACAATACAATAATTTAAATGACATATATAAAGTATAATACAGGACAGATGGTAGAACAATTACTGCAATATTTTTTTCTTTGTTTTTAGGTTGAGGGAGACTTTCATTAGATCATATATAAGTTACAATTTGAAAATACTAGTAGGTAGGATTGAATAGAAGTGGGCTGTGTACTCTTTGGCGTAACCTAGAAAAGTAGACAACCTAGTTTTGATCAACCCTAGTTTACTAGCCTCACATTTAATACCCTATCACAATATCTGAACTAACAAAAAGTAGATTATTGACAAAAGGGGTACTACAATGCAAAAACAATTACCCTTTTCTTTTCTTTTCTTTTTCTGGCTAATCACTTGAACCAATTACCTAACCTTATAAGTTTTCTCCAGCAAGCATGTTTAGGTGAAAGTAATGTCCATAATCTAGTGGAGACCAAAAACAAAGGATGACAAAGGCAAAAGACAGTCTGAAGGTAACTGCAGAGTTCAACTTACAGAGTTGTTGCGGTTTGCAATTGATCTACACCTGTTCATAATATCTTTCCTGCATGGTTCTAAGATATTATGACAAGCAGTTCATGCTAGCTAATCAAAGTTAACCATTTTACATAAATCATGAGAACAAAAAAGTTATACAAAAACAAAGGCCAAGTTTCAACATCCTCGTAAGGACATATTCATCCAATTAGTATAGATTATGATCTTATCCAGAAGATTGAGAAAACTTACCCTTCCATGAGAAGCCTCTTCTCTGACATATGTATGACCACAAGCTTACACCTAACCTACCCTAGAATTTCAAAATTTGCAGTCATCAGAAAGAGATAACCAGTACAGGGTACCCACAATACTGGATAAAAACTAAAAACTGAAGAAACTCCAAACACCACGATGTCATCAAAATGTAGTTAACAAATCACATACACTTACCACCCTTATTGCTTCCCTAAATGTAATACTAAATTCTTTAAGAAGATTAGCATGGCTGTTTAACTTCCTCCTCTAGGCTTGTTTTGGTGGGGTAGCATTATCAAAATCAAACTAGAGAAAAAGAAAACGAATCAGTTTGAGTAGAGAATAAGGATTCTCATCAATTAGATATGACAAATAGACAACTAATGAGACAAAATCTAGCAATGGTAACAGCCACATATATGAATAACAATACACTTGAGGTTCCAGACATGACATGTTCCCTCATTGTAATATAGTGAGCAACATAGTTTAGAGCAAGATAGGCAGCTCTCTTGCTTAGCTCTGACTTTGAAGTTTCTATTGTAAACAAGAAGTTTCGAAACTCTAACAACAAAACAGCAGAGTTTCGCTTGAAACATGAATTCCAATAAGTCCTTGTAGGATTTTGATCACATGCGGTAAATCCCAGTTTTAACTTGCTCAGTTTTGATCACTTAACCAATACCACCAAGATGGGCTATTAACTACATTGACCAATATAAGAATGATTTAATCTACATAGTCATTCAATACCAGTCACTAAGTGAAATTCCCGTGCAAACATAGTAAATTTACTACTAGTGTGCCTTGAAGTAAATTGTAGATTTCATTTAAAGTTTCATCTTTGGATTGTGTGAGGAAGTAAAGAGAGGCGAAGAAGAGAGAAAAGAGAAGGCCTGGGGATATACCAATTGTAAAGTGTTCCTGGGGATATACTCCTGAGGCGGCCATGAATTCTTCCACAAATTTGAATTCATCCAAGTGATTTAGAACCCTAAACTTATAGACTAAATGTTTTTATCACGCACAAAACTAAAGCAATTAACGAAGCACATCAGTAGAAGCAAACACATCTAATAATCAGAATATATAGATCTTAATTAATAGAAAATTGAGAGAGAGAGAGAGACGAACATGGAGTTCTGGATGTCGCTGCATCTATAAGCAATTCATGAAAAGAAGCTCCATGAAATTATGGATTGTGCAGCCAGCGAACCATCGACGACGATGGCGGCGACAGTGTCAAGATTCTACTCCTTCAAATCGACAGCCTGAGCTGCTCAATAACCAGCAGAAAACTATGAATATCAAAAGCCCAAAAATATAATTGGCATATCAAAGCGAAGCATGTTCATCCCCAATTTGAAAGAAACCCCAAAAAGTGAAAAGAAACCCCAATTTGGTGTGCAGATGAAGGGAGAGATGAGAGAGAAGTATCTACCCACCGGAATTGCTGGAGGATAGGCTTTCGCTTCGACATCGACTAGTGCTTTTAGCCATGTGGGTAAGGATGGAAAGGAGGGAGATTTCGCGAGAGAGATGAGAAGCAGTGAGTGTCGGGCGTCTGAAAGAAGAGATCGAGATGTTATGAAATCAAATAGAACCTCCTTTTCAATTAAACAAAAAAAAAAGTGGGAAGTTTAAGTTTTGGCCGAAAAAATAAGCGGGTAACACAATTAAGGCTCAACCCCATCTATGGCGCTCATCCAAAGCATGCCGTAAATGGGTCTATGTTATACTACATTTACAGCGTGCATTCGTAGCATGCCATAAATAAATCAAACTCATTTATGGCACACATCTAAAGCACGCCGTAAATAACTCTACGTAATTATGCATTTATGGCCCGCAACAAAAGCACGCCGTAAATAAGTCTACGTAATACAACATTTACGGCACGCATTTGTTGCGCGCCGTAAATGACCATTTTTTACAGCATGCATGTATGCACGCCGTAAATTTTGCACAGTAAAAGACTCATTTTCTTGTAGTGGTATTACCGGGTTGGGAGCATGGGGGTAGGGAGAGGGGGGCGAGAAGGGTCAGCTCGCTGACTGTATTTTCATCTTAATTGTTGTTTAATTGAAATTTCTATATAAAAATAGGGGAATTTGATTCTACACCCAAATTGACACACCTCTTTTAGAATAAACTCATCCATAAGAGTGTTTTAATATACACCCAAACCAATTAATTAGATTTATGCAAAATATAAAAACCTATTAAATAGACTATGTTGAAGGACAACCTAATTTGTGTTTAGCCCAAACTCTAGGTTAGTTGACCTAGTGGTAATAGGATTTAATTAGAAGGATCCAGAATCCTATTCAATGTAGAATTACTTTCCTTGTATGATTGAGATTCTATGCATTGTAATCCTCTATATAAAGAGACCCCTATTATCAATGAGAATACAGCAAATTCCTCTCAAATTCAGTTTCTCTACAACACGTTATCAGCACGAAACCCTAACCCTGAAACAAATAGCCAAACCCTGATTCAAGAAGCTAAAAACCTTGAATCCGAATACAATTCGTTGAAGCCTTTTCTGCCTCCACCTCACACCTTGAAGAACTCTATCCCAGGAGTCCAGAACCGGCAGCCCCACCTCAAGAACTGGCCGGAAAACCACCGAACCGGCCACCGGAAGCTCTATACAACTAGCAGCAAATATTCCACCGGTTCACCATCTTCCGGACCTCAGATTTCCACCAAATTTTGATAGCAGAAGCCTCTCAAGTCAACGATTCTGGAACCGGAAGAAAAAGTGAGAAAACCGGCCTAAAAGTGCGTGAACCGGCCGACTAAATATCCTGCAGAAAACCGGCAGAAAAGAAAAGAAAAAGAAAAAAAAAAAAAGGGAAAGGAAGCCCAGAAGCCCAAGCCCATGGTAGAGGCCCACTGACGCAGGCCCACTTCCACATCAGCAGGAGGACCCATTGCCACATCAGCACTGCCACGTCAGCGGTCAACGGTCAACTCCAGTCAACGGCCGGTCAACGCTTTTCCGGCGACTTTTCCGGCCAATTTCCGGCGACTTTCCGGTCAACTACAGTAACTTTCCGGCAGCTACAGTGATTTTCCGGCGACGCTTTTTCCGACCACCTTTTTAGGTAATTTTTTTCTAAAAGTTCCTGTTTTTGAAGTTTTTTTTAATTTCTTCTTCTTTTCTCGGGGACTTCCAAAATCCCTTCTTCTACCCCCCTTTCTCTACATAGGGGAGACCAAAAGCCGAACTGTGGGGGTTCGCGCTTACTCCAAGCTTGGAGCTTGTAGAGTCCTCCAAACTTAGAGTTTGTTGAGAAGAAAACGATCGACCACATACATCGTTATTTCGATCTAATCCAAAACCCCTCTTGGAATCGGATTTTCTTGGAAGCGACTACGCTCAGAAAATTCCTAATTTCTTGGAAGCGACTACGCTCAGAAATTTAATAGTTTTTCGTGGTAGCCTTTTTCGCTCCGACACTAACCCTAATCTTGTGTTGTTTTTTAGGATGAGTTACCTGAACAAGTTGAGCTTTGTCCCACTCGAGACAACTGGCGCAGGATACCATAGGTGGGTCCGAGATGTGCACCAACATCTTAAGGCTGATGGAATTCTGGAAACCATCCAAGAGCCTGGTCAGAACGTGCTCTCAATCGAGCAAGCTACTGCTTTTGAAGCAAAACAAGCTAAGGCCATAATTCTCATGAGAAGGCACATGAATGACGCGCTCCAAAATGAATACCTCAATGAGGAAGACCCAAGAAAGCTATGGGTAGAACTTGAGCAGCGATTTGGCAACGTTCGTGACTCCCTGCTTCCTGATTTAGAAGTGCGATGGCATAGCCTCCGCTTTTGTGATTTCAAGTCTGTGCTTGATTATAACTCGGAAGCTCTTCGTATCAAGTCTCTGATGGAGTATTGTGGCCAAGCTATAACTGATACGATGTTGATCGAGAAGACTCTCTCTACCTTCCCCGTCTCTACATTGATGATTTCAAAGAATTATCGGATTGATGTAAATGCAGGACGTATCACAAGGTTTCATGAGCTCATTGGCGCCATGAACGTAGCTGAAAAGCACGATAATATCCTTGTGAAGAACTATAATGCTAGACCCGTGGGAACTAAGCCTATTCCGGAGTCTAACTATAGTCACGCCCCCAATGGAGGACGCAAGGAGCGAAACCCTAAGGATAGGGACAATTCTGGACGTTCTGGTCCATATATTCGCCCTAAAGAGGAAGGAAATCGCCAAGAGAGGCGTGCACGGAACCGTAGAGGTCAACGTGTGAAGAGAGAGAGAGGCGGAGCCTCCGACCATGGTGGTAACGCCACCAAGAGGATAGGTCGTTCAAATCGCGCCCCAATGGCGCCTCGATCAAGGGAGCCTGACCATGATGATGTTTGTTTTCGATGTGGATCAACTGAACATTGGGCCAAAACATGTACCGCACCCCAGAATGTTGCAAGCGCATACAAGACGTATCGTGAAGCAAGGGAAGCAAATTACATGGCACAAGATGATCAAGATGGTGATCTAGATCTAAGGGTGGAAGACTACAAGGATCAAGACCCAGAAACTGGCGATTTTGATTAAGTCTTTTTATTTTCCAAGAGATGTAGGCGATTGCCATATTCCTTTTTATTGGATTAGATTTTCTTTGATCATAGAAACAATGATGTATTTCGTTGGCTTATGAATAAAATTTCGAGTTCTCTTCATTATGACTCAATTTTGATTCTGAGCATATGACTTTGTGACTACGATGGCTAGACCATCAGTATTAATTTAAGGACATGGAATAGCCCAAGTTCCACTTGCCAAATGGCACCTTGATTATAGTTGTCACAGAAACTCTCTACGCTCTTAGGGCAAATAGTACCCTACGAATAGCCAACGAATTCCATGCGAAAATGCATGTAGAGAACGAAAATGAGTTCATTTGCATTACCTCTAATGATTGCGAACAAAGACGCATCTTAGAGATGTTTATGTGTCTCTCTAGTGGACTTTATGTCACTATTCGAGCTATTAAATCCAATAAACTTATGAGAGAAGATCTCTTGGATTTAGACACATATTGGCTTTGTCACGATAGGATAGATCATCCTAGTCATGATATAATGATCCGTCTCCAAAAGACTTCACATGGACATCATTTCTTTTGAGCAAAATGAAGCAAGATGCCGCCATAAAAGGCGCCAACCATGGGCATAACGCCATGGTTGTTCCTCCTTGTGGCTATGATGCCATACATGCTAATTTCCATGGCTCCCACGCCATGATGGGAGATTTAGTCACATATTTTTCTTCTAATAGCGCTACAGACGCTTAGGCCTAACCAAACTCCTCATTGGTTGCTTCTAAGGCCTCTCGCTCGTTCTACAAAGCCCATTCCTTATGGAAATTAGGTCTGAGACCGTCCTATGCAAAGGATATGACAATACTCATTCTGTTCTTACAAAGAATCCGTAGGGATTTTGTGGATTGATTCAACCAACTTGCGGACGCTTAAATATTTCATGATGTTGGTTGACACGCAAACACGCCGGTCACGTGTTGCGCCATTGTCCACCTATAAATGCTACTTATGCTACACTCCTAGCACATATCATGTGACAACGGGCTCACTCCCCGACTCATCCTATTCAGTCAATTGGATTTGACTATGCTAGAGAGTTTACATCGAAAGACTTTCGATGGATATTGCAATGGGTTTGATGTTGGACACCACATTCCCATGTACACACCCAATTGGTCTCGCGGAAACGACTACGATGGTAGTCCGAACATTGGTAATGCGCACCAATCTTCTTACATCCGCTTGGGGTGATGCAATATTGCATGCAGCTATGCTAATTCGTCTACGACCTATCGCCACTCAATGTACCTATGCGTTACAGCTAGTGACTGGGTACACGTATTTTGTACTTCCGCACATTTGAGTGAGCCATTTATGTGCCAATTGCGTAGCCACAGCGCTCTATGATAGGTCCTTACAAGACGAATGGGCAACTACGTTGGATTTGAGCTTCCAACAATCGTCCGCCACTTAAATGCCCTTGCTAGGCGATCTCCTTACCGCTAGATTTGCGGATGTCACTTTGATGAGACAGTCTTCCCGTCGTTAGGGGGAGATAAGAACAAGGATGTTCAACAGGAACGACAGGAATTGTCGTGGTCTGTCCCCACTATGTCTCATCTCGATCCCTGTTAAAGTGACGAGATCACACAAATATGCTGCCAACATGCCTGCAAGGAAGGACGTCCCTACGAGAGGACGTAGCGCCACCCTACACGGAGGTAGGCATGGCGCCAATGCCAAAGAGAGTGGCACTCTGGCGTTACAGGCCCTGGCCCCAACTAGGATGCGTGGGAGGCCCGTGGGTTCGAAGGATACTTTGGCACATTCCAATCCTTTAACCATCATGACTCAAAATCCGTCTCATGAGTATCTTCCGGGTTATGGTTATCGTTGGGGGACGCCTCAACGTCAAACCCTATTCCTGAGAATATAGAGCTCCATGAAACTTACACTAGTGTACATGAGACGTGGGATAGAAACTCCATCATAATTGATGATGTAGTTACGCATTTTGTTGCGCATGAGTTTGCTGAGTCCGAAGATATCGAACCACGCTCCATTGATGAATGAATGAATGCCAACGTAGAGAGTTTTTGGCCTATATGGAAAGATGCGATCCAGGTTAAGATGGATTCTCTAACGAAGAGGAAGGTTTTTCGAGCTAGAGATGCCAACACCTCCTAACATAAAACCTGTTGACTAATGGGTGTTCGTTAGAAAGCGTGATGAGAAAAAGAGATGGTAATCTCGCCTTATGGCGCAAGGCTTCTCACAAAACGCCCTGGAATCGACTACGATGAGACATATTCTCTCGTAATGGATGTCATTGCACTCCACTACCCTGTCAGTTTGGTAGTTTCCGAATAACTGAACATGCAGCTTACAAATATGGTCACTACGTATCTCTATAGGGATCTAGATACTGAACATACATGAATGTTCATGGCGAACTTCATTTACCCAAGTCAAGAGGTTCTAGACCATGGAGCGCGTTTACAAAGAGGTTGAAACGCTCACTAAAGTGACTACTTGATTGGGAAGGGATATGCCCACGCCTTTATTTAACAAGTTTCGGATCTATCGCGGTTCATGTTGGACATGATCTTCATTAGAAGCCCTTAAAGAGTTAAGGGAAACCGCTGAACACTTGAAATCCGAGTTTGAGATGAAGGATTTTGGGAGAACACGATTATGTCTCGATTTGAAACTTGAGCATCGTGTCGATAGATGCTTAGGCATTTTGACAAGGTCAAGCCTTCAAGCACCCCCATGATCGTTCGTAGTCTTGATCCTGAAAATGATCCTCTTGTCGAAAGGATGATGATGAAGATGTGCTAGAGGCAAAAGTGCCTTACTTAGTACAATAGGCGCATTATTGTACTTAGCTCAATGCACAAGACCAGACATCTCATTTACCATGAACTTGTTAGCTAGATATAGCTCTGCGCCAACGCGACGCCATTGGATTGGTGTAAAAGATATCTTTTGATATTTGAGATGTACGATTGATATGGGCTTGTTCTATCCCTACAAAGAGATGATGGATTCGGACCCATCACACATCAGGTACGCCACCAACGCTGGCCTGCGTTCTCTATCCCCATCCCAAAACGACATGTGTTTTGGAAGGTTTTGCTGATATTGGGTATCTCTCTGACCCACACAAAGGTCACTCCCAAACTGGTTAAGTGTTCACCATGGGAAAGGACCGTGATATCTTGGAGGTCTACAGAACAGACCGTAGTCGCTATATCTTCGAACAATGCAGAGATCATTGCTCCTCACGAAGTGGTTCGTGAATGTATATGGATTGGATCCATAATTACGCATGTTCGGACAATTATGGTTTAAAGTCTACCACAGATGAGCCTACGAGCATTTAGGATAATGCTACTTGTTTTGAACAAATGAGGCAAGGCTACATCAAAAGCGACAACACCAAGCATAATCAGCAACAACAGTCACTCCTCGAGATCAGAGTGAACTAGGTTCGATCTGAGGACAGTGAGGCAGACTTGTTTACTAAGTCATTTCCCAATACCACGTTCGAGAAACATGTGGCAAGAATTGGCTTGCGGAAATTATCTGAACTCCCATGATCGTAGTCATCAGGGGGAGGTGCAGACATCAGGGGGAGATGTCTACATGTTCGTCTCGAATCGTGAAGGGTCTGTTGTGCTCTTTTTCCCCTTCGACCGAGGTTATTTTTGTCCCACTGGGTTTTTGTTACTCGGCAAGGTTTTTAATGAGGCAACGAGAGAAGCACCGCGTTTGGGCAACACAAGGGGGAGTGTTGAAGGAAAACCTAATTTGTGTTTAGCCCAAACTCTAGGTTACTTGACCTAGTGGTAATAGGATTTAATTAGAAGGATCCAGAATCCTATTCAATGTAGAATTACTTTCCTTGTATGATTGAGATTCTATGCATTGTAATCCTCTATATAAAGAGACCCCTATTATCAATGAGAATACACAGCAAATTCCTCTCAAATTCAGTTTCTCTACAACAGACTAAATAATAAAACTCAATGTTGTTAAGAATTACTGAATCTGCCACTTTCAAATTCCCATTCACCTATTAAATAGGATTGATAATAAAATCCAGTAATGTTGCTGATGGAAGTCGATCATGAAACGGCTGCCCATAGACGTCGCCCAGAATTGCTCAACCCTTAATTTCAGCAATTGATAATTCTCCTCTGGGTTGGAGGTTACGTAACTTCACATTGAAAAGTGTAATCTGCAAATTCAAAGCTGGTGTCAATATCTCTACAAGCTTGTGATATAAATGGATTGCACAATCAGAGGTTGGTGGGTCGCCTGTGTTCGACAGCATATCCGATTGGTACGGTTGATGAGTATTGTGATTGCTATCTATTCAAAAGGTGTGTGTGCTCCTAACGAAGAGGTATTTGTTTTGTGATGGTTCTAGGTTTTTGATATTGAGTAGGTATGATAGACTATACAAGTTCTTGATTGCAGGTTTTTGTTTCATCTTCTTGTTTCTCAATAGATACTACAAGTTAATTTTGATGGCTAAAGAGTACACCCACCTGGAATTTAGGTGCGACCTTCTCAAGTTTGGACGTGTTATGACCGACGAGTTAAGGGCTGAAATTACTGAAGTGAAGCTTGATCTGATTGCACCCTCCATCATCTACAATAACATGGACCCTATTATGGAAAATTAATGAACATGGAATATTGATTCTATACCTAGGCCTATTGGAATGGGGAATCAAATTTCATTCAAAAAAAAGGGAAAAAAAAGGGGAATTTGATTCTACACCCAAATTGACACACCTCTTTTAGAATAAACCCATCCATAAGAGTGTTTTAATATACACCCAAACCAATTAATTAGATTTATGCAAAATATAAAAACCTATTAAATAGACTAAATAATAAAACTCAACGTTGTTAAGAATTACTGAATCTGCCACTTTCAAATTCCCATTCACCTATTAAATAGGATTGATAATAAAATCCAGTAATGTTGCTGATGGAAGTCGATCATGAAACGGCTGCCCATAGACGTCGCCCAGAATTGCTCAACCCTTAATTTCAGCAATTGATAATTCTCCTCTGGGTTGGAGGTTACGTAACTTCACATTGAAAAGTGTAATCTGCACATTCAAAGCTGGTGTCAATATCTCTACAAGCTTGTGATATAAATGGATTGCACAATCAGAGGTTAGTGGGTCGCCTGTGTTCGACAGCATATCCGATTGGTACGGTTGATGAGTATTGTGATTGCTATCTATTCAAAAGGTGTGTGTGCTCCTAACGAAGAGGTATTTGTTTTGTGATGGTTCTAGGTTTCCTTTAAAAGGAGCTTCATTTTTTGGGTTTTTTTCTAATTTTCTCATAAAAATATAATATACTACCGTAATGACCCTCCTAATTAAGTCCTAGCAAATGACAATAATACTTTTTCAGCTTTATCTTTGTTCTAATTAAATGCATAATTTTGTCTCTTTACTTTTCAGTTTTAATGTTTGATACATTCCTTTTTCAATTTCAATTAATACAGAGGAAATCAAAATCGATATTCTCCAATAAATCAATCTAATAAGGTAATTTATAAAGCTAGGTATAAGTCAACTATTTAAAGATTTTACATTGGGCAATTATGTTATCAAACGATTTTTACTTTTTTTCAATGCAATAGCTATTTTGTTTTGACCCTCCTAAACGAAATTTCTAGCCACGCCACTGGTTGAGAGGGTTCCACTGCAGATTCACGAGTGCTTCATGATGCCATTAGTCGGAGACATGGTTTGAGAGTCCCACATGGTGAGATGAAGTGAAAATAATGATTTGTTGTCCTCCTTGGTTTTCTATTTCCTTTTTCTTTTTGCAGCATTATTAATTAAATGTATTCTATAGGACATTATTATCTTGTTGATGCTGGATATCCAAATGGGGAAGGATTTCTTGCCCCATATAGAGGGCAGCGATATCATTTAAATGATTGGAGAGAAGGACACCAACCTACTTCTGCTGAAGAATTTTTTAATATGAAGCACTTATCTGCTAGGAATGTGATAGAGAGCTGTTTTGGGTTGCTTAAGTTACGTTGGGCAATTTTAAGGAGCCCTTCATTTTTTTTTATGTGAAGACACAATGTCGAATTATTACTGCATGTTGCCTACGTACTTCACAACCTTATAAGAAGAGAAATGGCTATTGATCCATTAGAACATCAGTTGCCAAATCAATTTGAAGATGACAATCATGATGATGATGATGATGATATTATCAGTAGTATTGACTCATCTAAACAATAGAATAATTGGAGGAGAGATTTAGCAATAACAATGTTCAACGAATGGAGAGCAAGTAGGAATTGAAGATGAGAAACTGCCTTTTTCTTTATAAGATCAGTTGCATGGCCTTTTTCTGTTTCATTTTGGCACCTGTGTTTTGTTCTGATGCTCGCTACCCTCCTTTGTGGATGTGACCAAGGCACACTTGGAGACAATGCAAGGAGTACTCATGAATGAGCGTGCAACATCTGAAAGAAGAGGTAAGCTTGTTGACGAGCTTATGAAAGTCGAAGGCATAAATGACTATGATGTTATAGAAGCTGCTGCTGCAATTATTGGTGATGACTCCAAAATTGACCTTTTGTTTAGTTTGCCAGACAACCTCAAAAGTCAATGGATTCATAAACTTCTTGGCAGTTAGAGAGATGGATGCTAGAGATTAATGATGGCTTGAGTTTTCTTTTGGTTTGATCCTAGGACAGTATGATGACTCAAGTAATGATCTACATATTTTGAACATGTATAAAAGACTAGTCTATTTTGAACTTCTTATCAATTAAGGCTATTATCTATTTGGGAGAATTCCACAAAAGGTCACTCAACTATGACTCATTCGACACTTTGGTCACTGAAGTTTCAAATATATCACTTTGGTCACTCAACTATTACACTGTCAATCACTTAAGTCACCCAAAGAGTATTTTTTATAATTTTTTTTAATGAAAAAAATTAACAAAGTGTTAAAGTAAAATGACAATTGGAATTGGCCTACTCATTTCATTTCATAGACTCTTTATATAGGGAGAGAATTACAATGGAAATATCAATTACAATGATGACATTAACTACTGGTTGGTCCTTGATCCATGCTGATTGATGGTGATTGCTAATTACTTGATTCCCTCTTGATCAATCACTTTGACGAAGGCACATAATCTGTTTTTCCTTTAACACTCCCCCTTGTGCCAAGTCAAAGACGAAATGGTGCATGAGTTGTTACCTCACTAAAAACCTTGCCAAGTAACAATAAAAAAAACCCTGTGGGACAAAAAATAAACCTTGGTCGAAGGAAAAGAGCACAACACATGTTCTATATTTGAGAATGACATGTGTGTGTTATACTCCCCTTGATCTTTACATTAATCAAGGGAGCTTGGAAAGTCTTCGCATTCCTATGCTTTTCACATGTTTCTCAAATGTGGCCTTAGGCAGTGATTTGGTGAACAAATCTGCCACATTCTCCTCAGACCTTACTTGATTCACTTGAATCTTGAGGAGGGCCTGTTGTTGCTCATTGTAGGAAAACTTTGGCGATATGTGTTTTGTATTATCACCCTTGATATATCCTAGCTTCATCTGTTCGATGCAAGCTGCATTATCTTTATAAATGCAAGTAGGCTCTTCAGTGGTAAAGCTCAAACCACTAGTCCCTCGAATATGTGTAATGATAGCTCTTAACCATATACACTCACGAACCACCTCATGTAGAGCAATGATCTCTGAGTGGTTCGAGGAGGTAGCTACAAGGGTTTGCTTGGTTGAACTCCAAGATATCGTCGTGTTCCCATTGGTAAATACGTAACCAGTTTGGGAACAATCTTTATGTGGGTCAAGAGGTACCCAGCATCAGCAAAACCGACCAAAACGTCAAATGACGTTTTAGTGTAGTGAGTGGCGTTTTCGCCATCAACATTTCCTTTAGGAATTACAGTTCCATCTGCGGTCCCTCTTGTCTCTCCGTAGGGAAAGAACAGTCCCAAGTCAATGGTTCCTTTTAGGTATCGAAAATGTTCTTGATACCATTCCAGTGACGCTGCGCTGGCGCTGAGCTAAATCTAGTTAACAAGTTCATTGAGAATGCAATGTCTGGTCGAGTACATTGGGCTAAGTACAATAATGCGCCTATTGCACTAAGATAGGAAATTTCAGCTCCCAACACCTCTTCGTCATCTTCCTTTGGATGAAATGAATCTTTCCTTGCATCCAAGCTTCGACCGATCATGGGAGTGCTAGCAGGATGTGCTTTATCCATGTTATATCGCCTGACTTTTGGACGCAGACTGGTGGATTAGTATTCCACAAACACCATGTTCTAGTTCAAGGCCTAGATAGAATCGAGTTTTCCCAAGATCCTTCATCTCAAATTCAGATTTCAAGTAGCTCGCAGTTTCTCTTATTTCATCAAGAGTACCTATTATGTTCATATCATTGACAAATACAGCTACAATGGCAAATCCAGAACTTATTTTCTTTATGAATACACAGGGGCATACTTAATCGTTCTTATATCCCTTCCCAATCAAGTAGTCACTTAGACGGGTATACCAAATCCGCCTGGATTGTTTCATTCCGTAAAGTGAGCGTTTCAACTTAATTGCAAACGCACTCCGTGGTTTAGAGTCACTTGACTTGGGTAATGTAAGGCTATCAGGCACTTTCATATATATCTTTGAATCTAGATCCCCATAGAGATCTGTAGTAACCACATCCATGAGCTGCATTTCCAGTCCTTCGGAAATTACTAAGGTAACTAAGTAGCGGAACGTTACAACGTCCATTACGGGAAAGTATGTCTCCTCGTAGTCAATTCCAGGGCGTTGTGAGAAACCTTGCGCCACAAGGCGAGCCTTGTACCTCAGGACTTCATTCTTCTCATTACGCTTTCTGACAAAGACCCATTTATGTCCTACAGGCTTTACACTTGGTGGGGTTAGCACTACCAGACCAAATACTTGTCTCTTTGTCAGAGAATCTAATTCTGCCTGGATTGTTTCTTTCAATTTAGGCCAATCTTCTCTTTGTTGACATTTTGCAACAGAACGTGGTTCGATATCATCGTGCTCTATGATTCCTTGAGCAACAGTATATATCATCAATGTGTATGGAAGATCTTTCTATCAACTCATACGCACTCTCATAATCCTATGAGATATCTTTGTTCTCTGGAATCATTTTTAACATCGGAGCGTCCTCCAGTATTGATTCATGGACATAACTATAATTAGAGACAATCTCATAAGAGGGATTATATACATTGATGATTGGTTTGTGCCTTACTCACCCTCTTCTTCCTTGGGTGAGTGTCAATCGAACCAAGTGGCCTCCCCCTCTTCCTTGGGGAGCCATGGCCTCAACCACACCTCCACTAAGTGCGGTTGCAGTGCCTTTATCTGCGACACTGTGCCCCTTGTTGGGGACTTCTAACCTTGCAGGCACATTTGCAGCTGGTATATGTGATCTCGTCACTTTTGCGATATCAGTAAACGCATCAGGCATCGAATCTGCTACGTTCTGAAGATCGATTATTCTTTTCACTTCACTTTCACTTTATGAAGTGCGAGGATCAAAATGAGACAGAGTGGGGACAAACCACGACAATTCCTGTCGTTCCCTTGGAAAAATCCTTTTTCCTATCTCCCCCTAACGACGGGAAAACTGTCTCATCAGAGTGACAATCCTCAAATCTAGCGGTAAAGAGATCGCCTGTCAAGGGTTTCCAAATAGCGGATAATTGTTGGGGATTCGTATCCAACGTAAATACTTAATCGTCTCTGAGGACCCATTTTGGTGCGCTGTGGGGGCGCAATAGGCACATATACTGCTCAACCAAATATGCGTAAGTGTGAAATGTCAGGCTCATATCCAGTTACCAACTGGTACGCAGAAAATGGTTGGCTAGCTGTGGGTCTGAAACGAATAAGTAAAGTTGCGTGCAATATTGCATAACCCCATGCATATATAGGCAGGTTGGTGCGCATAATTAACCAATGCCCTAGCCACCATTTGTAGCCTTTTGATGGTGGCTTATGCGAGACCATTTTGTGTATGCACATGGGGTACAGGATGTTTTACATCGATTCCGATAGACATGCAATAATCATCAAATGCTTTTGATGTAAACTCTAGCGTTATCAAGCCTTATAGACTTGATAAGGTGATCAGGGTGGTGAGCCCTTAAACGTATAATCTGTGCTAGGAGTTTTGCAGCATTTCTTGTGGACAATAAAGCGACATGTGACCAGTTTGTTGAAGCATCCACCAGAACCATAAGGTACTTGAATGGTCCGTATTCTGGATGGATAGGTCCACAGATATCTCTTTATATCCTTTGTAAGAATGGAATGTTT
Source organism: Rosa lucieae (assembly GCA_024704745.1). Taxonomy (NCBI): domain Eukaryota; kingdom Viridiplantae; phylum Streptophyta; class Magnoliopsida; order Rosales; family Rosaceae; genus Rosa; species Rosa lucieae. Next base: position 21,185,071 of record CM045494.1, on the reverse strand, counting down.
TGTTTTGTATCTTTAGCATAGGAAGGTCTCGATCCTGTTTTTGCTAAAAAGCAAGCTTTACAAAACGAGTTATTTGCCTTTGAAATAGTCGATGAGGCATAATGGGATGGAGGTAGTGTTTTTGGTACTTCAGAAAGCAATGACTGTATTTGAGCAGTACTAGGACCGACAACTTGCAGTGTGACGGATTTTTGTCTCATGCCCTTTTATGTTTCACTCGAAAGAAGGGATGTCCATATGAGTTTTTTTTTAAATACTGATCATCATGTCACGACCGGGGTGCCCTAGGCGGTCATGCCAAAGCCTGTATGAGTCAATGTCCTACATTTCATTATGGGTGACAATCTAGGATTCAATGATCCGAATCGTAGTGAGGTACAGTCCACTAGATTGACTCATGAGTTTCTCTAAAATGCGTTTCCTTCCACATTCATTAGAGGTAACATAAAAGTATTTAGTTCCATTCTCACAGTATGTTTTTACATGATAACCGTTGGCACGAATATCTTTGATACTTTAACAAGGTTCGGTTGGCTCTTGGTGCATATAGAGCGTCTGTGACTTTAAATATATCTCTTATTCTTTAGAGTATTTCTATTTTAGTAAAATGATAATCTTTTCATTCTAATAATTTTTTTTCTCTAGATGTATTGCCTTACATCTTTATAGTGCAATTTCGAACCATGTAAATATGTGTAGTAAATAAATTTGAATAAATTCAGTGCTTCAGAATAAAATTCAAAATTTATTAATAAGCCAACGATAATCAGATCAAGGTTTTTGTTCAGAAATCTAATTCATCAAACCATTCTTTAAGACCAAATAATAGTCTAATTAAAAATGAGGCATTATGCCTTCACAACTGTCTTTGGAAAATAGATAAAGCAGGTCAGTCAAAAACTAGTGCATCCATTGACTTAGCAAGTTCCTTGTTGCCATTGAGGTCTGCAATTGTGAGGTTGACATCTGGGTCATGGCCTCCTTCTTCCATATAGTGAGTTTCTTATTCTTTAGACTCCCTATATCCAATGATCCCTGGTCAGTAGCTGACCAGGGGAACGGGACTCTGTAGATGCATTATGCCAGAAGCATTTAACGATGCAAGTGAATTAATTTTTCGTAACGGGCTATTGACATTGTTTTTTTTTTTTTTGAAATAATGGTAATTCCATTGATAACAGCGCATGCCAAGAAGGTCTTTACTTACCCACCCGCTGACACATAACAATGGCCGGAACAAGGATTCGTGAAGGAGCCACAGTAGTACGTAGGATAGACCAACTATATCTGAACTTATCGTTCACTTAAAAGCAAGCCTATAAGCTATGAAAACACATAGCGAATAGACAAGCCAAACGACACTCGTTAGGTTCCTAATACAAGAAACTTATTGTAATTAGACAAAAAGCTAAAAACATAGGTTTGGGCCAAGAGCCTAAACCCTAGCCCAAATTAGAAGCTATTAGACTAGGGTAGAACCCCAGCCCAGAAACTCAAAGCCCACCAAAGCAAAGGTCAACCCAAGGCCCATCAGCCCGGTCCGGTCCAGTCCTCCTATGCCCACATCCCCGTTGTACGTAACAGCCAAGCCGCTGCGCGCGCCTGAATCCGCGCCACCATGACCTGCACCGCCACTAGCATTCACTGCCTGCGACCCAAACCGCACTGGCCACGCCACCACGGAGAAGACCAATCCCGATCCAGGCCCTCTCACCTTACACCGCCATCGAGTCAGACCTGTGGCGCCTTCACCAGGGTTCGATCGCCAGACCTGTTAGTACGACCACTGCCTCTCACCATCCCAACCAGAACCACTAACAAGCCTCGAGCAAACCCCATCTGATAGAACAAGAGCAATAGCCATCAATACCAGTCCGGCAGCAGACCCCATGACGACAGCGAGGCTAGAGGCCAGCCCATGCTTCCGGGCGCCGGCTAACAAGGATGATTTCTGATCCGAACGCCACCAGCCTTTAGGGTTTTCTCGCAGAGAAAGTTAACACCAGCTTGGCTACCAGTCACAAGGGTATTTCGGTGAAGACCACATTTCCACCCATTGATGGTCAGCATCATTCCATATTAGGTGCTGAAGTAACCCGGAATCCTTCAGCCTTACTATTGAAACAGCATTGCTGTTATAAGGCAGGGTACTATACACTTCGTTGGCATTACTAACAAAATTAGGCCATGGCCCTGCATCCATTCAGCAATACTTAGTGACACCCTTGTAGACAAAATATTTGAGAGTAGCATTGTGATTCGGATTGACCTTATAGGCATAGTCCCCCTTTCAAGGTCATCTTATGACTTCCAAGATGTTAAATGGCAATCTAGCCCTTTTTTCCAACTCAACCCAGATTTCATACCTGGGATTAGAGTATCTGTAGGATAAATCTGTAGGATAATCAAAACTTTGCCACAAAATCAAGCTTCCATTTCTACCATCCCGGAACACAACTAGGTTTCCAGTATCTAAAAGCTGTACATATCTATATAAGGTGTCTGTGTTTTGGACCGACTGTGACACATTTGTGGACCATATAGCAATGTTCTCCATGTTATAAGCATAAAGAGCTAATTCTCCATACCTGTTCATTTTGAGAACTCTAGAGGTGTCATTGATGGGGCTGTCTCTGTTTGCGATCCACACCACTGTTTTTGCAGATATTTTAGATTGAGAATACCAAATACCAACGTACTGGTGGCTAGAATCGCCGGGGCTGAAGAAACTCAAATCAAAGTTGCTTTCTTTGGACACCAAAACTTCACCATCAATATCCTTCAATGGTTGTTCATTCCATCTGATGGTGTCCCTGCAAGTGCAAAATTGGAAGAGCAGGAAGAGAAGCAAAGATTTCAATAACATTTTCTGGGGCATGAAAATCCAATAAAATAGTGGGATTTTACACTTCCTCATTATATTACATTTTCAGTGTCTCTATTGTTGACAATTCTACTAGTTGTTTACGCGCATTCTGAACTGTCAAGTCTTTAGTTTGGGCTTCGGGTTGACCGTGACTCATATGCTTGTCTGGAAATTAACCATGACTCACTTCCACATTTAAGACCAAATAAAGAACTCATTTCCATGTCGTGATCGAACCTGTGGCGATCCATTATTTCAGGCGTTTATAATCTTTGGAGCAACCAATATGTGGAGAATTATAACAATCTCAATACATTTGTCGAGCCAAAGTTCGGCCAATCTTACCTTTCTGAAGAGACTTTTGTTAGCCATAGACCAGCTGAAAGTTTCAGTAATCAAAAGTTTAGAAATAAGCATTTCACAGCAATGATTTCTTCTTATAAGAAGAAATTTATCACCACTAGGGTCAAAACTGTCTTACACCAGATAAAATGATACCCAACTTTCAAAAGTGATTAAAATGATACCTAAATTTTTATAAGCAAATCAACTTGTACCCAACTTTCAAAAGTGATCTAAGATACCTAAAGTTTTAAAAACAAATCAACTTAATACCTCGGTTTATTATTTGTAACTTACTATGTTAAAATTGATTACATGTGGTGCGGTGTTTTGTGGGGTTATAATAATATTTTAAACAAAGACTATTTTTAAATTATTTTTTATTTTATTTTGTTGATTCTCTTCTTCTATCTCTACCTCTCTCTCCCCCCATTTTTCTTTGTTTCTTTTGAAGGTGGGAAACATCCCAACTTTATTTGTTTTTAAGATCGATGGTGGTATCCCTATGGGTTAGTTCACCTTTAACACTACAATCTTCTAGCCATCCAGCTCATTCTATTATGGATTGGGTCCTTGACATGATGGATAAGTTCAACACATAGCAAAGGGAGCTATTCTTTATGCTTCTCTGGGTAATTTGGAAGGAACGAAACAATGTGGTTTGGCAGGATGGTGTGTTTCAGAGCTGGAGCTTAGTGTGTTGGGCGGTGCGTTGGCTGGAGGATTACCAGAAAGTTCACAAGGCTTCTCGACAGAAAGAGAAGAGACAGAAAGTTTATTGGAGGTTCCCAACCAGTGGACGTCTCAAAATCAATATAGATGGAACTTTTTAGGTTGATAGAGGAAAGGGTGGAATTGGTGTGGTGGTTAGGGATGAGCAGGGGACTTGCTTGGCAGCCCTAGCGCGACCTTTCTCTCATGTGGCCTCTGCGTTACAGATGGAGGCTGAGGCACTGAGAGCAGGGCTTCTCATTGCTATTCATCAAGGTTGGACTGATGTGGATGTAGAGTGTGATTGCTCGGTGCTTGCAGCGGCCATTGCATGTTCAACTGAAGATTTGTCAGAGATTGATTGCATTGTGGAGGATTGTAAGGCTTACGTTCAAACTTTCAATTATTTTCAATTGCGACATATTTTCAGAGAAGCAAACAGTGTAGCCGGCCAATAAGTTAGCGCATGTTGCTAGTTATTCTTATGTTGATGAGTATTGGGTTGACGAGAGTCCTGCTATTATTCAGGATGTTCTTGTAGAGGATATTGCTAAAGCTTTAAATGTAACCTAGAGTGAAGGTCTAATGTCCCCTCCAAGGTCTATTGTTTCTACTCATTTGAATAATAATACTTAGGGGTTTATCCCTTATCTTCCCCTATAAAAAAAAAAAGATCAATGGTGGAATTGAAATTGAATGGAATATTTTAATTCTATAGAAGAAGAAGATTGGGTTATAGATGGTTAATGGCCCTCTGACCACAAATAACTTCAATTGCTGGGCTTTATTTTGCATCTGTGCATCTCTATATTCAATTTCGGATTCGAATTTTGCAAACTTTTCGAATTCCAATTATAGAAAGCTCACATATTGCAGAAAAACGAGGAAGAAGGAGAACAAAAAAAAAAAGAGAAATAGAGAGAATTAGAGGATAATATTGTCATTTCTAACTAAAAATTGAGTGGAATGTTGTATATACTCTTAGCTTTAACGGAGATGTGACGGAAAATGGACGTATGTATGAAATTGATCAATTTTTATAAGTCTAGGTACCTCTTTGATCACTTTTGAAAGTTGAGTATCATTCTGTCAGGTGCAAGAAAGTTTTTACCCTAGTGGTGATAAAAACCTATATTGTCACTGTATACATGTATAACTGTTAGTTTGTAATCCTCTTGTACAGCTAAATATCTTGGTTGCTGGGTTGAGTTCAAGAGCGCCTTGGTGTGCCTAATAAAATACAGAGGCATGGCAGGAACTTAGAGGGAAAAGTCAGAGAAAAATACTTTAGGAGTGTGTACGAAGTACGAACTATGAAGTAATTAGGCATGTGTAAACAAAATTTCTCACTTCACAGTCTTAACCAAAATAGTAAGAATATTAAAATATCTCTGTTAGCCTCTGTCAAATCCCCAACAGCAATCGCAACGGAGTGCGAATACACCAGAAAGGGTCGTGTGCATAAGCCTCTTTTCGATTACTTTCTTGAATTAATGCTTGTTGTCTGAGTGTAACACAATATAAAGAAAAATGGTGTAAATTAGGGATAAAAAAGAGTTTGCCTCATTATCGAGCTCCCACAATAGTTATTGTTAAGTCGTTAATAGAATGCAATTCTTTTGAATCAGCAGCACTGCTGGAATTTCTTCTGAAGACAAATGCAGGCTGCTTAGGAGATGGAAGAGATGCCTCACCACTCAACATGAACACAACGGATGACATGGCTGGCCGGTCCTTGGAATCTTCTTGCACGCACAACAGTCCAATTTGAATGCATCTCAAGACTTCATCATGCTTATATGATTGTAGCGATGAATCCACAATATCTAAGGCTATTCCTTCTTTCCACACATGCCAAACCTATAGTTCAAACTATCATCTGAGAAAGGGGGATGAATAAGAAGGTAACAATTAAAGGGTATATCGGAAGCAAATTTTGTTACTTACATGTCCTATCAGGTTCATGGAGTAATTCTCCTCATAAGAACCATTGTTTCTCTTGCCACTAACAATCTCCAATAGTACAATCCCAAAACTGAACACATCCGATTTCGTAGAGAATCTTCCAAACACTGCATACTCTGGTGACATGTAGCCACTGCATATGAACAAAATAAAATGTTACAGCCAATGATTATGAATGTGACAATTTGGTGATTTTTTTCATAAATGTGCAAGGGTAAGTAGGGTTCTTACAATGTTCCAACAACTTTGTTTGTGTTATCGTGAAGTTGGTCCCTATGGAATATTCTTGCCATGCCAAAATCTGAAATTTTTGGGGTCATCTCATCATGTAGAAGAATATTGCTGGTTTTTAGATCCCTATGAATAATCCTTAATCTCGAGTCTTGGTGAAGATACAAAAGCCCACGAGCAACCCCATTGATAATTTCAAAACGCCTTCCCCAATCTAAGGACTTTCTTGTGTTATCTGTATCAAGAGAATTGAACTTGTGTAAATGTTTAGGAACATGTAGATACAAAGCTTCAAAAGCATGTGAAAATTTCCTTTAGAAAATAGAAATACCAAAAAGAAATGAGTCCAAGCTTTTGTTCGGCATATATTCGAGGACTAGCATCCTTTCTCCTCCCTTTATACAGCAACCTAAAAGCTTCACAAGATTCCTGTGTTGAAGTCCTGCTATCAGTTCAACTTCATTTTTGAATTCACCAACCCCTTGTCCTGAGCTGCTAGACAGCCTTTTCACAGCAACCTTCTGTCCATTTGGTAACTCACCCTGAAATATAATTCAATACTAAAATTAAGCTTTCATAGTCATCACTTTTGAGGAGCATCAATACCGTTAATAACATAGTAGGATAGTAAAGAAAGCCATCAGACCCTCAAGAAACCGAAAAAAGGTAACTTCTGCTGTTTAGGACATCTAAATTTGGGCTCACCTTATAAACACCACCAAAACCACCTTCGCCAAGTTTATTAACACCAGAGAAATTATCTGTGGCTGCTACTAGTGTGTTCAGATCAAAAAATTGCAATTCCGGGTATCTCTTGCTTTCCTCAAGTTCATCCACCTCCACAAAGACTTGCCATCACAAAAACATTAATACATAATTAGATAAAGAAAAAATAACTTATTTCTGTATCATTTCATCCTCTCTGTTCTAACTGCATTAACAAAATGACTATGAAACAGAACATGTTCAAGTGAAGTGTTTTGATATGATGTACAAGCCAGAAAGGTGTTATCACCTTTGGGATATTTAAAACAGTTCATCATTTCAGAGCAGATGAGTGCTTCTCATACCTTTTGCCTTCCCTTTTTTCTTAAGCAACCAACAGGCAATCACATTTATTAGTACTAGGGCCAGCAGAGCAAACAGTATTGGAACAACAAGCATGCCCCTCCTGAAGAATCCTTGTGAGTTTGCGGCATTCTCAGCTACATGTAAGAGGGAGACTTGATATCAGAAAAGCGGAACAAAGGGAACTTACATGGACACAAAACCTAGTCCAGTAAAGAGAACTCGATCACAAAATATTTGAAACTTTCGTTGGCAAAAAATATAGTACCTAACTCAATTTTATCCACACGAACATACAGATCTCGTCCGGCCTCTGTGTAAACCAAAATGTCCATCAAGTCATCATACCATGTCAAGCAATTAACAACCCCTTCAATCTTTTTGGTCATATATGCCGTGCAAGAACAATTTCTTAGGCAGTACTCCTGCTCACACTCTTTGGTACTCATACCTCTTTTCAACAATGCTGCTTTCGATGCGTCTGGATCTTTCACCCTTTCCACCTTCACAAACCCTTCTCCATTTCTACACTTTGACACTTTGACTCGTTTACTCACACATCCATCTGACCCATCTCTCCCATTCCAACCATTTATAGATTTTGGTTCATACCCCGGTAGACACTCACACTCGAACAGATTACCACTGTCAAGGCTACATTTGCTGTTGGCACCACAATGTCCATACCAGTCACACCTGTATTTCGGTGAAGACCACAACTCCTTCCATTGATGGTCAGCATCACTCCATACCAAGTGCTGATGTAGCCCAGAAAACATCAACTTCATTATTGTAAGTTTATTGGTGTTATAGGTAAGGAAAAAAGACATTTCCTCTGCATTTCGGATCGAATTAGACCAAGGCTCTGTATCACCTCGCCAATACTTAGACAAACCTTTATAAATAAAATACTGGGGTGTGACAACGTGGCTCCAATTATGAAGCCTAAAGGTATAGTCCCCAGTTCCAGGGCCATCTATTGACTTCCAAGATGTTAAAACCCATTCTAGCCCAGTTTTCCGATTCATCCCAACTTTCATACCAGGGATTAAAGTATCTGTAGGATAATCAAAACTTTGCCATACAAAGATTCCATCTCTATCATTCTGGAACATAACTAAGTTTCCTGTATCCAACAGCTGTACATATGCAGATAAGGTGCCAGTGTTTTTGACTGAATAAGGCGCATCTGCAGACCAAATAGGACTGGTCTCCATGTTATAAGCATAAAGAACTAGGTCTCCATACCTGTTTATGGTGAAACTCCAGAGGTATCATTGATGGGGTTGTCTCTGTTTGCGATCCACACCACTGTTTTTTCAGATACTTTAGATTGAGAATACCAAATCCCAACATAGCGGTTACTAGAATTTCCAGGGCTGAAGAAACCCAACTCAAAGCTGCTTTCTTTGGACACCAGAAGTCCACCATCATCATCCTTGAGTTCTTCGTTCGATCTCAAGGTGTCCCTGGAAGTGCAAACTTGGAAGAGGAGGAAGAGAAGCAGAGATTTCAACAGCATTTTCAGGGCATTTGCAATCTGGCTATGTGTGAATATAAAAAATGACCAGAGGTCCTTTTTCATTCGCCGTTTTTGTATGTGAGTCGGGTGGGATTCTCTCTATTTGAACTCTAGTCGACAATTCTACTACTTCACTTTACACGCATTCATCTAATTCAACTGAAGCTTTAACTTGCGTCATCGATGGTGACATGAAATGATGATTTCTAGGTTCACAAAGAGAAACCATCCAACTTGCCCAAGATTCGAAGATTGTATCTGCCAAGAAAAATAACATGTATATATATGTAATATGTTCACACATGCCCATACAAAAATATAAATATTTGTTAGTAACAAATATTATATTACAGAAATCCATAATTAATAACACATATACAAATCCATAATTAATGATGATTTTACAAACAACATATATATATATATATATATTATATTAAAGAAAAATAATATATTTTGACACGTACCCATACCTCTTCTTCTTGGTCCCCACACACAGAGCCACCATCCATGACATACACGTTTCATTAAAACTTTGAGCAAATTGAAGAAAAAAGAAGAGATTGAATTGCAGCTTCTAGGATTCTGATCTCATATTTTCAAAACAAATATTTTGTATCCAATATTCCAATTTCCTATAGTCACCGAAGTCAAATGTTAATTTAACACTCTTTCTCCAACTAAGCTAAAAGATAGAATACACAATTCAAAATCAGAATTTTGGATTTAGTCAAAGGAGTTTGGGAAATTTAGCATGGGTTTGCTGAGAAGAAACTCCGTTTGGATAGCAATTTTTGAATTTTGATGAGAGAAAAATGAGAGGGAGAAAGAGTACAGGAAAAAAAATTAAAGCTTTTTGCCTCTTTTTATTATTTTTAGGAGACGTAAACAGTGTTATGATGACGTTAGAAAATAAATATGTGGCGGAATATGATTGATGGGACAGGTTTGGAATAGAAAAATTGGGGAAGGTGATCTCCTCCCCTCAAAACAAAAAGAAAAAATAACTACACAATTATCTGTACAAGTCTTTTTTTATTAGTTTCTATTGTCAGTGTGTGATGCAAGTATACAACTCCAATTTTAAAAAAAAATTATATAAATTTTTTACTCGGTCATTTTTCAAAGTCAAAACGGCACAAAAAATAAATTTTTATATGCTTGTATTATAAATTAGTGGTGAACTATATAACATAAAAGAAATTATTTAACAAGAGCTTCATATCATTATACTCATGTTCACTCGGTCACCGTTGATCACAAATTTCGTAATCACCTCCTATTAGATTTAAATTCAAAAATTGAGATTAAATGAAAGTGTTTTAAATATTTTAATTTCAACCATTGAATTTAATTCAAATGGTACGTGACCATGAAATTTTTAGTTACCAGGTGAACACTACATATAATTATCGAGCTTCCATGTTAGTTATTGTCAAACTATTACTAGAATATGATTCATTTGGAATGAAGGGATCATCAACAATGCTGGAACTTGTTCTGAAAACAAATGCAGGCTGCTTAGGAGATGGAAGAGATGTTTCACCACTCAACATGAACACGACGGCTGACATGGCTGGTCGGTCCTTCAAATCTTCTTGCACGCACAAAAGCCCAACTTGAATGCATCTCAAGACTTCATCAAGCTGATAAATCTCTAGTGATGAATCCACAATTTCCAAGACTTTGTCTTCTACCCAAAGTTGCCATACCTGTTGTTCAAAGTTTTGGTAAAGGTATCAATATGTAATCCAAATCAAGGAAACATTATAAGCAAACTTTGTGTTACTTACATGTCCTATCAAGTTTATGGAATAATGCATCTCATAAGAACCATTGTTCCTCTTGCCACTAACAATCTCCAATAGTATGATCCCAAAACTAAACACATCCGATTTCGTAGAAAATCTCCCAAATACTGCATATTCTGGTGACATGTAGCCGCTGGATATGAACAAAATGACATATTACAATCTTTAACCAAAGACAAGTAAATGAATATGAAAGTGACAGTTTGCTAATTAATCGAATAAATGTACGAGTGCTAGTATGATTCTTACTATGTTCCGACAACTCTGTTTGTCTTTTCCAGGAGTTGGTCCCCTTGAAATATTCTTGCCATGCCGAAATCAGAAATTTTTGGGTCTAACTCGGCATCTAGAAGGACATTACCGGGTTTTAGATCCCTATGGATAACCCTCAATCTTGAGTCCCGATGAAGATATAGAACCCCACGAGCAACCCCATTGATAATTTCAAAACGCTTTTCCCAATTTAAAAGTGACCTCCTTGTGTTATCTACATCAAGGGAAATGGATCTTATATCGATGGATATATTGGTTAGAGGCTACTTATTTTAGTCAAGGCATAAACAACTCAAAGTTTTCTTAATAACATACCCAAAACTCAAAAAGAAACGATTCTTCTTAATAACATACCAAAAAGAAAGGAGTCCAAGCTTTTGTTCGGCATGTATTCCAGAACCAATATCCTTTCTTCTCCCTTTATACAGCAGCCTAAAAGTTTCACAAGATTCCTGTGCTGAAGTCTGGCTATTAGTGCAACTTCGTTTTTGAATTCTTCGATTCCCTGTCCTGAAGTTCTAGACAATCTTTTTATAGCAACTTTTTGTTCGTTTGGTAATTCGCCCTGAAGTTATGGTTCAATATTCATATAGACCTTTCACAGATAAAACTTTTGAGGGTAGCTACACTAAGAAACAAAAAGCTACCTGGATATGGGCTTAATTACCTTATAAACACTGCCAAAACCACCTTGGCCAAGTTTATTGGCATCAGAGAAGTTGTATGTGGCTGCTATCAGTGTGTTAAGATCGAAAAATTGCAATTCCGGGTGTCTCTTAGTTTCCTCAAGTTCCTCCGCATCCAGATAGTCTTTGCCATCATAAATTAAAAAAAAAAAATTATAAAAAAAATGAGAAACATGAAAAATTATTCTCTCAATCATTTGACCTTCACTATTAAAACTACATTAGCAAAATGACTATAAAATCAGATCAGATATTTTGTTTACGTGGTTTGAGGTAACTAAAACAATATTTCATCATTTCGTAATAGATTAGTTCTTCTCATACCTCTTGTCTTCCTCTTTTTCTTAAGCAACCACAGGGAAAGTATAATGATTAGTAGTAGTGCCACCAGAGCAGTTAGTACTGGAATAAGGACCATGCCAGTCCTGAAGAAACCTTGTGAGTTTCTGGCCTCAGCTGCATATAAGAGTGGGACAAAAATTAGACAGGCTTACAAAGAGAACCTACATACGTGAACACCAAAACCAGTTATGTAAACCAGACAGATTCTTCTAATTCTCAAAATTAGTAATTAAAATTTCCATTGGCAAGCAAAGTAGTACCTAATGAAATTTTATCCACACGAACATATAGATCTCGTCCGGCCCCTGTGTAAACTAACATGTCCATCAAGTCATCATACCATGTCAAGCAATTGGTAACCCTTTCCAGTGTAATGCTCATATATGCCGTGCAAGAACAATTTTTCAAGCACTCCTGCTCACACGCTTTGGCACTCATACTTTTTCTCAACCTTGCTACATTCGATGTGTCTGGATCTTTTACCCTTGCCACCTTCACAAACCCTTCTCCATTCCTACACTTGGACACTCTTACTCGTTTACTCACACATCCATCTGTTCCATCTCTCCGATTCCAACCATCTACAGATTTTGGCTCATACCCTGGAATACACTCACACTCAAATAAATTAATATTGTCAGGCCTACATCTGCTGTTGGCACCACAATGTCCATACCAGTCACAAGGGTATTTCGGCGAAGACCACATTTCCACCCACTGATGGTCAGCATCATTCCATGTTAGGTACTGAAGTAACCCGGAATCCTTCATCCTTACTATTGAAATAGCACCGCTCCTATAAGGCAGGGTATTATACAGTTCGTTGGCATTACTAACAAAATTAGGCCATGGCCCTGCATGCATTCGCCAATACTTAGTGAAACCCTTGTAGACAAAATATTGGGGAGTAGCATTGTGATTCGGAGCGACCCTAAAGGCATAGTCCCCCTTTCCAGGGTCATCTTGTGACTTCCAAGATGTTAAAACCCAATCTAGACCTTTTTTCCAATTCAACCCAACTTTCATACCTGGGATTAGAGTATCTGCAGGATAATCAAAACTTTGCCATAAAATCAAGCTTCCATTTCTACCATCCCGGAACAGAATTAAGTTTCCAGTATCCAAAAGCTGGACATATCTATATAAGGTGTCTGTGTTTTGGACCGACTGTGATACATTTGTAGACCATACAGGAATGCTCTCCATGTTATAAGCATAAAGAGCTAATTCCCCATACCTGTTCATTGTGAGAACTCCAGAGGTATCATTGATGGGGTTGTCTCTGTTTGCAATCCACACCACTGTTTTTGCAGATATTTTAGATTGAGAATACCAAATACCAACGTACCGGTGGCTAGAATCGCCGGGGCTGAAGAAACCCAACTCAAAGTTGCTTTCTTTGGACACCAAAACATCACCATCAACATCCTTCAGTCGTTGTTCATTCCATCTGATGGTGTCCCTGCAAGTGCAAAATTGGAAGAGGCGGAAGAGAAGCAAAGATTTCAATAACATTTTCGGGGTATTATTGGATTTCAAATAGTGGGATTTTACGCTTCCTTATTATATTACATTTTCAGTGTCTCTGTTGTTGACAATTCTACTAGCTGCGTAAACTCTGACCTCTGAAGTCTTGTAGTCTGGGCTTCAGGGTGACCATGACTCATGACTCATTTCCTTGTCTGGAACTTAACCACGACTCACTTCCACAAATGAGGTGGCGCAAGGAGAGCCACACAATTAGTCAAAGCAGGGGCAATGATAATTTCGAAATCTGGGTCGTTATCGTGGCGTCAAAAAAATAACTAGTAGCCATTAAATTTTGACTTAATCAACACTTACCGCACCAACTTTTGAAAAATATCGCAAACTCACTCATCTCAATATCGTTAAATATCTTGTTAAAGTCAGTTAAAATTGAAAATATATTTGTCTAAACACTAAATAATACATTTTTAATTTAAAAGAAAATAATGACAGATATTTTTTTTTTTTCAAATTAAAGTTCAAATTTTTTTTAAAAAAAATTGATTTTCAATTAAAATTATTAGAAAATTGAAAGAAAGAAAAAAATCTACTACTTGTCCTTGGACAATCCATGGCTTGTTGTTAAGAACATGAACGAAATCCTCCTCATAATCAAACATTGCCCTGAATCAGTCAGGTTCAAAGCTATTATTAATCTGAACGCTTCCAAGAAGACCTTTCCAACTGGCTAAGCACCGAAACCTACGAGTAAGTCCACTCGTTGAGGTTGGCAGGTCAATACCATTCACTGCTTTTTACCTTTCATTTTCACATTTTTTCTTGACCTGTCAGTTACTGTTCACAAAAGGTCACTTTTGGTCATTTTCTGGGTCAATTTCTTGACCTGCCAACTGACATTATTTGATAGGAGCATTTTAATGCGACGTTTTAACGGTTATTTCCTCGTATTTGCTTAGTTATTTCCTTAAATGAATCCCTTTAGTTTAGGAAAGTTTCTTTTTTCAGTTTTTAGCAAGTTTCCATTTTAGTTTAGGAAAGTTTCCATTTCTCACTTTTGGAAGTTTCTATTTTTCGTTTTAGGAAACTTTCTATTTTTAGTAATAGTTTCTATTTTCAGTAATAGTTTCTATTTTCAAGACCTTGGAGCTAAAAAGTGGAAATGAACTCACGAAATGAAAGAGGAGCTAGCAAATGTTAAGAGGAGTGAAGATGAGACACAAAGGACTACACAAATGAGCAGAAATGAAGCTGTCCTATTCCAACCAGGAAACCCTATTCAAAAGAGGAAAGTGTACCAAGCAAGATTCCAAAGCCAACCAAGAAACTTGATCGAAATAATGAAGGAAATGGCGTTGGAGGCATCAAGGCTTGAAGATGACGCAACATGGCCCAAGAACTCTCTAGATTAACTTGGATTTTCGGCAAAAGCCCATAAAAGCCCATTAGATTTTAGGGTTTGTGACGTCAAGAGATGTTTTTGGGATGAAATTGGTGTGTTTCCGTGAAAAAGAGAGAGAGTTGGCATGAAAATCAAGAAGAAAATAAAAGATTACGCCAAGAGATTTTCTAGGGAGAGTTTTAAGGAAAGAAGAAGTGTGGACATCAAGAAAAAGCTCAAAATGTGTCTAGGTACGTCCCTAAATTCCCTAAAGGTATTTTGACCGAAATAAAAGAGAAAAATCAGAATATATTCATGGAATTTCGGCAACTATATATTAGGGAATCATTTTGGAGTTTTATGATTGGTTGGACAACACAATAGGGCTTACTTGGCGAATTAACATTGGTGGAAGCTATGTGGAATTATTAAATTAATTTCTTGGAAATAAAAGAAGAATCAAGAACTTGGAGAACACTCTTGCCGTCCCCTATATATACTCTCCTCTAGTTGACGTTTTAGACATCCCATAATTCAGAAAATCACTCTCTCATAACGTCAAGTTCTCCTCTCTCCATCCTCTAGTGCAATCTCCACGGTTTCAAGCAAGGAAGAAGAAGAAGAAGAAGAAGGAGCCGTGAGCATCATCATCCATCATCCACCTTGAAGACTTGCTTCCATGATTCAAGACTCCACAACGTCAACTTCTCCATCCCCATCTCCATCTCACGGTGTAATTCGCCCTCTTTCTTTGTAACCTTGTTTGATTCCGTTAGAATTGTTTCCAGTTGACAATAATATTTTGACAAAGTTTAATTCTGAAATTTTATGATTGAATGAAGATTTCAATTCCTATGATTATGATTCTAAGTTGCTTTTGTGAGTTTGTTCAATTAAATTTGCTTGATTGATATCTTTTATATGTTTATCTTAAATGGTTTGAAACTTTGAAGGTTTGCATATAATTGGTGCTAGGTTTAAGTTTATTTTGTGAACTTGAATCAAAAGTAGTAAAGGTTTTGGACAAGAACCGAATTTAATTGAAAAGGATTGCAATTAGATGAACTTATTCATACTAAGTTGTGCACTTAAGTTGATAACCTTTCTCTTGCTTATTGCGTTGAACATGTTTTGATCAGCTTTCTAGACTTTGATTGCATGTTTGATTGGATTGATCTATGTGCTTTCACTTAGATTAATTAGTAGACGAAAGTAAAATATGGAAAATCGTTTGCTTCAAATGTTTCACATGATCAACTTCTTTCTCATGACTTGGAAGAATAATTGTAGGGTTGAATCGAATTTGATTATGGATTTGGTTTTTATCTTTGTTTCTTATGTTTCATTATTGTATTTGTGTTTTTTTATTTACTTAATTTTATTTCTTTCTTTTAAATTTCAAAAACCTAAAACCCTAGAACCCCCCTTAATTTCGTAAGTTGTATATACTTGTGTAAATATTATACTTTGTGTTTATATTAATTGTTTTAATTGTTTCAAAACGACAGGTGTACCATCAATCCCCGGAATAGAACGATATATATTTACTATATACTAACGATGACATTTTATAGGGTTAAATTATATGCTTGCTTTGAGCGTATCAACATCCGGTGACTTTTTATGAACAATATCTGACAGGTCAAGAAAAATGATGGAAATAAAAGGTAAAAAGCAATGAATAGTATTGGTCGGCCATCCTCAACGGGTGGACTTGCTCTAACACTCTTAAGTGAGACCAGCTCTCCAAAAACTTGTCCTCGTAGAGTGGTAGGCATCTTCTTCCCTGATCAGCGACATTTGTTTCAAAAGGATCATCAAGAAGTTCCACCACTGGCGGAGGAGCAATAAATGGAATAGAATATTGTCCCCGATGGGCCATGACTAGAGACTGATTGTGATTTGTTTGATGATAATCTGGAGGAGATGATGGAGCATGATGACTTGAACCTTCCCCAAAGGGTTCCGGTATAGGATGCAAGTTGGGAGGGCCGGAGGGGCATTAGAAGAAGGAGGTGATTTGGGGTGATCAGGACGAGAAGGTGGTTGAGACGCCATAAGCAGAAAAGAAAAGGTGGCAACCTGAGAGGAGTACAATGATTGTGAAATAGAGAGGATGGAAGGCTCATGCACTAAAGCCGTAAGATCAAATCTTGGGTGACACATGAATATAAATGCCATTAAGACTCGAATCTTGGGTGACACAAGAATATAAATGCCATTAAGAGTCTAGAAACCCAAGAAGTATAGGTAGACCTGTAAATGAAGCGGATCCATGAACTCGACTCCTTAAATTTGAAGATAAACTTTGGTGACTGGATCAACAAGTAATACAAGACTCCTAACAGTTTGAGTTTGACGTAAAACCCAGAATAAATTCTTTATTATTTTGTAAACAAATGACACCATCATGTATCTTTTATTCAGTGATGAACTCCTAGGCTTACAAGCGCCTGCTGGATACAACTGTAGCACAAACAATCCATCTCTGAAGTCTGAGCCATCATGAAAATATTTAGAATATCGGCTCCTCTAATATATATTATGAATCAAAAGGATGCAGAACAATCTCAACCAGGTCTTCAATCAAAACCTGCCTGTAAATAGAGAACAGAATCTAGGATCAAACTACCATTCATGCAAATGAAAAGGAGCAAATAATTAAAGCAGAACATTTCATTTCTGAAATATAAACTACTCACACTTTCTTCATTAGAGCTTGTACTTTCCGATCATGAATTTAAATTCTGTTTGCACAAGAACCATATCAGTCTCACACGCCCCAGCTGAAAGTTGCTTGATAGTAAGTCTCACTAGTAATATGTGTTAATAATCTAATAAGTAAAAGATAAGAGATCCAGCCTCACTAAAACTAAATTTCTAGGCTTACAAACCCACAGTTCTATTTTCTGATATTATTACTTGAAATTACAGGATAATAACATAGCCGTATATAGCCTTTTTCGGAATGCATTTTTGGGTAGATAGAAATGTTAATACACTTTGCCCTATATGAATCATGGTATACCCATTCTGTCTATAATGATGACTTAGTTGAAGAGTATAGTATAGACTACCTTCATTGCCTCTTTACAATTTCTTCATTTACACGCTCATAGTAAGTCATTCGCCGTATAGCTTTTACGGCTTCTTCAAAGGTCCGGCTTTCAAATGCCACGGCAAAAGAATTAGACCACTGCTTCAGTTTCTCTTGCATCTGGATGAGTAAGAACACAGGTCAGTTTGGATATAAATTAAGATAATAAAAGGGCATTAAAGACCTCATTACACATATTCAATTGACTAAGCAGGTGACTTAAGGTTAACAAGCAGGCTTTCCTTCCCAGAAGGAAGTAAACACAGAACTGTTACAATACCATTCCTGCCATTAGACAAGATGCATTAGTTAATCTTAAGAATCTAAACAATCTGATGACCTTAGTCCTGTAAGGACAATCTCTACATCGAGTGAAGAACCCACAAATGTGATAGCCGTACAGAAATGATGTACTCCTGTACAAAGTATTCCTGCGTGTATTAAAAAAGTCTCGGGTCGTACCAGAGACTGAATCTGATTTAAAGCCTGAGAGTTGGGAGCCTCTTCAACAGCTTCCCTTACTTCCATAATCTGAAAAAAAAAAAATTTAAGCCAGAAGGAATCAGAAGTCCGAAGTCTTAGTGGGGGGACCAATATTTCAGAAAACTCAAATATCAATAACTTTCATCCATTTCAGAAAATAAGATGAAAGCAACCCTCCAAAACATCTACAGGAGCTATGCTTTCTCCAATTACATAAGATTATGTCCTGAATCAGAATTCTAGAATAATGAATTAAGACACCACCTCCATGGAAAATCATCTCAATCAAAATATGCTCACTTGCAACATCCCAATTTGTAACCTCAAATATCACATGCTTAAATTATCTTGGATTTTACAGACTTGGTTATAAATTCACTATAAATGATTTAAATGATTCAGAGAGAGAACCTGATACATACTGTTCATCAAATCATGTGCCTTCCAAATATGTTAAAGATCTCTACATGGAGCAATAAGCAGATACATGGAACATATGTGTGGATACGAAAATAAGAAATTATGTGTCCCATCTTTTTTATTCACTGTTTCTCTGAGGCTCCAGTAACAAGCAGATATAACCAGTATCTTTCAACAAACTACAAAGTACTAGATTTGCATAAATACAGCAAAATTCAAAGTTTGCAAATTACCTCACTTAACAAATCTAAGTCTGAAAGTGTCTCTTCTTCATCGATATCTACACCTTCAAGCTTCAGCTGAAAAAGATATAGTGCAGTTTAATTTCATAAACTTGTGGAAAGAATGAATTGCAGACATTAAGCATCATTAAAAAGGAAAATAAAAATTGACCAGATGATCTTCTTGCATTTGTCTTTCATTAAGGGGCCCAGAAACCAAAGTGCAATTGAAAAGCTAGCAACAATGAGATCTGAGTATGCACAGTTCAAAAATGACTAAGTGATGAAAATGTTGAAAGATGGGCAATATATTACATCTTTATAGAAATCGCTCCTCAGTGTCCTTTTGGAATTTTGGACATATTGGTAAAAATTGTGAAGTTCTGTGGATACTAGTAGAGAAGGCTAGAATCTTGGCATTTTTTCCAGAAATATTACAAACTTTCTGCCGTATAACATGCATTGAGCCAACATGCCTATTAGAGGGGATGTGTTCCGTCAGAGGAGAGCTAGACCAATTCGTGGGTAGAGATAGCCTGAGCAAGGGAGAGGGGGTTGGGTGTGGTAGTTAGCAACTAAGTTTCAATTATGAATGCTCCCCATCACTTTCCTACTAATTCAGTTATACTCGGCACAGAGTTCAGAACGAGGATGCAGGAATTTTATGGATAAGGATTGCCATTACAACAGTAGTGAAGTGCAAATACAACGACCATAGGACACATGCAAAAAAGAAAAGCCCTTAATTGAAAACAAACTTCTTCTTTTTTCAAGATGGAATGTATCTCCCTGAAAGTATTTAGTATCTATCTAGTTTCATAAATTCCTAACATTTTATGATATAACCTAAAGAAGAAATAGATCTTGGTCGAATGTAATTACACGGCGAATAAATATTAACAATAAATTTAGTTTCGGATCTTATACCGGTCCAGTTCTCAGAACATTCATTTGAATACACAAAATTACCATAAAACTCACCAAGTCTGACCACAGCATCAAATACCAATCTCATAGCCAAGAAAAAACTTCAAAAGGTCACTTACAATATATATTGCCCTCGCCAAGGGCTTGCTAAGCGTGCGGTATGCATCAATCACCCGAGCAGACTGTTCAGCAGCGTACTCTCTCTCCTTCTGTTAACGTAATAAACAATAACCAAATCAAATTCACCTTACAATAGCTGAATGCCTGAATACTTCTTTCATCTCTTTCCAATATATTAAACTATTGAAGAAGTCTCAGCAAATACCTCTGATTTTGAATGAACAAGATCAGGGTGCAACTTTTTCTGCCAATCCTTATATTTTCCCTCCAGATGTTCCTCCACACTATCATACTTCCTCTCCCTGTAATTTTTTTTTTCAAACCAAAAAAAGGGAACAGTAACAGTAAGCACAACAGCTTCAATTCTTCATTCTTTATCAAACAATATGGAACCACCATTGCATAAGCTTTGTTTTTCTTATAGCCTCACAACAATGACTATCCAAGTTTCAAACTTTCCAATATTTCTCAGAAACCAAAACAGATAGAAACCACAAATTCAAAGAAAGAAAGACAATTTGATGTAGCAAAACAATGATAAGCATCAAAATTTCCGGAATGACTTACAGTCCAAATATCTGAAAGTAATCGACGGAGTGATCGAGGGGTTGGATGCACCGACAGGAGGAGCAGAGCAGAAACGGCGTCGTTCGAGCGGCAGCGCTGCAGTTCCAGCAGTGAGGGGAATTGGGTTTGTCCCCAAATTGGGAGGAGACGAAAGATTTGCCGGGAAAATCAAATCCGGGGAGCGGGAAAAGGGGGCGGAGCTTTTCGATATTGGGGGACAAATTGGTGCGGGATTGCAAGTGTGGGATTGAGAAATGAGGGGTGGAAGTTAGGGTTCGTCGGAGGAGGAGGAGAGAGGAGAGAGGAGTCAGTAGCTTCTTCTTCGACATTGTTGGAGCTCCTCTCTAATTTGAGGACGATGTTAATGTGGTCTGGTTTTAAACAGGGTTTAAGCTACAATGGCAATTTAGAGAAACTTGACTGAAGCGAAGGACAAAAGGGTAAGCTCACATTTGGTTTAGAAACAAGAGCTTTTTACCAATAACTACAAAATAGCACTATTATTTACCAATAGCAGAGTCCAAAACTAATATCCCATGCGGCCAACAATTGCAACAGTCTGTTAGCCCATCCTAAAGAAAAACACTCAAATATTACAAAAATTACCAAACATGCCACTCTCCCAAAATCAGAACATATCCAAAATCCAAACATTCCCAAAATCCAGATCCCAAAATCAAAACCGCCCCCAAATCTGGATCCTCCCTAAATTGATCTAGGGCTCAGGCGAAGCTAGGTGACGAAGCAGCCGGCCAAGTGAGCGGCGAAGCAGTCTGCCAAGTGAAGCTGCGAAGCTACGCGAAGAAGCTAGGAGACGAAGCAGCAGGCCAAGTGAGGCTGCGAAGCTAGAGAAGTGAGGCAGCGAATTATGCGAACCGAGGCTGCAAAGCAACCGACGAACTGAGGCTGCGAATCTGATGAAGGGAGGCTGCGAATCCGGCGAAGAGAGGCTGCGAATCGGGAGAAGCAAGGTTGTGAATCCAGATTTGGTTAAGAAATTCTGAGGGTCAGTACCTTTAGCCTCATGTTGTCACAGGTTTTGGCATGGGTAAGCTATTTCACTGTTTTTTTTATCTGAAAGTATGACCAAATAATTGGTGCTGAATAAAATTGATTTTCAATTTTTCTTTCTTGTATTTGGTGGATTCTCAGTTTTATATTGAGGGTCAGTAGCTTTAGTTTTGTGTTTATGGTACTTTCTTATTGGATTGGTGGTGTTGTGTAATGCTTTAGTTTTGGGTTTATGGTACTTTCTTATTGGATTAGGATGGAGCTAATAAAAGCAATGCTGAAGTGAGCAAATGCGAGAAGGCCAGGCTAGTATACTACTGGGGGCCAGTACACTACTGCGGATCAGTACACTACTGAGGTTCAGTATACTACTGGGGCTAGTATACTGCTGGGGGTGACATACTACTAATCCTCAGTACACTACTGCTTGTATGTGGAAGCAGCAAAGCCAAGATAAATGATAGTGTCCAAGTTTCATATTGTAATATGTACAAATAGTTTTTGGAATTATTAAATAAATGAGTTGTTTTGAAGAAAAACAAAGATGGAACGTAGAGATATTCTTTTTTCATAATGTTACTGACATTCAGCAGTGTTAATTCACATTATCCAAATCACAAGGGCAATTTTGTAATTTACTTGTCAGGAAATTTGAAATTCTTGTTAAATTGATCGTCTTATCCTGATTTATGGACATTGTTATTAGTACCGGAATTGTTAAGTCTTCTGTTACAAGCCAATAATGCTAAGCTAAAGACTTTGCTGCATCATTACTAAACAGAGCTTACCTCCTTATTCTGTAGTGAAAATAATAGTACCAAGTTGCACATTATTTCTTGACCTTGCATTAAATTATCCATTGAAAGATCCTAAAAAGTGGGTGGCTGCATGATGATTCAATTAGTTCAATTATAGAATTCTTGTGCAGTAACAAACATCCCAGCTCACAATCACAAGTTATAATCATAATGCAAAAGAATACACACAAGTTCTGGTCAGTGGATGAAAGAAAAAACATTCATTGAATCAACTTCATCCTTTACATGCTAAGTGGTGCTTCATTTGATTGCTCAGTGGGGTTGATTTGTATGGTTGACCTAATCATAAACAATATCAATGATACATTAATAAGCATGAAATCGATCACATAGGAAATTAAAAGTAAGTGTTGGTAGTAAATAAAGTTCTTATCCATTAGTATTGTGCTTGTCACATGTTTTTATGTTGTGCCCACTTTTACCACATTTTCCATAGTTTCTCTACTTATTCATTGCAATTTCTTTGGATGACTTAAGAGATGCCTCATTAATTACAGCTTGTGAAAGTTGAGATAATTGAATATATCTCATCATCAATGATTTATCACCCACATCTTTCACTTCGACCCCATCATCATCCCAAACTCTTCCAACTTTTGCATTTTTTGTCCACCTATCCAAGATGTATTCACTTGGTAAATGAACCATATTAATACTTCGAAAAAAGAAAATGATATGCCTACATGCAATTCCTTCAACCTCAAAGCCTCCACAACTACACTTGGCAAAACCAGTTACTTTGTCATGAACAATTTGTCGTAATTTCCAGCTTTTATTCATCATCTGCAGCCCTTAAAACAGTATACAAGCATTCATTTTCATCATCCTTCAAAATTTCACATTTCAAGTAAGCAATACTCTTGACAACCTCATCTTGGAACCTCAAGAATATTTCTTTTGTGTACACCTCACGCATTTGCTTTTCTATGGGATAGTGATTCTTGGTTTGTTATTTAGATTTCAAATGATTTGAGTTGTCATGGTAGTGACATGTGTTTTCCTTAATAAGAAAAGTATTTTGATGTTGGAATTATTCATGGTGTTGATTTGTTGTCCTTGAGTCAGAAATGTGTTTTGTAGTTATTTAGGTTTACTCATACAAACTTGCAAAAGTTTACCGGGTTTGTTGTTTCAACCCGGTGCACTATTCCATGGTGTACGTAGGAGTTATTGTACAGGTTAAAATATCAAATAATCGTCATCGAAGTTGAGGTGTACTTTCTGTAGCTTGGACGTTGAGGGATACCTTGGTTTTAGTCTTCCGCTGTGTAGTGAGTGTGGTGGGTGTGTTTACATATTGAATTGTTATTCAGTTTAATTTGTAAACTCTTTGTAATGTAATTTGTGACTCTAAAGAATGAGTCTGTATTTCTGCTAATGAGCTTGGTTGTTTTATTTCTTAGTTTAATTGAAAAAGTTTATACGTATTTTCGAGCAAAGATTTGGTTTTCCACGTTTCAAATTTAAATTTATTTATTCAAAATTTGAGGCGTGACACGTTTACATTTAATTATATATACCTCCAATTTTCCAAAATTAATAGTTTAACAAAGGAAACAAAAATTAAGAAAATAAAGCTTAGGAAAACAATTAAAAAAAGAGAGAGAGAGAAGTTGTATGTTATAGAAAAAAGATAAACATATTCAAAAAAATAGAAAAAAATATAAAATTATTAAGACTTAATTAGGCGGGCTTAACAGGCCGGGTCAGGCTTCATTTGCATGGCCCATACCCTACCCTATTTGAAAAATGGTCGGGCCGACTCACGTTAATGTAAGGGCCGGGTCAGGCTTAGGGCCAAAAGGCTGAATGATGACCTCTAAATTATGGGTAATGTAAATAGATTCTCGATAATTAATATGTGTAATTAATTGTCAGAATTATTTATTCACATAATTGTGTGATACTTAATATGTCCAATAAATAGCATGTAATCAATATCATCAATTTATCTGTGATTCCTATTTATGCAATTTTTAAGATATTATTCAAATTTGCTATATTCAACAGGATTTTGTTACTTATCTAAATTTCGAACTAGAATATGTCTAGAAAATGCAGGTAGAACCACTAGTCATACATATATAGAACTCGTAGTTTCGATAATGTCATTTAAGAAACTTAAAATTTCCTTCATAAATTAACCATGTATGATAAAACCAGTAGATTTTACATGCTTAATTTGATTTTCATACCATATTGTAGAAGGTTATTAGTTGCTTATGGATTTTTGCCAAAAAGCACTTACCATGATTGTTTACTCTTTAATATTGAATTTTAACCATTGAAAGTCTCCGGAAGAAATTATCTAAATTCGACATTTTACTTGCCCGAAGAAAAACATAATTAGCGAATAATAGACGTGTCTATTGCCCCCACTTAAACCTAAACCCTAAACCCTCCTCTTCATGTGTCCACCTAATTGGGTACAGGGGTTGCTCTTCTCCATGGCACTTGACCGAGTTGCTGGAGGGGGGTGGATGTTCTGTTCAATGACACTTGCCTGCTTTTCCAGAGGGGGGTGGATAGTTGTGCCCTGGAAGATGAAGACTATTTCCCCCGATCCTGAAAGGGAATCAACATTTTGATGTGTATTTCCTTATTTGAATTGCGCGCAAAGGAGAGGTAACCATAGTTGATCACTTACCATAAATTTGGTATGGACTGAAAATGTCTGGGGATGATACCACTGAAATAATTGCATTCGATATTCCTGATAATAGAAAGCGCCAAGAAATCAAAACAACAGATCAATGAAAATGCAAAACGCTGCAAATTAAGAGCATGCAAGTAGAAACCTACAGATCAATTAGTGGAAGTTCAGCTAGGTAAGAAACTGATCCAGTGAATCGGTTATTCTGCAAGTACCTGCAGATACACCAAAATGAACATATAAATTTGATATGCCACGCGCTAAAGTATAGCAAGTTGACTAGAACAAAACGAAAACTCACAGTCCAGTGAGATTTGTGAGGGATTCAAATGAACTTGGAAGATCTCCAGTAAAGTTATTATATGACAAATCCCTGAAAAAAATCACAAGAAAGACATTTCATATTGCTGTTTCTGACGATCTTCCAAACATGTAATTACGTATCCCAACTAGATCTCACTTTCAACCAGTGGCAAGAGAAAAAATCTCAGCAAAACTATTCTATAGCAACATTTTGACAAATTCATTCCCCAGCCACTACTTATTTCATGTCACTTAAGTACAACATACATTAACTATGTGAAATAAGCTTACATTTCTCTTAAATTCTGTAGGCCGGTAAAAACATTGCCAATGGGTCCAGATAACAAATTGTGGCTCAGATTCCTGCATTAAAAAGAAAATAATGGTATTGAGTACAATGAGATTATGAGTGAAAACACATTAATGAAAACCAGAAAAATTAGCAGTGAGGGAATAAGCAACTCACAAATGTCGGAGACTTTTCATGCCATGTAAGGATGGGGGAATATTGTGGCTCAAATAGTTGTATGCCATATTTCTGCAGACACCAGATACCAGAGTTACCAAACCTATAAATACTTAAATTACACAGTTGCATGACTGAGGCATATTACTTACATATCAGTCGCATTGGGGGGTAAGACATGTGGAATTTCACCACCAATGGTATTGGAACTAATATCACTGGAAGAAGAAAGATGAAAAGATTTAGGAACAGGTGTGTTTACACAACTATAGTAAGTTGAAAAGAAAAAAAGAAAAAAGAAGGTAAAACCACTTACAATAGCTGCAAATTGTAAAGATATCTGATCTTGGGACTGATGTACCCAGTCAGATTCAGACCTTCAAGGTTCCTGCACAAGATTAAAGGGAAAGTTAGTTCTTATTTATAGAGCACTATACTTCCAAGTATGGTAGATAATCAACAATGGTGATATGTGCATTACAAGTATACAACTCCATTGTAAATGCAGGAGACACGAAGCCATTCTAAGCAAGGATCCCCACCATCCAATCTCCAACCCGTCAGCTGTGGCGGTTGGTTGAGGGTCTTGTAAAGATCTTGAAGAGCTACGACTGATAAGGGAGCAATATACAAAATCAATAAATATATGATCTGGTAGCCAATGGTATATACTACAACTACAATACAACTGTTAAAAAGAACTTGCACTTTGTTCCAGTCACCTGGAACTTTCATCAAACAGGTGATGTGCATGTAAGGCCAAACACACACATGATGCTCTTGGGCATTTTAATTTCACCAAGGATATCATTTGTCTCACTTTTTAAAGAATGCCTATCAAATTGGAATCTCACAAGTAACAAATAATATATGAAAGACTTGCGTGGCTTGATAATGGAATCCTCAATCCATGTTCTTCAGATTGATTATGTGTCTATCCCTTTTATCTTTAAATTATATAATCGAATACGAATAAATGAACCTAAAATTGAAGAGTGATGAAATGAAAGATACTTTTCCTTTCTGGTCGGTGTAAGATTCTACTTTTCAAATAAACCCAGAGCACACTCATTCTACTGTACACTACGAAAATACGACAGGTCGTTTCCCAGAAACAACTTGTGTCGTACAACTAACTGACCACGAAATATCCAGCGCGGATACGGGGTCAGAGGCAACCCGATCAACGATTCGGTTATTTTCCCGCCAAATTTTTCTTTCCCGAAGAGCACAGAATTTTCCGTGACCTTTCTTCTCGGCTACTGAGAAAATTAAACAGAAAAGTACTTAAAAAGCAAAACTCTAATTTTTCGCTTCAAAACATGAATAAGAAAAACTCTGTTTCTCTTTTTCTCCGGCACCGGAAATTTGAAGATTCCGATCTACTTTATTTCTGTAATTTCAGTGATTAAATAGGGGATAACGAACGAAATAGATAAAATAAAATAAAATCCAACGAAGAAACTCCGAGAAAATAGGGAAGAAAACGAAAGATTCGAGAAGTTACGGTCATTCGGATCAGTAAAACTCTCGGCTGTGGACGCCACCAGAACAGCCGCGACGAAAATCGCTATCAAGTACCGATACAGCTTTTCCATTTCTTGAAAATCAGGCAAAATAAATCTCTGTTGAGAACGAAGAGAAATCGTTCGTCAGAGAAACAGAGAATTAAGCCAGAACGTACGAAAGCTCTGTTTTGGTTTCGGAGAATTAGAGATGAAGTAGTAGTAACTAAAAGCAAACATAAAAAAAAAATCGAAACCAAGCAGAACGGAGATCGGTTAAGAAGACTGTAATTAAATTGTAAAACCTACCGAATCGCAATCAAGAAATTGGAGCTATTATGACGAAGAAAACCAGGTCGAATTTACGACGACGGAAGCTATAGGGTTTGAGATTGTACCTGTTGGTGAAAGCAATAGACGAGAGAGAGAGAGAGAGGGTTTGAGGGTTTGAAATAGTGTGCTGTGGTGGTTGAAGAATGCCAGAGACACTGGTACTGTCTAAACGAGCATGAGAATCTCGCTGATTTGCTAGCCGGTGTGACACCGTTTTCACGTTTCCTTCATACGCACGTGCCGCTTCTCCAGATTGTTACCAACGCAGACGGGCTGTGGGCCTTAATAGAACCCGACCTGGCCCATGTGAGTTTTGAACAAGGTTACATGTGTTGGTGAATCGCCAGCACCAAGAAGAAAGAAAAGACACTCATTACCGGGTTAAGAGTGGTGTGGAATGGAAACGCTTTGCTTTACAGGTCCTGCGGTTCAGTGGCTCTCTCATTATCTGAAGAAGCCCTATTGTTGTTGATGACAATCGGGTCGATATAGGCTAAATGAGTCTTGGCCCACAAGCTCCTTTGGACAAATGGGCAGTCAATGCTGGAGAGGAAGCGACATTTTAGTCTTTCACATTTCTCGGTAATATATTTTTATTTTAGTATGGGTTTTTAGTATTAGTAAAAGTCAATATATACATAAAACAAAGGCTTAACGTGTAATATATAGAAGAAGAAGAAAAAAAAAAAAAAATATATATATATATATATATATAAAATGGAGAAATCACTCTATGTTTTAGTATTTTTATAAGAATTTTTTTTATGATTATGGACAACTGTCCATATGGTGCATCTGATGGCACGTTTACTTACTTGGAATGGAAAATAATCATGAATCAGAGACAACTGTCCATATGGTGCATCTGGATGACACGTTTACTTACTTGGAATGAAAAATAATCATGAATCGGAAACAAGTGGAATGTGAGAAGAAAGGAATCGGTATTGATTCCGGAGGAATGATTCCTAAACTCATCTTCCCCCTTCGTAATAGAATTCCTGAGTATTCAGGAATCGATTCCTGATAAATAGGTTGGACCTACACCAATTCCGATTTCTTCATATGTTAGTAAACACAAGAATTCTTTTATCTGGAATCATTCCGATTCCTTTATGTGTTAGTAAACACAGGAGTATTTTTACTCCGTAATCATTCCATTACATTTCATTTCATTCCAAGTAAGTAAACGTGCCCTGAAGTTGTTGAATGAGTTGCATATGGATTGGGGCAAACGGCATGTTTTGCCTCCGAATTAGTATCATCAATTCTGTATTTCGTATTAGAGGAACCATCGACCTAGCTCTCTGCTAGGGTTACTCGGCAGCCTTCCTTTGTCGACAAAACTCCCAAAATTCCCAAAACTTGATGGCCACGGTCATCTTTAGCCTTGTGGCTCTATGGTTCTTGTTGTTTGTTGTTTTTGATTATTCAGATGGGAAGCCGCCTTGGTCTGGGGCTTCAATTTCTTCTTCTGTCGTCAACCAAGAGATCCGATTGGAGGTTGATGTCGTGGTGGACGGGTTGGTGGCTGGTATTCCAGATGCTATTGTTGGATTTCGGCAGGGATCGGAAAAGGGAAATGATACCACTGAAATAATTGCATTCGATATTCCTGATAATAGAAAGCGCCAAGAAATCAAAACAACAGATCAATGAAAATGCAAAACGCTGCAAAGAGAATGCAAGTAGAAACCTACAAATCAATTAGTGGAAGTTCAGCTAGGTAAGAAACTGATCCAGTGAATCAGTTATTCTGCAAGTACCTGCAGATACGCCAAAATCAACATATAAATTTGATATGCCACCCGCTAAAGTATAGCAAGTTGACTAGAACAAAACGAAAACTCACAGTCCAGTGAGAATTACAATTTCCCATACGCACGTGCCGCTTCTCCAAGTTGTTACAAACGCAGACGGGCTGTGGGCCTTAATAGAACCCGACCTGGCCCATTTGAAGATTCTCTAATATGATCTTAGGACTGAAGTACCCGGTCAGATTCAGACTCAAGTTAGTTCTTCGTAATACAGCACTATACTTCAAGTATGGTAAATAATCAATAATGGTGATATGTGCATTACAGTAATGTAACAGCAGAGCCAAAGCATGACACTCCATTCCAGTCTTGATCATAAGGATCCCCACCATCGATCCAATCTCCAACCCGTCAGCTGTGGCGGTTGGTTGAGGGTCTTGTAGAGATGTTGAAGAGCTACGACTGATAAGGGAGCAATATACAAAATCAATAAATTGGCTGACTGATATGGTAGCCAATGGTATATACTACAACTGTTAAACAACTTG
The DNA here is from genome assembly GCA_024704745.1 of Rosa lucieae. Classification (NCBI taxonomy): domain Eukaryota; kingdom Viridiplantae; phylum Streptophyta; class Magnoliopsida; order Rosales; family Rosaceae; genus Rosa; species Rosa lucieae. The sequence goes on along the minus strand of CM045494.1, from coordinate 21,155,159 downwards.
CACTTTTTTTCAGTCACCTGGAACTTTCATCAAACAGCTGGTTTCAGTCACCTGGAACTTTCATCAAACAGCTGGTGTGCATGTAAGGCCAAACAGACACGTTACGCTCTTAAGCATTTTAACTTCACCAAGGAGATCATTTATCTCACATTTCAAAGAATGCCTATCAAATTGGAATCTCACAAGTAACAAATAATATTTGAAAGACTTCCTTGGCTTGATAATGGAAACCATGTCTCTAGAAAATGAAAAGGAGCATCTTCGTTGTCCAATTCTTCAGATTGATTATGTGCCTATCCCTTTGATCTTTAAATTATATGATCGAATACGAATAAATAAACCTAAAATTGAAGAGTGATGAAATGAAGCTACTTTTCCCTTCTGGTCGGTTTATGATGCTACTTTTCAAATAAACCCAGAACACCCATTCAAGTGTACACTAAGAAAACACGGCAGGTCGTTTCTCAGAAACAACTTGTGTCGTACAACTAACTGACCACGAAATATTCAGCGCGGATATGGGGTTAGAGGCGATCCCCGAGTCAACTCAGGTCGACTCGATCATCGATTCGGTTATTTTCCCGCCAAATTTTTCTTTCCCGAAGAGCACAGAATTTCCCTGACCTTTCTTTTTGGCTACTGAGAAAACTAAACAGAAAAGTACTTAACAAGCAAAACTTTAATTTTTCGCTTCAAAACATGATAAGAAAAACTCTGTTTCTCTTTTTCTCCGGCACCGGAAATTTGAAGATTCCTATCTACTATATTTCTGTAATTTCAGTGATTAAATAGGGGATAACGAACGAAATAGATAAAATAAAAAAAATCTAACAAAGAAATTCTGACGTGACTGGAGTCGATATAAGTTAGTCTTGGCCCACAAGCTCCTTTGGCAAATGGGCAATCAATGCTGGAGAGGAAGCGACTTTTTCGTCTTTCACATTTCTCGGTAATATACTTTTATTTTTATTTTTAATATTAGTAGAAAGTCAATATATACAAAAAAAAAAAAAAAGGTTTAACGTGCAATATATAGAAGAAGGAAAAAAAACTGAAGAAATCGCTCTATTTTTTAGTATTTTTAGAAGAATTTTTTTATATGTTTATATATAGACGACTATCCATATGGTGCATCTGAAGTTGTTGGATGAATTGCATATGGATTGGGGAAAACTGCATGTTTTGTTTCTGAACTTGAGTTACTTTGAGATATTCAAATGTCCCAAACTTATTTTCGACCAATGTGATGAGAATGGAGTGTGGAAAAAGGCAGACTCAGAACAAGTAGAAGCATTGAGTATCCTTGTCTTATCCTTGGGGGGTATACATGAATTCCATATCTGTCATATCCTTGTCTTATTTGTTTCTGCTAGTGAAATTCAATAACCAAATTCTGTTTTCTTTTTTAGAATCAAATTTGTAGGTTACAACTTTATGCAACTAGATAAACATACTAGTATCATCAATCCTGTATTTCGCATTTGCTGAATCCTTGTCTTATATGTTTCTGTCTTAGTGAGATTTGATGGCAACAAGTTCAAGTTTTTTGAGTATTCAAGTCTCAAGGTTTTAACTTTTTGCTATTTCATAACTAATTAATGGCTTAGAAACCAAATGAAACTAGAATCCATCAACAAATAGGAAGAGATTTCAGCACAGAAACATAAGAAAGCTGAGCATGAAAAAAAAAAAAAGAAGAAGAAACTTACCTCTGCTCACTGCTGTTTGCTATAGGACTGGGATTGACGTGTTGTTTGTTTTATGGATGCAATCGAAATCAAGATTTCGCTTCTGACCAGAAGCAAAGCAGTGAAAGCACATTTCTTTGATCAATGCTATTTGGATGGGCTGCCTTGAAGGGCCGGGTTATCTCTTGCCTGGGCCTTTGACAAGAGAGTTCCAGGCCTGGTTTTCTATTTTACTAAGCTATTCCGCGAGAATTTTGCAGAGTACCTAATGTATTGATACTCTATTATCTTAGTCATTTGTTTGATTATCCTTTTTAATTTCTTTAAGTATTCGGATTGAACTTTAGATATACATAAATATATACACAGAGCATATATGCCTAAATGATACATAAGAAAATCGTAGTAAAGGGTTTTTGCTCATTTACTCTATTTTTAGAGATTTTTTTTCCCACTTACTCTATTAAGTTTTTTTAATTCCCTCTTACCCAAAACACTCTAAGGAGGTCTTCCCTAATACCCCATTAAGAATTTTTTTTTAATACCATTTTACCCTTATCCCTTTGTTACTTAGAGAGAGAGAGAGAGAGAGAGAGAGAGAGAGAGAGTGGAAAAGAGAGAAACCATAGAAGACTTCGCCGGAGCCCGGTCACCGGTCCTGCCCACAAAACTTTTCTAAAAACCTCACCGGAAAGGTTTATTGCTTCCAATAGACATTTATTGCCCCTCAATAGACATCTATTGCCCCAATAGTCTATTGCCTCTTAATAGATGTCTATTGTCCCCCAGTAGACGTCTATCAGCTATGTATTACCCCCAATAATAGACGTCTATTGCCCTCCAATAGAACTTTCAATCCTCGAAATGGAAACTAATCTTTCTAGATTTAGACAAATAAAACTTTAATTAAAGAAAAAGAACAAGAAGATTACATCAATTTAAAACGTCTATTGCCCCCCCCAATAGACCTTTAACAAGCCTCTATTGCCCCAATAGAACTTCTTTTTTTTTCATTTTTCTCTCATTCTGGGCTTCTGCCCCTATTTTACCAAAAAAAAAAAAAAAGTGAGACAACAGTGAACTTGCTATGATAACCTCACCAACACCACCACCAGCCATGCATTCAGAAGGTCCAGCCTGGTCTCGCCGACCTTCTCGGCGACGAGGAGTCCGACTCCTTCAAAAGGTTCAGCCCGGCAGCAGAGAGTCCAAGCTTCTCGGCGAAGAGGACTGTCGGCTTGGCGTCGAGCCTAGTAGCAGAGAGCATGACAGTGGCGATGGTGGCAGAGCCAGGTGGCCATGGGGAAAGAGAGAGAGCCGACGTCGTGGGCAAGTGTCCGGCGAGGAGAACGAAGAGGATGACGCCGCAGGACCACGCGTCGGCCATGGATAAATCTGTTGCACCCGACCCCATATAGAACCTCTGGCGCAGTGTAAGCTGGCGTCCCGCAAGCCGTGTGGAGGAGGCCGTCCTTGAGCTGCTCCGGCAGGTTGGAGGGAATCGGAGACCATACAAGTACATTTTCGGTGCCTTCGAGGAGGAGCCCGTGTGGTGGGTTACTGAGCTTTCACCGCGAGAGAGAGAGAGAGAGAGAGTTTCAGATCGGGAGGAGAGAGAGAGAGAGAGAGAGATCAGGGTGAGAGAGATTGATGTTGATGGCGAAATGGTCATTTCATGTTAAATTGTGTATGTAGGAACAAAAATCTGTTGCTAGGCTAGTGCTTTGGGTCAAGGACCCTATAGTAAATTCTTGTAACTTGACATGAGCCGCTTAGTGGAAACAAATTATTTTAGATTTTTAGTAATCTCCACTAGTTAACATATTGTTCCATGCGACCAATTGACTAAGGACCCAACAAACTGCCATAACTTTATGATGTCCCTGCTTGTTGTAGTAAAGAAATCGAGAAAATACAAGACTTAATTGGAAATAACTTACAATATGAAAGGATGGTCTATACTTTATAGCTTGTCACATAAATGGATTAATCTAACAAAGTTCAATGATTTAAGCACAAACCTGAAGCTTCATTGGAGCTTGTTTGAGATTATGACATGGAAAAAAATTGACGAAATAAGTGGCTTGACATGATTTGACACTTTAGATGTGTTATAGGGACACTCGTGGTATGTCATGGCATGTCAAAACATTGTCAACACATTTTTTTTATTGAATTTTTTGTGCCATAATCCCACAATTGGTAACATGAGTTTTAGGAGCTTCTCCAAGAGACGGACAACAATTAAGGAATCGAAGGACTTGGAGATTATCACCGCAAAGCAACTGCTGGGATCTGTTTGAGCCCAAAAGTAATTTTGGCAAAATCCTTTAGTGGGTTCGAGCCAGCGGGTCGATACCTGCGGCCCAAAAATAAAGCTACTCGGGTTTGGGTTATAGCTTCGCCCATCCCGTGTTTCATAAGGAGACGAAACCTTATTGAAATCGAGTAGTAGAGACTAAACAGGAAACTTCAATTAAGAATCCTTCCAAGGCAAGGAGCAGTCGAAACCCTAAGGTATAAATACAGGGTTAAGCGGCGAAATCAGGGACCTCTCTCTAATCAATTAATCCCAGCGATTACAAAGCCTCCCCGGAGCAAAACCTTCAACCTCGTTGAAACCCGGTGACCACCCGCCAGTCCTAGTCTCCTCGCGAGCCGACTGTCAGCCTCACCAGATCAACCCGGCGACCGTACTTCCAGTCCCAGTCTCCCCAGGAGCCGACTGCTAGCACAACCGCCACTGTTACTTCCAGTGAAGCAAGGGTAACGCCTTTGCAACCCAGCGAAGCTAAAGTCACGCTTTAGCAAACCCGTGCTTCTCTCAACTTCCCAGTGATTGCTCTGCTTAGTCTACAACACTAAGTATCGATTCGGTGAACGCGAAGAAACCACAACCAAAGCCCTTACCCAGTAAGGCAAAAAGTCCTTTCCCGAAAGGCAAGAGAAGAACCCTGTGACGAGGTTGGTGCTCTCCTCGTCCACAGCGCTTGAAGAAGAAGTCAGGTCAAGGGACTACCCCAACGACTACACCCCGCGGTGCTGGCACGCCTGCGCAACCATACGCTCAAAAGAGACTGTTTGCACACCAGCTGGTTTTGGAGCCAAACATTTTGGCACGCCTAGTGGGACCCAAACTAGTGTTTCTTTGTGAACGCAACCATTGGGAAGTCTAGCGATCACCCTTATCAAAAAGGCTACGCTAACTGCTCAAAACATAAGACCTCCAGTTACAGACCGCATTCTCGCGCGGACTGTCGTGGTCTTTCTGAAGAACAAGTGACGCAACGATTCTCTCATCAGCCCTCATCATCCGCTATGTCAACTGCACAAGATGAGAATCGCTCGACCGCTAGTGAGGGTCAGAGTGTCAATGTAAATCATGTCGGTGAGCCTGTCCAACCCACCACTGTCAACACTGCAGTGGAAAGGGGAGAAGAAGAGGCTTTTGTTCCAAAGCCTATCCCGGAGGGAGCGACCGCTGAGGTCAAGTTTGCGATCATCATGGAGAATGTCGAGAACCATCGCAAAAAGATGGACGCTGACTTTGCCCGAGAAACCGCAAAATCGGAAAAGCTTCTCCGCGAAATTGAACAGCGGATGACTTTACATACGGAGAGTACCCGGCAGCAGATCGCACAGTCAGAAAGTGCTGTGAAGGCACACACTGCAGGTATCGCTAGCGGGCAGGATCAGCTTCATAAGGCAATTTTGGACGCTATAGCGGATCACACCCAGCAGACCGCGTCGAATATAGCAGATCTTTGCAAGGACGGGGCCAACCTGGCAACTGAGGTGGCTATGCAGAGAGCCGAATTGAACCAGGCGAGGGATGTACTGAACAAAGCCTTAAGGGATCCTAACGCTATCCTTGGCTTTCTTGGCCAGCCATCCGGTTCAGGCAAGTACGTGCCGCCAAATCAGCGCGAGAAGACTAATCAAAATGCTGTTTCTTCCTCAGCTACTGTTGCTACTGCTCCATCGAAGAACAAAGAACAAGCCTTGGTTATTAGTGGCAGCAAGGAAAAGACTGCTTCATCAAGCGGACATGCCACCAAGAAACACCAAGTCTCGAAGGGCGCAGGAACTGCGTCGGAACCTGTGACTTTCATCCAGTACGACAGTGACGGAGCAGAAATGGTATATCAAGAATTGCCGGGAGTTATTATGCGCTCGACCAGACTGGCGTCCCGATCAAGATAACGGCTCTGTCGAAGGAAGAGGTTACGCCTGCAGTAACTCTCCAGCAACAAGCTACTACCCGCATTGTGCATGTCGGGGAAGGATCAACAATGGTAAACCAGGCAGCCCCTGGACAAACTGCTCACCGAGCTGCGGTGGCTCCTCCTCCTCCTCCAGGCCCAAAGTATGTGAGACGTGATAAGGTAGAGGAGATGATCAGATTGGCAAACCCTAGAGCCCAGCCGGATAGGGTTTATGAGGGACCTTTCCCGCCACATATCATGCTCGCACCTTTCCCTCGAGGTTATAAGAATATCATCTTTTCTACTTTTTCAGGAGAGGACACTGAAGATGCGGCAACACACCTGGCCAGGTTTAGGGTACAATGTGGCCAATACCAGAATGATGACGTCCTCAAGTGTAGGATCTTTGACACTTCGCTGTCGGGCGCTGCCTTCAGATGGTTCTCTAAACTCAGACCAAGGACAGTGGCGGATTGGCCGGCAATGGAACTACTGTTCCGTGAGACATTTGGGAATATTGAACCTGAAGTAGACCTAGCCTCTCTCACTCAGATGGCCCAACAGCCTACAGAATCGGCGGTCGCTTATCTTCAACGCTTTCAAATCCAGAAAGCCAAATTGAATGTCATTCTACCCGAGAAGGAGTTAGTCAAGTTGGTGGTCAAGGGTTTGGAGCCCCGACAGCGAAAGAAACAACACGGCAGCATGATTCAGTCGATGGGGGAACTCATCACGGAGGTGGGCAGTTTTGAGCATCTCCTCAGAGAGACGGATGCAAGGAAGAATGCTTCCAAAGGGACGTACGTGCCAGGTAAACACCGTACTGTAGCGGCCCTGAGCTACCAGCCGGCCACTTACGACCCTTATTACAATCACAACACTGGAGAAGTGGTCCAGGACGACGAAGAGGACGAGGATAATGATATAGCAGCTTACGAGCTAACCGGGAAGAAGAACCCGTCCTTGAAACAGTTGAAGATTTCCAAGGAGCCTGTTAAGCTCAAATCAATGGCCTTCACCAAGCCGGAGTTCGCGACATATACTTATGATGCCAATAAAGCTCACGAGATCCTCGACGAGATGATCGCTGCGAAGATGGTGAAGACTGATTTTGGGCCTTTTCCGCTACCAGAGCAGTTGAAGGGAAAGAAATACTGCAAGTTCCATAATCTGTGGAACCACAACACCGCGGACTGTGTAAAGGTCAAAGACCAAATTCAGGTATGGCTTAATAACGGTAGTTTGCAGGTAGAAGCTCCAGTCACAGCGGCGACACTAGTTGACGTGGATCCCTTCCCTGACACCGGGATCAATATGGTCAATGTAGATTGGAACAAACAGCAGCGACGGAAACCAACTCTGGATCTGGTTCCAAGCAAGCAGAGTGATGGGTCCATCGCGGGTGAAGCGCCAGCCAAGGGTAGAATTGAGTCAACCAACCAGGCCTCACCCGTGATTTTGTGCTCGCGATGTAAAGAGGAATGCGGTATCCAAATACTGCACGAGGAAGTCGAACAGACATTTCACTTTGGTTCCCTACCACCAATCAAGTGGGCCTCGTCGTCGCGGAACTATCAGCCTACCAGCCCAAGGGAACGGGAGAAGACGGCATCGCCATCATCCCCCAGAGACTCCAACTTATTCCTGAAATTAAAAGCAGCCGCCAGCGATCCGAAACAGGAAAAGACTAGAAGCGATTGCAAAGATATTCTGACCAAGCCCTATATACCACCTGCCTCAGCTAATCCTATTAAAGAGGGCAGATGGTACACGAGGGAAAAGGGCAAGGCAGTGGAGATTAGCTCGTCCAGGAAAAGAAAGTTGCAGCGCAGGTTTGGCGAAGCCAAGCGCGCTCTAGAGGCCTTAGATCAGGGCCTGATCAAACCTTCCCAACTGGTCAAATCACCCGAACAATACCAGAAAGAGATGGAAGCGCTGGCCGCTAAACCATTGAGACCTCCCCGTGGTTTTAACAAACAAACAGATTCACTAACGAGGGCTTCGAAGCCCAGTGTGTTTTGCAGGATTACTAAGGAGTGCTCACCACCTCTTGCTCGAATGGAGAACTCGCCAACGCGGCGTCCGCATGTCAGGCGCAGGCTTTTCCATGAAGCGCCGGTGGTCAAGGCTTCAGTCTTCGATAGGCTGAGGGCAAGGACAGGGCTAGTAACACCTTGCAGTGGCGACCCAAGAAAATCCAAAGTGTGGTCATCTCTGCCTCAGAGGAGCACAGGGAACCGGAGAACCCTAAGCCGGTTGTTGTGGAGCAGGAACTCGAGCCACAAGAGCTTGAACATTGCCAGGTAAAAGGCCTCACGGAAGGGTCGTTGGTAGATTGTTTGGCTAGGCAGCTCCAAACTGATATCCCGGTCGAGGAGCCCAAGCTCGATTTGGATGACGACATGGAGGGGACTGAGACAGCTGACGTTTCTTGCAACATGGTTTATGTACTTCCCGCGAGATATGCATTGCCAGTAGCTGCTCAGGATTGCGTGGGGACAGACGAAGAGGGCGTGCAACCATTGCAGGTCACTTCAGCAGCCGCGACACCTGTAGAAGACAGGGCCTTGCCGGAACCAGAAGAGGTTCCAAACAAGGGGTCACTCATGAACTTCTCCAAGCCAACGCCAGCCATGGTCCAGCACATGCGACCGCTATACATTACGGCAGACATCGGCGGTGTCAAAGTCAGCAAAATCATGATTGACACCGGAGCGGCCGTTAATGTCGTCACCACTAGGACCATGCAATTGCTTGGGATTACGCGGGAGAAAATCCAGTCCACGTCTCTTGCACTCAAAAATTTCGCGGGCACTGTAACAAAAACCTTAGGGTTATTGTTCCTGAGTATTAAGGTCGGACCAGCAGAGGGGGTTTATGCCTTCTTTGTGACGGATTGTTATGCGGCCTACAGTGCCATTTTGGGCAGAGACTGGATTCACCGGAGTTACTGTGTGCCCTCGACACTTCATCAAGAGCTGGTTATGTGGAATAGGGAAACAGACACGGCAGAGGTGGTCAAAGCAGATCCCCGTCCTTTCCCAGTCTCTGCAAATTATGTAGATGCCAGATACTATTTGGAGCCTATCACTCCATTGCAGGTTAGTGGCATCGATGATAAGGGCCACCCCATAGGGGTGACGGCCTCTGAACTGGCACAGTGGGGGCTCACGCTCTCAAAAGAAGGCTTAGATAGGCCTGGCCACGCTGTGCCCAAACTTTTAAACGATTAATGGATTACAACCTCTCGGAGGAGGAGATAGAAGCCTTCCACTCCATACATGAACGGCTGTCATCTTACATGGTTGAAAAAGAGGCTTATGATCGCATCGCGACCTTAGAGGTCGTTAATGAAGAACTTTTTGACCCAGAGGACGAAGATGAAGTCACTATTCAACTTGCCCCAGCCGAGCTGGACGATACACCTCCTAAAGTTAGAGACCCTACTGAGAAGGTTAATCTGGGCACAGTGGACGAGCCCATGGAGGTATCTATCAGCGCTTACCTAGAGCCTAGCGAGAAACAGAGGCTCACTGAATTACTATTGGAGTTTAAGGACTGCTTTGCAGAGAAATATGAAGACATGCCCGGCCTGTCCCCAGACTTGGTTTGTCATCAACTACCAACTCTTCCTGACAAGAGACCCGTCAAGCAGGAACCTCGACGAATGAATTCGGAGACCCAGATTCTCGTAAAGGAGGAGGAAGAGAAAATGCACAAGTCAGGTATTATAAGGGTCGCCAAGTATAATCAGTGGCTATCTAATATAGTGCATGTCCGAAAAAAGAACGGCAAGATGAGAGTCTGCGTTGATTATAGAGATTTGAATCTCTCTACACCTAAGGATGTTTACCCCATGCCGGTCGCGGATATGTTGGTAGACGCGGTGGCAGGACATGAGGTGTTGTCCTTTATGGACGGTACTGCAGGATATCACCAGATTCCGGTCGCTGAAGAAGACAGACACAAGACCGCTTTCTGCAGCCCTGGCTTCGCAGGAGTTTTTGAATATGTGGTCATGCCGTTTGGTCTGAAGAATGCTGGCGCGACGTATCAGAGGGCCATGAACTTGATTTTCCATGACATACTGGGAAAGGTTTTGGAGGTGTACATCGATGACGTAGTCGTCAAGTCTCAGAAGAAGGGGGATCATATAGCGGATCTCAGGAAAGTGTTTGAGCGCATGCGAAGACATAGACTCAAGATGAATCAGGCCAAATGCGTGTTTGGGGTCTAGGCAGGGGACTTTCTTGGGTTCATCGTTCATCAGCGAGGTATTGAGGTCCCCGAAGACAAGGCAAGCACAGTCATTAACGCATCTCCCCCACGGACGAAAAAGGAATTACAGCGTCTTTTGGGTAAGATTAATTTTCTAAGGTGTTTCATCTCTAACTCTGCAGGAAAAATCCAACCGTTCTCACCCTTGCTGAGGTTACAAGGGCAGAATGAGTTTGTATGGGAACCCAAACATCAAGAGGCTTTCGACAATATCAAGGCCTATTTAGCAAGCCCACCGGTCCTGGTTCCACCCAGAGCCGGGATCCCCTTAAAACTATACATTTCAGCAGCTGAAGCTTCCATTGGCAGCCTACTCGCTCAGGACGATGAGGGAGGTGTCGAGCATGTTATATTTTATCTCAGCCGCACATTGACAGACTGCGAGACAAGGTACACCCCTATGGAGAAGCTGTGCCTAACTCTGTACTTTTCAGCGTGCAAGTTGCGACACTACATGCTATCCTTTACTACTTTCATCATCGCGCAGACCGACCTGGTCAAATTCATGTTATCACGGCCTATCTTGAGAGGCCGCATTGGCAAATGGGTATTAGCTCTCTCAGAGTTTTCGCTCCAATATGTACCTCAAAAAGCTGTCAAGGGGCAGGCCATAGCAGACTTCCTCGCCCATCATCCTACATTAGAGATACCCACACTGAGGGAGTTAGAGATAGCCTCCACCAGTACAACTCGACCAGATTTGGCGTGCATCCCTGAGTACGCTGTTTGGTACCAAGCTACGGTCTATCTGCAGCCTTGGGTATTATTCTTTGATGGCTCAAGAACTGACTCAATGGCTGGGGCAGGGATTGTTTTAGAAAACCCAGCCGGTGACCGTTTCTCTTATTCATTCCAGCTAGAATTCCAGTGTACTAATAATCAGGTTGAATATGAAGCTCTTATCATTGGACTCGAAGTCTTACTGGAAATGGGAGTACGGGACGTTCAGATTCGCTGCGATTCTCAGCTCGTTATAAACCAGCTCCAGGAAAAATATCGCTGTGCGAGTTGGTTGCTCGTACCATACCTGAATCGCTCCATTGAGCTTCTGGACCAGTTTACCGATATCGGTCTGGAACATATACCACGCGAGCGTAACTTTGCAGCTAATGAGCTCGCTCAGTTGGCCACAGGCATTACATTGAAGTATGGAGTGCGCGAGCGCATTTTGAAAGTTGAGCGTCGCACATTACCCTCATGGCTTGCCCGACCTGATCCACCAAACGATCCCGTCGTCGCAGCGCTAGACCCTATTGATGTGGATTGGCGAATCCCGTTGATTGAGTACCTCAAACAACCAGACCCCAGAGCTGACAGGAAGATTCGTTTCCTCGCGCTAAATTACTTCCTTAGAGGTGACGAGTTGCGACGACGTGGGGAGGATGGTATAGACTTTCGTTGTGTCTATGGCTGTGAAGCTAAGCGTTTGATGCGCGAAGTTCACACGGGAATATGTGGGGCCCATCAGGCGGGACCTAAGATGCGCTGGCTTCTGCGACGCCACGGTTATTATTGGCCCAGCATTTTAAAGGATTGTATCGCATTTGCCAAAGGTTGCGAGGACTGTCAAGCGCATGGTCCAGTCCAGCATATCCCTAACATTCCTATGCAGCCTATCATTAAACCTTGGCCTGCGCGAGGCTGGGCACTGGACTTGATTGGGATGATCCATCCTCATTCTTCCCTTCAGCACAAGTTTATCATCGTCGCCACTGACTACTTCACTAAATGGGTCGAGGCAGAGCCTTTGAAAGAGGCTTCAGGTGCCACCATTCGCCAGTTTATTTTCCGTAACATTCTCTGCAGGTTTGGTATCCCTGAGGTACTGGTTTCGGACGGGGGGGGCAGCTTTCATGGGAGGCCCGGTCGAGGAACTGGTCAATGATTTTGGTATTCAATTCATCCATAGCACTCCGTATTATGCTCAATCTAATGGTCAAGCGGAAGCTAGTAACAAGACCATCATCACCTTGCTAAAGAAGATGTTGGTAGAGAACCCTCGACAATGGCATGATACTTTATATGAGACACTTTGGGCCTATCGCACTTCTAAACGGAATCCCACCGCAACAACACCGTACGCCTTGATGTTTGGTCATGACGCTGTCTTACCGTTAGAAATTAACGTCCATTCCCTTCGCGTGCAAGAACAGCATCATTTGCTTGGTGAAGATTACGTTCAAGCTATGTGGCAGGAACACGAAGATTTAAGCGAGCAGCGCTTGGCGGCGTTGGACAATTTGGTGATGGAAAAACAGCGTATCGCACGCGCCTATGATAAGAGGACGCGTGGTCGTAGTTACAAAGAAGGCGACCTCGTTTGGAAGGCCATCTTACCCCTGGGTGAAAAATTAACCGGTCGTGGTAAGTGGACGCCGCGATGGGAGGGACCCTTTGTTATCCACCGGATCTTGGAACGCGGGGCTTTTCACCTCAGAGATATCGATGGCGACGTCCATCACAACCCCATTAACTGCCGTTTCCTGAAGAAATATTACCCGAGTGTTTGGGAGTTCGAGGATCCACCCGATCCTGTTCTTGTCCAGGCTGGGGGGCAGCCTTAATCTTCATCGGCTCGCATCATTTCTCTATGATTATTCGGCCTTCTCTCTGTGGCCTATAGTTTTTGTCTCTGCTCCCCGCTGAACATTGGGGGGCAACTCCATATCTAGTCAGGCCTTCTTGAGGTTCTATTATGTAACAGCCTATACAAGAGGCTTTGTTTGTACTCATAATCCAAGTTATCCCAGTTACTTTTTCAACTTTTCAGAATACATGTCTTGACAAAGTGTGTGAAGAATAAATGTGAGAGCCTATACAAGAGGCTTCGTTTTAGACTAACAAATTTTTTGCAGATTTCTGTTTAAAGCACGAATTTTATTCATAAAGTGGCTTTGCGGCCAGAAGCATACAACAGAATAGAGCAATACAATTTCACATACAATTACAAAGGTGGCTCTGACAGGAGCGTAAAAGTTTAAAAGTGACTGTTTGTGGTTGCGGGGAGAAGGATCTGGACGCTACCACCTCAGAGCATTCTTCCTCTCTTCACTCAGATCCTCCTCCGATCTGAGTCGCCACTGCTGTCATCGGTACCAGAGGAAGAGGAAAGGGAATAACCCTTCATACCCCTTCCTTGGGCCTTTCCTTCGGGCAGGAGTTGGGGTCCGGAGCGAGCGCGACTCACAACCACATCTACCTCCTGGGGAAAAACAGAAACCTCGTACCCAGGCCCCAGAGGTAGACCGCAGAGGCAGAACAGTAGACCTCAGAGTGGCCTTCCGCCCTTCCACCACTCGCTCCTCGCGGGCAGTCTGAAGAGTTGGACTCCTCAAAGTTTGGTTCTGCCGCGTTGGGAGCGCGGCATGTTCTTCGGTTTAACTGAGACTGGCAAGTTCATCCAGATTTTCAGAAACCAAAGATATGCCGTCGGACCTGAGATTAGGCCATGAGGCCTACCCAGGTCTTGAGATTAAGCCATGAAGCCTAAGAAATTGTGGCTAAGGGTGAGATCATGGTAGGAAGATTTTAGAAACTGAAGAAAGAGCAACAGGTCTTGCGAGTTTATCTTTGGGAAAGACATGGTGGTTTGGGTATCGCTTTTCCTGGATACCGGTATTTATAGGGCCAATTGTGTACCACACGATAAGCAGTTGAGGCATTTCCAAAGCCATCAATAAGAGAATCAATGCGGTTAAATGCTATAATCTCGGAAATGGAAGATATTGAAAACGCGTGGGAAGCAGGACAGTCTCCAAGGAAGTAACCGCCCAAATTGGGATTATCTTTTCAGCGGTTTTTGCTTTTCATTAATTATCAGACTTTAAATGATATTTGGGCCGAGCAAAGCGGGCTAAATATTAAATATATTAATATGCTTATACAAAGCAAAACGGGCCTGAGTTAAGAGGCCTAAAGTTTACGACCCGCATGGGTCAAGCGAAGCAGGTGTTCATCTAGACGAAAGCTGGCGTCAGCAGCAGCTCGCTCTGCTTGTCGAACTGCTTCGCGTGCTTGAGCCAAGTTCTGAGACATCGCTTCGAAGGCTGCCAAGGGTTGCTCTATTTGAGGTTCCTCCTGCTCAAGTTGGGCCGTCACCACCACCAACTGGGCCTTGGCTTCGATCAGTTGGGCTTAGAGGTCCTGAATGTGGGTTCGAAGGTGGTTCTGCGAGATCAGTAGGTCCCTGACGCGAATCGCTCGATCGCCTAAGGAGTCGCGAGATGCCTCTGCTTGTTGTGCAAGGCCGCGATAGTGAGCCTGGACCTGCCTAGCCTGCGCGGTCGTGGTCGTTCTCTCATTAATCCGTGCAGGGAGGTTTTGCAAGAGCTCATATATCTCAGCAAATTTAGCTTCAGTGATAGTGCGCTCGCGGCGAAGCACCATCAAATATTCTTGAGCTCTGGCAGGCGCACCCGGCAGTAAAATGTCAGGACCAAGAAGTCGTTGCAGACCGTCCCTCGCTTCTTCTATAACTCCTGGAGGCGTCACTTCGAGTACGCGAACCTGCCTTTCCAGCCTATTAGGAGGCTCGGGAGGAGGAACGTTAGCAATAGCATTGACGTCAGCAGCAGCCGCAGCAGGGACTTCCTGAGGCTCGACGATGGGGGCTGCGACTAGTTCCGGTGCTGCATTCATATCAGCTCCTACTTCTAGGACCTGGGGGGCAGGTTCTTGAGCCACCATGCCTTCACCAGCGGGTTCAGCAGGATTAACGACAGCAACCTCTTCAGCAGGGACATCTCTCTGCAGTTAAGGAAAGTTTATCAGGATATACGGAGACAATCAAGAGATGAGGCATGGATTTTGGAATGGGGATTACCTGTGCAACTGGAGGATCGTCTACAGTTGGTATTGTTCCAGGTTCTTCAGCTGTCTCACCAGGGTTGGAATTAGGCGATACATGCGCTGAAGGTTGTACAGCGATTGGCTCCTCAGGTGGTGCATCCGGAAGGGGTGCATTTTCTTCCGGCTCAGGTGAACTGTCCTCTATGATCTGCACAGGAATGGAGGCTGAATCGCCAACGGTGCTGATAGGAGGTGGAAGGTTTTCAGGGCCCACGGGCGCTGGCGCTTGTGAAGCAGTTGTTCCTTGGCTAGCGACTGAAGAGCCTTCCCCAGCATGTTCAGATGGCCTGCGACGAACCTGCGAAGGAAAAGGTTATGAAGTTTGAACAGAGGTGTGGATAATTCCCAATATGAGCTCCTTGCTTCTTACCAATCGGTCAGCCAGTGGTTCATCTCCCTCCCAGGGGTCAGTGCGAGGGTCTGCGCGATTGCGCTTGCGAGCTATAGCAGCTAAGACCTGTCAGAATCAAGAGGTTAGAATTTAACCGACAAAGTACGATCCTGAGGATAGAGGATTCTTACGATTTGTGGATCGTCGTCATCAGAAGAAGAAAAGTCTTCGGCTGCAGATTCAGCGAGTACTGCCTTTTGTTTTCCAGATGATCCGGCGGCCGGGGAAGCACTATTTGTGCGGCGGCCAGGGCGCGGCGCACTCCCCTAGTACAAATAAGTATGAGTAAAGGGGTAAACAATGAAGGAATTTGCAGAGGCTAAAGTTATGGTACATACTTCTGGAGGAGGTTCACGAATTACGATGCCAGCCTGGGCCGGGCGAGGAGCTCGCGCCTGTCGGACCACTTGAAGAGGCCGGGGCCTAGTAGGGTCTTCAGAGAAGCGAGCAAGCATGTCAATATCGGCAGGATAAGGATTCCTTAGCTCGCCAAAGAGAGTTGCGAAGAGTTCGTCGTCTGGTTGGGTCCAGCAATTGACGGAAACCTCTTTCCACCAAATCTCATATCCCTCTTCAGTTCCGTCTACAGCGTCGAGGGTCTGGGCCCAATCAGGGAGATCAACTAGCGCGAGCATGCTCTGTGTCGGCGGGGGTCCTGAGGGGGGCCCGAATCTACGCCAGGAAGTGTTGTAGTTCCAGGCGTCGTACAGAGGGACTGGTACCAATTGGACAAGGCCGAATTGGCGGGCAAAGTGATTGGGAGCATAGTGCTCGTAGCTGAGTTCTTCGGTGGCGATTCTGATGTCTGAACAGGAGATCGAGCGGCTAAAAGCCAGGCGAGCGCAGTTGGGGTAGCGAGGATCGCCAGGAAGAAAACCATATTCGAGCACAGGTAGGAATCTTCTGCCCAGAATTATGTCACAGTACGGCATCTCATCTAGCAAGTACAGATAAGAAAAACATTCAGAATAAGGGGGAGACGAGTACTTATCCTCGCGGCAGAACCATCGACCTAAGAGTTGATCGGCCGGTTGAAGTAGCGGGATATCTTCGCGACGGAAGAATTGAAAGTATGTCTGGATCCAGAAATCCAAAATCCAGAAAGGGCCGGAAATGTTGGTCTCAAATGGATGCATCGTCGCTTGGTACAGCATGCGATAGAGGGCCCCCAATACAGGTTGTCCGAGCCCAATGTTGCGGCCGTTGTAGAGGGCCGTTGCTAAGAAGGTCCAGGTGCCAGTGGGCTTACAGGAGGAGGTGCAGAATATGAACTTACACAGCCAATACTCGAGAAAAGCAATTCCACCGGTCGCAGTTGTGTTCCCGGCTGTAATACGCCAACCATCGCGGGTAGGAGCCACTGTGAGCGCTGCGACCTTGCTGGGCCATGGTCAAAGTAAAGTTGACAGAGTCAAATTGGCCATGCACATAAGGTTCGCCATCAATGGGCAGGCCAGTGATGGGGAGGATATCCAACATAGTGACACTCATTTGAATAATCTAAAGTCAAATGTGTTGGTGGCGGTATTCCAGAAACAGAGGAAAGCAGCGAGCGGCGAGCGATTACCACCACGAGGAAGATGGAAACACAAATCAATAGTGTGGGTGATGCCTGCTGCATTCCAGCGACCTAGATCTCGTGCCCGCGTCTCGCGATTCCAAGAAGTCTCCTGTGCACTAATGGAGGATGGCCAATTCCCTATCTTGGCTCGGTGGTTTTGGGCACCCCAACCGCTAAAGTCTCCAGGAGTCCTTCGGAGGACTGGAATGGGCCGGCGAATAGGAAGACCGTATAAGGCGATGGCGTCGTCCGGGATAACGCCTTGTGGTGCTGGGCCCAACCCAGTGTGATGGTCGGAGAAACGAAGGAGTAGGGGTGGGTGAATAGAGGTTTCTAGATGAATGCGAGCACCGATGCCAATGCCCCAAGTCCGAGCAGCCGTTTCGTTTAATTCTTCTTCCTGATCGATGATGATTTTCTTAGGGGGAGCCATTTCTGGATCGTTTGCAGAGAAGATGTCGGCAGAAATGAGTTTTTCTGGGTTTAAGAGACTGGAGGGGCTTCTGATGTGACAAGGTTGCGGCTGTGAGTTTAAATAAAGGATTTTGTGAGGGAAACGATGCGACAGAAAGCGTTTCACAAACGAAAGGACGCGACCTTCATTAATAGGCATCATTTCAAGCGACCGGCACGTCTTTCTAAGCCCCCTTCAATCAGTTACGTTCCAGCGGGCCTAATTTCGCGGCCTGGGAGCAATGTTTGAGCCCAAAAGTAATTTTGGCAAAATCCTTTAGTGGGTTCGAGCCAGCGGGCCGATACCTGCGGCCCAAAAATAAAGCTACTCGAGTTTGGGTTATAGCTTCGCCCATCCCGTGTTTCATAAGGAGACGAAACCTTATTGAAATCGAGTAGTAGAGACTAAACAGGAAACTTCAATTAAGAATCCTTCCAAGGCAAGGAGCAGTCGAAACCCTAGGGTATAAATACAGGGTTAAGCGGCGAAATCAGGGACCTCTCTCGAATCAATCAATCCCAGCGATTACAAAGCCTCCTCGGAGCAAAACCTTCAACCTCGTTGAAACCCGGTGACCGCCCGCCAGTCCTAGTCTCCTCGCGAGCCGACTGTCAGCCTCACCAGATCAACCCGGCAACCGTACTTCCAGTCCCAGTCTCCCCAGGAGCCGACTGCTAGCACAACCGCCACTGTTACTTCCAGCTAAGCAAGGGTAACGCCCTCGCAACCCAGCGAAGCTAAAGTCACGCTTTAGCAAACCCGTGCTTCTCTCAACTTCCCAGTGATTGCTCTGCTTAGTCTCCAACACTAAGTATCGATTCTGTGAACGCGAAGAAACCACAACCAAAGCCCTTACCCAGTAAGGCAAAAAGTCCTTTCCCGAAAGGCAAGAGAAGAACCCTATGACGAGGTTGGTGCTCTCCTCGTCCACAGCGCTTGAAGAAGAAGTCAGGTCAAGGGACTACCCCAACGACTGCACCCCGCGGTGCTGGCACGCCTGCGCAACCATACGCTCAAAAGAGACTGTTTGCACACCAGCTGGTTTTGGAGCCAAACAGGATCTCTTCGAGTTCATGAGCAATTCATTCAGGAGAATGCAGGCCTTCTACATCACTAGAGCAAGTGTTGCAGTCAAAGTTAAATTTTGACAAACCAAATGAAGGTCGTGGATATTGGAGTTCGCGACGTGGCGGTGCCAACAACCGAGGTCGAGGTTGAGGTTATCGAGAAAATCGAGGTCCTTCTCAAGAGATGAGAAGTTCGTTTGGTCGAGGAAAGAGAAATGTCCAATGTTATAATTGCAATGAGTTTGGACATTATGCCTTTGAATGCTAGTATAAGAATGATGGTGATGCTGATGGTGATTCTGATCATGTCAACCTCGCTGAAGCGTATAATAATGTGGGTGATGAAGCTACCCTCTTGTTTGTACAAACTACAAAGTGATCTTGGTGGTCAACATGATGATTGGTAGTTGGTACCTAGACTCTGGTGCAAGTAACCATATGTGGGGAAGAAAATCAAACTTTGTTGAGCTTGAAGAAGAAGCATGCATGGAACTGGAGCAGTATAGAGGAGGGCAATGAAACTCTTACGTTAGATGAATATGCAAAGAAAATCCCAGAATTTGCCTTTCATATTTCCTATCAGTTTGGAAACACCTCTTTAGTGCACCGAAGTGCCACATCAGATTCCAGTCCAGACTGCCGTAGCAGATGCTCAAACCCCAAGAAGAAAAGTCCAAGAGAGAGTGACGGACTTGCAGAAGAAAATAGAGAGCCTCTAACCTTCAAACAAATCGTGGACGAAGATTGCTGGAGGTTAGCAATGGAGGAAGAAATTCATGTTATTCAGAAGAATGACACGTGGGAGTTGACGACACTCTCACCAAAGCAGAAGGCTATTGGTGTTAAATGGATGTGTGAGGTCAACCAGACTAAAGATGGTAGTGTTGATCGTCACAAGGCTAGGCTCGTAGCTAAAGGCTACACACAAGAGTATGCAATTGACTCTGAGAAGTCTTTGCACATGTTGCTCGACTTCACATAATGAGATGGTTGATCTCATTTGCAGCCAATCGTCGTTGGAAGATATACCAACTCGATGTCAAGTCCACTTTCTAAGTGAAATTCTTGAGGACGAAGGATACGTGGAGAAACCAGAAGGTTTCCTAGTACAAAGAAGTATGATTTGAAGAAGGCTTTGTATGGCCTAAGGCAAGCTTCTAGAGCTTGGAATTCACACATTGGCAACTACCTTGAAGAGAATGGTTTTGCTAAATGTCCGCATGCACACTCTGTTTATATGAAGAATGGCGATAACGGAGAGTTTCTAGTCCTTTTTCTATACATGGACAATCTGCTATGCACTGGTGATAGTGGAAAGATGTTTGTAGAATTCAAACAGTCCATGTTCAAGGAGTTCAAGATGTCCGAAAATGGCCTGATGTCTTATTTTCTTGGCATGGAAGTGAAGCAAGAAAATGATGGAATTTTTATCTCTCAAAAGAAATACATGAGAGAGATTCTGGAGGATTTCAAGATGGACAATTGTAATGCTGTTAGCACTTCTATTGCTACAGGACTCAAGTTGTCAAAAGAAGGAGAATGAAAGCTTGTTGACTCAACTTTGTACAAGAGTCTTGTCGGAAGCTTGAGATACTTGACGCTCACAAGGCCAGACATTCTCTATGAAGTTGGACTTGTACGTTGTTACACAGAGACACCAAGAGAGTCTCATTGGCCAGCTGCTAAGAGGATAGTGAGATATATCCAAGGTACGCTAAATTTTGGTCTTTTTTATGCTTATGGTGAAGATGCAAAGTTAGTTGGCTATTCGGACAGTGATTGGGGAGGTGATGAAGAGGAGACCAAAAGCACGACAGGATATGTGTTTTATCTTGGTTCAACAGCTTTCTCTTGGACATGAAGAAGCAGGCAGTAGTAACTCTATCTTCATGTATGTAGCTCTTTCATCCACTGTTTGTGAGGCTATTTGGTTAAGAAACTTTTTGGAGTCACTGACTCATCTACAAGAAGAATCTACTGAGATTCACGTTGATAACAAATCAGCAATCAAACTTGCAAAGAATCCAATACAGCATGGAAGGAGCAAACATATTCATATCAGGTTCCATTTTCTAACGGACCATGTGAATAAACATAAGACTATTAAATTGGTGTATTCTCCTACCCTGGAGCAAGTGGCTGACATCTTTACTAAGCCATTGCTAGCTGAATCCTTCAAGAAGCTACAACAAATGCTAGGTATGAAGGAAATTTGATTTTGGGGGGGGGGGGGGGGGGGGGCCACTGTTGGATTGGAAGCCATCTAGATGGCAACCATGTTTTACTTTTTTTAGCTATTGCAGGCTATACATATAGCTAGGAAATTTAGTTTGAATAAGTGTCTCTGCATATTTATTGCTTTCTCATATGCATGGTGTAGTGAGTCAATGTGTATCATAGACAATGCATTAAAAGCTTTGTCTGATACGTCTTGTAGAAGTCCTTATATAAGAAGCTAGTACGTTGTGTAATCATATATCCCAATTAACTTATTCAAGAGTTCATCAATAAGATAGCAGTAGGTAGTAGCTAGTCTTCCATTTTCTCTGTTCCTTTGCTTTGTTAGTCTCGCTTCTTTTCTTTTAGTGTGAGCGAGAGTGTGGTGTGATTTGTTTGTAAACTTATCACCCATTGTAGTTGGTGTTAGCTTGAAAGCTTAAATACCAACTGTTAGAGTGGACTGAAGATAGTTTCGTTAAGCATAACAACTGTTGTATTAAAGTAGGACATTCAACAAGAGATAAACAATTTAATTTAAACTTAGTAATATTTATCTAAGCATTCTGATTAGATAAATACAAGAGGTTAATGTAGTTATCTTATATATCAAGATAACAGAAGATATGCATATGCAGTAGAGTTGGATTGAAACTCTAACTCCTTGATGGGACTGAGCTTAGAGTGATCCACTTCTCTGTATAAATAGGAGTCCCTGTGTACACTCAATACACGCTGAAAATACAACAGTAATACCATCTAGCTTTTCACATATTGAGTGCTTCACAGACGGCTTTTATTGAGTTCCTCATTCCAGTTCCTGCCATCATTACCAGCTGCACTCTGCTCATTTCCAGATGGCTCTCCAAGCAACTGAAAAAAGGTTGGTCTCCCAAGTCTCCTTTTCATGCTTATATCTATGTGTATATGATATGTTCTGGTGTGTACTCATTGATATGTAAATGACATGTTTTGAATCTATTTGTGATGTTAATGCTTGATTATTTATGTTGTGGTAACACCAACAGATCTCACTTTCAACCGGTGGCAAGAGAAAAAAACCTCAGCAAAACTATTCTATAGCAACATTTTGACGAATTCATTCCGGCCCCAGCACTACTTATTTCATGTCACTTAAGTACAACATAAATTAACCATGTGAAATAAGCTTAAATTTCTCTTAAATTCTGTAGGCCGGTAAAAACATTGCCAATGGGTCGAGATAACAAATTGTGGCTTAGTTCCCTGCATTAAAAAGAAAATAATGGTATTGAGTACAATGAGATTATGACTGAAAACACATTAATGAAAACCAGAAAAATTAGCAGTGAGGGAATAAGAAACTCACAAATGTCGGAGCCTTTCATGCCAGGAAAGGATGGGGGAATATTTTGGATCAAATACTTGTATGCCATATTTCTGCAGACACCAGATACCAGAGTTACCAAACCTAGCCTATAGATACGTAAATTACACAACGGCATGAATGAGGCATATTACTTACATATGAGTCGCATTGGGGGGTAAGACATATGGAATTTCACTACCGATGGTATTGGAACTAATATCCCTGGAAGAAGAAAGATGGAAAGATTCAGGAACAGGTATAAATGCAGTATGCTTACGCAACTATAGTAAGTTGAACCAAAAAAAAAAACAGTAGAACCACTTACAGTAGCTGCAAATTGTATAGATATCTGATATTAGCTGCAAGTATGGTAAATAATCAATAATGGTGATATGTGCCTACAGAAGTGTCACATAAGATCCACAGCATGTCCACTTCATTCCATTCTTCATCGCAGGGAAGCTTTCTTCATAATACTCCCTGCGACCAAGATTGGGATGGAGTGATATGCCAGAGTCCAGAGATGAAGAAAGAAAGAGAGACAGAGGGTTTGAAATAGTGTGCTGTGCTTGTGGTGGTTGAAGAATGCCAGAGAGAGACTGGTACTGTCTAAACGAGAATGAGAATCGTGATTTGCTAGCTGGTGTGGTACCGTTTTCACGTTTCCCCATACGCACGTGCCGCTTCTCCAGGTTGTTACAAACGCAGACGGGCTGTGGGCCTTAATAGAACCCGACCTGGCCCATGCTTTGAAAAAGCTAAAAATCCAAGGCTTTTCAATGCCCTGTGCGTTTTGAGCGAACAAGGTTACATGTGTTCGTGAATCGCTACCACCAAAAAGAAAGAGAAGTTTCCATGAAAAAAAAAAAAAAAACAGAGAGAAGGAGTGTGAAAGGTGATTACCTGGTTAAGAGTGATGGTGGAATGGAAATGCTTTACAGGACCGGCGGTTCAGTGGCTCTCTCATTATCTGAAGAAGGGAAGACCGAAAGTCTCATATTGTTGTTGACGCGACTCGAGTCAATTCAGGTTATATGAGTCGTGGCCCACAAGCTCCTTCGGCAATGCTGGAGAGGAAGCGACTTTTAAGTCTTTCACATTTTCCGGTAATATATTTTTATTTTAATATTAGTAGAAAGTCAATATATACATAAAAACAAGCGCCCATCCGCAAGCCATTGTCGTGCGCAGTGCTAGCCTCACAAGAAACTTTTTTCAAGCAAGTCTTTATTAAACGCTTCCGCTTTCAATTTAAATTCTGTGTTTTGTAATCGGGATTTCCCTTCTTCTAGCTTTTACCTTTCTTATAACGTGGGATATTAAGTCAAATTGTGGGGATTCATGCTACTCTGAATAAGTGGTTCTTGGAGATATTAAAATAATCGACCACGTTTGAATGATCGTTAATTTTCGATGCTCATGAATCTCTTATTCGTAGCTAGCACGAACCATCACAGCTTGGTTCTTATCAAATCCCACATTATAAGAAAGGTGAGAGGTAGAAGAAGAGATTTTGGAAGTCTCCGAAGAAAAAGAAGAAGATTTAAAATACAGAAAGCATGAATTTTAATCTTAAAACTTACTTGGTGCTTTCTTGATGCTTGGTTTTCTTGTTCTTCTTGTAATTTTCTCCAAAGCAGTGCACAGGGGCGGTGGTGGTGCGCTGGACAGTGGTGCACGGCACAAAGGAGGTGGTCCTAGGGTAGTTCTAGGGTTTCACAGCTTAGAGAAGAAGAAAATGGAGATTTTGGCTTCTGATTCAGCTTTAGAGCTCGTGGTGATAACGTGTTGTAGAATAATGAAAATGAAGAGAGAATTGGGAGAACAGTTGTGTCTTTCATTAATAATATGAATCTCTATATATAGATACAAGTACATAACCATTGAGTACAATGAATCCTATTTTAATTAAGACTAGGAATCTAGAATAATCTTCTCCTATTACAACAATATAAAGGAGGGTTAATTACATATAAGTGCATATTTCAATGTTTTTTTTGCCATAAGACCACCAACTATTTTTTTCCCTCATAAGGCCACTAGATTAAAAAATGTGTTAAATTTTGGATATAAAAAACCAACATATTTACATAACTGCCACTAGAGTAAAAAGTCAACAATCATCCTCTCTCTCTTCTCCGGCGAGGTCTCCGGCCAACTTCGGCGGATCTCCGGTCAACCTCCGGCGAGTCTCCGGCCGACCTCCGGCGAGTCTCCGGCCGACCTCCGGCGACCACAAAAGCTACTGTCACTAACATCAAAAGCTACTGTCGCTGACAACAAAAGCTACTGTGGTGAGATTTCCGGCAACCTCCGGTGAGGTAGCAAAATCTACTGTCATCAGCAAAAAAAGCTACTGTCAACTTCCGGCGAGGTAACAAAAGCTACTATTATCAGCAACCAAAACTACTGTGACAAAAAAAGCTACTGTTACCAAAAAAAACCTTTCTCCCCAAAACCATAATCTACTATCCCCACCAACAAAAGCAACTTTTGCCAACACCAAAAGCTACTCTAACCAATAACAAATGCTACTCTCATAAATACCAGAAAGCTACTCTCACCAGCACCAAAAGATACTCTTACAAACACCAAAAGTTACTGTCACCAACAACAAAAGCTACTATCACCAACACCAGCGAGCTACTCTTATACTAAAGAGCTACTCCAGTAATAGAAGCTACTTTGACCATCAACAAAAGCTACTATCACCAACACAAAAAGCTATTGTCACCAATAAGAAAAACTACTATCACTAATACTAAAAGCTATCTCAAAGACTTGCAATGCTCAAACAAAAGCTACGATTAATGTGTTAAAAAAAACTACTCCATTATAACAAAAACTACTATTGATATGTTAAAAAACTACTCCACTATAACATAAGCTACTGTTAATCTAGCAATTCCACACAACAGAACCAAAAGAAATCAAAACAATACAAACTAACAAAACCATCCCCCCATCATACAAGAGCACATTCTGGTTGTGAGGGACCAGAAACATTACTATCATCTGAAACATTCCCATCCTTTCCAGCATATGGTTCCAAATCAATAGCCATGTCAATCAAATTATGCCCATTTTCAGATTTTACATAAACCTCTGCTGGGGAAACATATTCAGGCATCAAGACATGCATCTTCACCGGTCTTTACTCCTACATTAACTTCCGACGTCTGATTTTCTAGTCCACCAGACATAACCATCTGGGAACCAGTGCTTGCATTCAGGTCTCCATCATGCCCAGACTCATCGATTCCGGCAATTTTCACTTCCACAGCTGGGATGTCCTACGATCATTTACTTCACAGTTTTCACTAGGCAATTAAAATTGAGGTTTTCAAAACAATTTGCAGCTACAAATTCAAATTCAAACGAAATGGAAAATGTGAATTAATTGGGAGAGCCGAGGCGAATCCGAGACTTAGAGAACGAAGCCGAGGCAAGGAAGCACGAGAACGCTAGGAACGTCGATGGCGGAACACCGAAAAACGCCGACAGCGCTCGGATCTACACCAAGGATGAGATCCAGAAGCACACCAACACCAAATTCAGAGGACGGCGACGTCGGCCTTGTTAGTGACCGCGACCGGAGCTTGCTCGCAGACCTTGAACACCTACACGCACTGGTGGAGCGACGCGAGCTTGTTGGCAATGTGGATCTTCAATGGGAGCTTCTTCGTCGTCTTCAGGAGTGGCGGCGCCTTCGAGGTTTTGCAAGCTTGGACTAATTGGAACCTCACCAGATTAGAGGCGGTGGTCGCCGGAATCAGAAGGGGGGAGCGTCATGCTGGTGGTCGCCGGAATCGAAGGCGGAGACCAAAGGCGTGAAAATCTGTGGTCGAGGAGAGAGAAGAGACTGTGATCGGAGAGAGAGAGAGAGAGAGAGAGGGGTAAGGGCGCAGACCGATGTAATTAATTGGCTTTCTCAAGTGGTGGGAGGGTAAAATTGTCAGGAATGAATTAATTTGTGGAAGCAAATGGCCTTATGTGTACAAAAATAATTAAGTGGCCTTGTCACTAATTAAAGTTTTAAAAGATCACTTGTGTGTAAATCATAATTTGGTAAGACACATACAAATAAATCGAATATCCTTCAACAACAGGAACTTTGAGGTAACTTTTAGACAAAAATACAGGGTGTGTACGAACTATGAAGTAGTTAGGCATGTGTAAACAAAATTTCACACTTAATAGTCTTAACCATAATAGTAAGAATATTGAAATATTTTTGTTAGCCTTTGTCAAATCCCCAACACCAATCGCAACGGAGTACGAATACACCAGAAAGGATCGTGTGCCTAAGCCTCTCTTTGATTATTTTCTTGGATTAATGCTTAGAGTGTAACACTATATAAAGAAAAATGGTGTAAATTAGGGACAAACAAGAGTTTGCCTCATTATCGAGCTCCCACAATAGTTATTGTCAAGTCGTTAATAGAATGCAATTCTTTTGGACTTGAGCAATCAGCAGCATTGCTGGAATTTCTTCGGAAGACAAATGCAGGCTGCTTAGGAGATGGAAGAGATGCCTCACCACTCAACATGAACACAATGGATGACATGGCTGGCCGGTCCTTTGAATCTTCTTGCACGCACAACAGTCCAACTTGAATGCATCTCAAAACTTCATCATGCTTATATGATTGTAGCGATGAATCCACAATATCTAAGGCTATTCCTTCTTTCCACACATGCCAAACCTATAGTTCAAACTATCATCTTAGAAAGGGGGATGAATAACAAGTAATAAAGGGTATATCGTAAGCAAAATTTGTGACTTACATGTCCTATCAGGTTCATGGAGTAATTCTCCTCATAAGAACCATTGTTTCTCTTGCCACTAACAATCTCCAATAGTATAATCCCAAAACTAAACACATCCGATTTCATAGAGAATCTCCCAAACACTGCATACTCTGGTGACATATAGCCACTGCATATGAACAAAAGAAAATGTTACAGCAAATGATTATGAATGTGACAATTTGGTGATTCATTTCATAAATGTGCAAGTGTAAGTAGGGTTCTTACTATGTTCCAACAACTTTCTTTGTGTTATCCTGAAGTTGGTCCCCATGGAATATTCTTGCCATGCCGAAATCTGAGATTTTTGGGGTCATCTCATCATCTAGAAGAATATTGCTGGTTTTTAGATCCCTATGAATAATCCTTAATCTCGAGTCTTGGTGAAGATACAAAAGCCCACGAGCAACCCCATTGATAATCTCAAAACGCCTTCCCCAATCTAAGAAGGACCTTCTAGTGTCATCTGTATCAAATGAATTGAACTAGTGTAAATGTTTAGGAACATGTAGATACAAAGCTCCAAAAACAAGTGAAAATTTCCTTTAGAAAATAGAAATACCAAAAAGAAATGAGTCCAAGCTTTTGTTCGGCATATATTCGAGGACTAGCATCCTTTCTCCTCCCTTTATACAACAACCTAAAAGCTTCACAAGATTCCTGTGTTGAAGTCCTGCTATCAGTTCAACTTCATTTTTGAATTCACCAATCCCTTGTCCTGAGCTGCTAGACAGTCTTTTCACAGCAACCTTCTGTCCATTTGGTAACTCACCCTGAAATATAATTCAATACTAAAATTAAGCTTTCATAGTCATCACTTTTGAGGAGCATCAATACCGTTAATAACATAGTAGGATAATAAAGAAAGCCATCAGACCCTCAAGAAACCGAAAAAAAGGTAACTTCTGCTGTTTAGGACATCTAAATTTTGGGCTCACCTTATAAACACCACCAAAACCACCTTCGCCAAGTTTATTAACATCAGAGAAATTATCTGTGGCTGCTACTAGTGTGTTCAGATCGAAAAATTGCAATTCCGGGTGTCTCTTGCTTTCCTCAAGTTCATCCACATCCACAAAGACTTGCCATAAAAAAAACATTAATACATAATTAGATAAAGAAAAAATAACTTATTTCTGAATCATTTCATCCTCTCTGTTCTAACTGCATTAACAAAATGACTATGAAACAGAACATGTTCAAGTGAAGTGTTTTAATATGATTTACAAGCCAGAAGGGTGTTGTCACCTTTGGGATATTTAAAACAGTTCATCATTTCAGAGCAGATAAGTGCTTCTCATACCTTTTGTCTTCCCTTTTTTCTTAAGCAACCAACAGGCAAGCACATTTATTAGTACTAGGGCCAGCAGAGCAAACAGTACTGGAATAACAAGCATGCCCCTCCTGAAGAATCCTTGTGAGTTTGCGGCATTCTCAGCTACATGTAAGAGTGAGACTCAAGATTAGAAAAGCAGAACAAAGGGAACTTACATGGACACAAAACCTAGTCCAGTAAAGAAAACTCACAAAATCTTTGAAACTTTCGTTGGCAAAAAATATAGTACCTAACTCGATTTTATCCACACGAACATACAGATCTCGTCCGGCCTCTGTGTAAACCAAAATGTCCATCAAGTCATCATACCATGTCAAGCAATTAACAACCCCTTCAATCTTTTTCGTCACATATGCCGTGCAAGAACAATTTCTTAGGCACTCCTGCTCACACTCTTTGGTACTCATACCTCTTTCCAACAATGCTGCTCTCGATGCGTCTGGATCTTTCACCCTTTCCACCTTCACAAACCCTTCTCCATTTCTACACTTTGACACTTTGACTCGTTTACTCACACATCCATCTGACCCATCTCTCCCATTCCAACCATTTATAGATTTTGGTTCATACCCCGGTAGACACTCACACTCAAACAGATTACCACTGTCAAGGCTACATTTGCTGTTGGCACCACAATGTCCATACCAGTCACACCTGTATTTCGGTGAAGACCACAACTCCTTCCATTGATGGTCAGCATCACTCCATACCAAGTGCTGATGTAGCCCAGAAAACATCAACTTCATTATTGTAAGTTTATTGGTGTTATAAGAAAGGAAAAAAGAAATTTCCTCTGCATTTCGGATCGAATTAGGCCAAGGCTCTGTATCACCTCGCCAATACTTAGACAAACCTTTATAAATAAAAGACTGGGGTGTGAAAATGTGGCCCCTATTATGAAGCCTAAAGGTATAGTCCCCAGTTCCAGGGTCATCTAGTGACTTCCAAGATGTTAAAACCCATTCTAGCCTAGTTTTCCGATTCATCCCAACTTTCATACCAGGGATTAAAGTATCTGTAGGATAATCAAAACTTTGCCATACAAAGATTCCGTCTCTATCATTCTGGAACATAACTAAGTTTCCTGTATCCAAAAGCTGTACATATGCAGATAAGGTGCTGGTGTTTTTGACTGAAAGAGACGCATCTGCAGACCATATAGGACTGGTCTCCATGTTATAAGCATAAAGAACTAGGTCTCCATACCTGTTTATGGTGAAAACTCCAGAGGTATCATTGATGGGGTTGTCTCTGTTTGCGATCCACACCACTGTTTTCTCAGATACTTTAGATTGAGAATACCAAATCCCAACATAGCGGTTGCTAGAATTTCCAGGACTGAAGAAACCTAACTCAAAGCTGCTTTCTTTGGACACCAGAAGTCCACCATCATCATCCTTGAGTTCTTCGTTCGATCTCAAGGTGTCCCTGGAAGTGCAAACTTGGAAGAGGAGGAAGAGAAGCAGAGATTTCAACAGCATTTTCAGGGCATTTACAATCTGGCTATGTGTGAATATAAAAAATGACCAGAGGTCCTTTTTCATACGCCATTTTTGTAGTGGGGTCGGGTGGGATTCTCTCTATTTGAATTTCGAGCTCTTGTCGACAATTCTACTACTTTACTTTACACGCATTCATCTAATTCAACTGAACCTTTAACTTGTGTCATCGATGGTGATATGAAATGATGATTTTTAGGTTCACATTGAGAAACCATCCAATTTGTCCAAGATTCGACGCATGCTTTAAAGACTGTATCTGCCAAGAATCGTAGATAGACTTTTTTTTTTTTTTTTTTGGTCAATGAAAGCATTCATACCAAAGGGAAGAACTCAATGGAAAGAGCCCAAACAAGACCCAATTACAAGTAATACTGAAAATTACTTCTCAATCCAAATCCACATAGGGCAAAAGAGAGTAACCCTAAAAATTAAGAAAAACATCATCTTCTACTATACAACAGTTGCCGCTCAAGGCAAAAGATACGCTTGAATTATAATAAAGAAATGAGTTTCTCAAGCTTATAATCCATGAGAAAACCCATACTTAATTCCATCACACGTGTTGATTCGGTGGGCCGTGAAACCATGTTGGATTTGGCTTCTTTGCTAGAAGCCTAGAACTATAATTTGCTAAAAAAAAAAACTGTAAGGGATGAACTTGAAGTGAGTTCGTGATGCTTCTTGAAGTGGCATCATCTTGCCCTTAAATCTATATCTGACGGCTGTGAGTAAAATCCAAGCACATTATAGCATAATTATTCTAGCAGAGAAGTCGAGTGCAACCATGTTACGTAGAAAAATGGTGGAGGCTCCATAGGAATCATTGTTTATTTTTTTGATGATATAGGATTCTTTGTTTATTCTAATGTTTAGGTGAGCCTTGCGTAGGATAATATATTTTACACAATTCTTTAATGACGTTATGAGTGATAAACCTTAGTTTTTGAAAGTCAAATGGCAGAGTAACTACGACTATGAGACTATTTTAATCCAGGGGGAGGAGATCACCTGTCTCCAAATATAGTGTCCCATTCTGTCACTTCCATACTTTGTTAACACCTATGCTCATTCCTTACTACTAATCTACCTTTAATTCTGTTAACTTTACTAACAATATATATATATATATATATATATATATATATAGATCTTATTCAAAGCGCAGTTCCGCTTTGAAATTACGGAGTGAACTTCTAGTTTTGGGTTACTTTTAGGTCGCATATCCACATCTCGACCGTTCAGTTTTAGGTACTAGTATATAGATCATCTCTGCAAATTTTCAGCCAAATTGATGATTGTTAAGGTATCTAACTCGCTTAAACCAATCGATGAACTGAATCTATCCAACTTGATCCGTACTAGCTTTAAGGCTGTTATCAATGCCTTAACGATCATCAATTTGGCTGAAAATTTACATAGATGATCTATACACTAGTACCTAAAAACTGAATGGTCGAGATGTGGATATGTGACTGAAAAGCGACCAAAAACTCGAAGTTCACACTTTAATTTCAAAGTGAAACTCCGCTCTGGATAGAATCTATATATATATATATATATATATATATTAAAGAAAAATAATATATTTTGACACATACCCATACCTCTTCTTCTTGGTCCCACATACAGAGCCGCCATCCATGACATACATGTTTCATTAAAACTTTATATATATATATATATACAGGCGTTCTTGGTTGCGGACGTCCGTACCTAAGGATTAGGTACGGATTTCCATTTTTTCCCCCCTTTTCGATCACACATTTAGATCTTAACCGTTCAGTTTTTAGGTCTTAATATATAGATCATCTCTACAAAATTTCAGCCAAATTGGTGATCGTTAAGGCATTCGAAACTGCAATTTACAACAATGAATACGAACGGTTCTGGTTCGACAGATTCGGAACCGTTCGTATTCATTGTTGTAAATTGCAGGTTTGAATGCCTTAATGATCACCAATTTGGCTGAAATTTTGCAGAGATGATCTATACATTAGGACCTAAAAACTGAACGGTTAAGATCAAAATGTGTGATCGGAAAGAGGGAAAAAAATGGAAATCCGTACCTAATCCTTAGGTACGGACGTCCGCACCTGAGAATGGTTGTATATATATATATATATATATATATATTAAAGAAAAATAATATATATTATTTTTTTGTTGTAAGTAAAAGTTTAGGTAAGAGGGAGGCTTCCCTACACTACCAGGGCCAGGGTAAACCTACGACCTCAACCCAACAAGACTTACAAAACTGGCCAGTGTCCCAGCCCAACCCACTAGTATGGAATTATGCATGACATTTTCTAGATTGTCCACCAAATGAGAGATTGTTGGTAGCGGGGATCGAACTTGTGTGAGTTTACACCTCAAGTCCGCCCTTACCAACTGAACCAACTCTCATTAGCTGAAAAATAGTATATTTTGACACATACCCATACCTCTTCTTCTTGGTCCCCACACACAAAGCCGCCATCCATGACATACATGTTTCATTAAAACTTTATATACATACATATATATATATATATATATATATATATATATGGCCCTTTCACTAAGAGATCCATTTTTTGGTCTTTTATAAGGATAGGGTCTTATACCAACTTTTCAATCATATTTTCACATCTTAACCGTTCAGTTTTTAGGTCCTAATGTATAGATCACTTCTGCAAATTTTCAGCCAAATTGGTGATCGTTAAGGCATCCAAAACTGCAATTTACCATTTAAAACACGAACGGTTCCTGTTAGACAGATTTGGTCCATTCGTGTAAATTGCAGTTTGGATGCCTTAACGATCACCAATTTGGCTGAAAATTTGCAGAAGTGATCTCTACATTAGGACCTAAAAACTGAACGGTTAAGATATGAAAATATGATATAAAAGTTGGTCTAATAGAGATCCCTTAGTGAAACCCTTTATATACATATATATTATATTAAAGAAAAATAATATATTTTGACACATACCCATACCTCTTCTTCTTGGTCCCCACACACAGAACCACCATCCATGACATACATGTTTCATTAAAACTTTGAACAAATTGAAGAAAAAAGAAGAGATTGAATTGCAGCTTCCAGGATTCTGATCTCATATTTTCAAAGCAAGTATTTTGTATCCAATTTCCTATAGACACCGAAATCAAATGTTAATTTAACACTCTCTCAAACTAAGCTAAAAGATAGAATACACAATTCAAAATCAAAACTTTGGATTTAGTCAAAGGAGTTTGGGAAATTTAGCATGGGTTTGCTGAGAAGAAACTCCATTTGGATAGCAGTTTCAGGATTTTGATGAGAGAGAGAGAGAGAGAGAGAGAGAGAGTTCAACAGCTTTTGGGTTTTGATGAGGAAGAAGGGGAGAGAGAGAAAGAGTTCACGAACAAAATTAAGCTTTTTGCCTTTTTTTACGTTATTTTTGGGGGATGTCACTAAATAAATATGTGGCGGAATATGATTGGTGGGATAGGTTTTGGATAGGAAAATTGGGGATGGATGATCTTCACCCCTCAAAACAAAAGGAAAGAAAAAATAACTACACAATAATCTGTACAAGTCTCTTGCGAAATACAAATCCAACTTAAAAAAAAAAAAAGGGATGGATTTTGTTGACCAAGGAATGAAATATTCATTTAATTTTAAAGTCAAAACGGCATATACAATAAATTCTTATATGCTTGTATCATAAATCAGTGGTGAAATAGATAACATAAAAGAAAGGGTCCTTGACCCAAAGCACCAAAATAAGCAAAAGTTACCCCACTTACCCCAGCAACAGATTTTTGTTCTCAGATACACAATTTAAGCTCAAATCACCATTTTACCCTCAAACTAATTAAAAAATTACCAACTGTCATTCTGTCTCATCTCTCTCTCTGGACGCCGATACTCTCTCTCTCTCTCTCTCTCTCTTTCTTCCCCGGCCCTCCCCGGCCTGCAAAGCCCCGACGCCAACTCCACCTACTACCACCTGCAAAGCTCCAACTCAGCCTCTGTCCCTCACGCTCTCACACCGGATCGAAGAAATCTCATCGGGTTTCAGGTATGGATCGTCGGCGCAAGAGATAAGCTGGTGCTATGGAGCTCCGGCGGTCAAAGCCTCGATCGTCGGCGCCGGTTCTAGGTCTGGGTAGAAGGACGACTCTGTCGCCGGCACCTCTCTCTCTCTCTCTCTCTCTGGCACGAAGCAGTCACCGGTTGCTTGGACCTCGCCTTCGACTCGTCCCGGCAGCAGGAAGCGGAGACCGGTCATCCCTCTCTGATCTGCACTTTCTCTCTCATCCCTCTTCGAGGTGGCGGCCGGGCTGCTGGTAGACGGGAAATTGGTGGAGGATAACAACGATTTGGTGCCCAGAGCTTTTCTCTGGGTGCCCAAACTTTTTTTTTTTTTTTTTTTTTATAGATAAAATGGGGCAGAAGACCAAAATGAAAGAAAAATGAAAAAAAAAAAAAAAGATTCTATTGGGGCAATAGACGTTTTGAATTGATGTAATCTCCTTGTTTTTTTCCTATAATCAAAGTTTTATTTGTCTAAATTTAAAGAGATTAGTTCTCATTCTAGCAACTGAAAGTCTTATTGGGGGATAGTAGACGTCTATTGGGGGGCAATACATGGCTGATAGACGTCTATTGGGGGGCAATACATGGTTGATAGTCGTCTATTGGGAGAGCAATACATGGTTAATAGACGTCTATTGGGAGGCAATACATGGTTGATAGTCGTCTATTGCCCCTTTATTGGGGGGCAATAGACGTCTATTGGGGGGCAATACATGGCTGATAGTCGTCTATTGGGGGGCAATACATGGCTGATAGTCGTCTATTGGGGGGCAATAGACGTCTATTAGGGGGCAATAGACGTCTATTGGGGGCAAAAAAATTTTCCGGTGGGTGGTAGCCGGTGATCGGAATCTGGCGGTCGGTGACTGGATTCCGGCGAAGTTGGCCGGTGACCGGAATCCGGCTGCCGGTGATCGGACTCCGATGAAGTCCCCTATGGTTTCTCTCTCTTCCATTCTCTCTCTCTCTCTCTCTCTCTCTCTCTCTCTCTCTCTCTCTCTCTCTCTCTCTAAGTAACAAAGGTGAGGGTAAAATGGTATTAAAAAAATAATAAAAACAAAAAAAAAATCTTAATGGGGTATTAGGGAAGACTTCCTTAGAGTGTTTTAGGTAAGAGGGAATTAAAAAAACTTAGTGGGGTAAGTGGGAAAAAAATCTCTAAAAATGGTGTAAATGGACAAAAACCCTAAAAGAAATTATGTAAATTAAGAATAAACAAGAGCTCCATATCATTATGATGTTCACTTGGTCACCGTAGATCATTAATTTCATGATCACCTTCTATTAGATTTAAACTCAAAAATTGAGATAAAATGAAAGTGTTTTAAAATATTTTAATTTCAACCACTGAATTTAATTCAAATGGTTAGGTGACTGTGAAATTTTTGGTGGTTAGGTGAACACTACTTCATATAATTATCGAGCTTCCATGTTAGTTATTGTCAAACTATTACTAGAATATGATTCATTTGGAATGAAGGGATCATCAACAATGCTGGAACTTGTTCTGAAGACAAATGCAGGCTGCTTAGGAGATGGAAGAGATGTTTCACCACTCAACATGAACACGACGGCTGACATGGCTGGTCGGTCCTTCAAATCTTCTTGCACGCACAAAAGCCCCACTTGAATGCATCTCAAGACTTCATCAAGCTGATAAATCTCTAGTGATGAATCCACAATTTCCAAGACTCTGTCTTCTACCCAAAGTTGCCATACCTGTTGTTCAAAGATTCGGTAAAGGTACCAATATGTAATCCAAATCAAGGAAACATTATAAGCAAACTTTGTGTTACTTACATGTCCTATCAAGTTTATGGAATAATGCATCTCAAAACAACCATTGTTTCTCTTGCCACTAATAATCTCCAATAGTATGATCCCAAAACTAAACACATCCGATTTCGTAGAAAATCTCCCAAATACTGCATATTCCGGTGACATGTACCCACTGGATGTGAACAAAATGACAGATTACGATCTTTAACCAAAGACAAGTAAATGAATATGAAAGTGACAGTTTGCTAATTAAATCGATTAATGTACGAGTGCTAGTATGATTCTTACTATGTTCCGACAACTCTGTTTGTCTTTTCCAGGAGTTGGTCCCCTTGAAATATTCTTGCCATGCCGAAATCAGAAATTTTTGGGTCTAACTCGGCATCTAGAAGGACATTACCGGGTTTTAGATCCCTATGGATAACCCTCAATCTTGAGTCCCGATGAAGATATAGAACCCCACGAGCAACCCCATTGATAATTTCAAAACGCTTTTCCCAATTTAAGAGTGACCTCCTTGTGTTATCTACATCAAGGGAAATGGATCTTATATCGATGGATATATTGGTTAGAGGCTACTTATTTTAGTCAAGGCATAAACAACTCAAAGTTTTCTTAATAACATACCCAAAACTCAAAAAGAAACGATTCTTCTTAATAACATACCAAAAAGAAAGGAGTCCAAGCTTTTGTTCGGCATGTATTCCAGAACCAATATCCTTTCTTCTCCCTTTATACAGCAGCCTAAAAGTTTCACAAGATTCCTGTGCTGAAGTCTGGCTATTAGTGCAACTTCGTTTTTGAATTCTTCGATTCCCTGTCCTGAAGTTCTAGACAATCTTTTTATAGCAACTTTTTGTTCGTTTGGTAATTCGCCCTGAAGTTATGGTTCAATATTCATATAGAGCTTTCACAGATAAAACTTTTGAGGAGTAGCTGCAGTAAGAAACAATAAGCTACCTGGATATGGGCTTAATTACCTTATAAACACTGCCAAAACCACCTTGGCCAAGTTTATTGGCATCAGAGAAGTTGTCTGTGGCTGCTATCAGTGTGTTAAGATCGAAAAATTGCAATTCCGGGTGTCTCTTAGTTTCCTCAAGTTCCTCCGCATCCAGATAGTCTTTGCCATCATAAATTTAAAAAAAAAAATTAAAAAAAAAATGAGAAACATGAAAAATTATTCTCTCAATCATTTGATCTTCACTATTAAAACTACATTAGCAAAATGACTATAAAATCAGATCTGATATTTTGTTTACGGGGTTTGAGGTAACTAAAACAGTTCATCATTTCGTAATAGATTAGTTCTTCTCATACCTCTTGTCTTCCTCTTTTTCTTAAGCAACCACAAGGAAAGTATAATGATTAGTAGTAGTGCCACCAGGGCAGTTAGTACTGGAATAAGGACCTTGCCACTCCTGAAGAAACCTTGTGAGTTTCTGGCCTCAGCTGCATATAAGAGTGGGACAAAAATTAGACAGGCTTACAAAGAGAACCTACATACATGAACACCAAAACCAGTTATGTAAACTAGACAGATTCTTCTAATTCTCAAAATTAGTAATTGAAATTTCCATTGGCAAACAAAGTAGTACCTAATGAGATTTTATCCACACGAACATATAGATCTCGTCCGACCCCTGTGTAAACTAACATGTCCATCAAGTCATCATACCATGTCAAGCAACTGGCAACCCTTTCCAGTGTAATGCTCATATACGCTGTGCAAGAACAATTTTTCAAGCACTCCTGCTCACACTCTTTGGCACTCATACTTGTTCTCAACCTTGCTACATTCGATGTGTCTGGATCCTTTACCCTTGCCACCTTCACAAACCCTTCTCCATTCCTACACTTGGACACTCTTACTCGTTTACTCACACATCCGTCTGTTCCATCTCTCCGATTCCAACCATCTACAGATTTTGGCTCATACCCTGGAATACACTCACACTCAAATAAATTAATATTGTCAGGCCTACATCTGCTGTTGGCACCACAATGTCCATACCAGTCACAAGGGTATTTCGGCGAAGACCACATTTCCACCCACTGATGGTCAGTATCATTCCATGTTAGGTGCTGAAGTAACCCGGAATCCTTCATCCTTACTATTGAAATAGCACCGCTCTTATAAGGCAGGGTATTATACATTTCGTTGGCATTACTAACAAAATTAGGCCATGGCCCTGCATGCATTCGCCAATACTTAGTGAAACCCTTGTAGACAAAATACTGGGGAGTAGCATTGTGATTCGGAGCGACCCTAAAGGCATAGTCCCCCTTTCCAGGGTCATCTTGTGACTTCCAAGATGTTAAAACCCAATCTAGACCTTTTTTCCAATTCAACCCAACTTTCATACCTGGGATTAGAGTATCTGCAGGATAATCAAAACTTTGCCATAAAATCAAGCTTCCATTTCTACCATCCCGGAACAGAATTAAGTTTCCAGTATCCAAAAGCTGGACATATCTATATAAGGTGTCTGTGTTTTGGACCGACTGTGATACATTTGTAGACCATACAGGAATGCTCTCCATGTTATAAGCATAAAGAGCTAATTCCCCATACCTGTTCATTGTGAGAACTCCAGAGGTATCATTGATGGGGTTGTCTCTGTTTGCAATCCACACCACTGTTTTTGCAGATATTTTAGATTGAGAATACCAAATACCAACGTACCGGTGGCTAGAATCGCCGGGGCTGAAGAAACCCAACTCAAAGTTGCTTTCTTTGGACACCAAAACTTCACCATCAACATCCTTCAATTGTTGTTCATTCCATCTGATGGTGTCCCTGCAAGTGCAAAATTGGAAGAGGAGAAAGAGAAGCAAAGATTTCAATAACATTTTCGGGGTATGAAATCCAATAAAATAGTGGGATTTTACGCTTCCTTATTATATTACATTTCCAGTGTCTCTGTTGTTGACAATTCTACTAGCTGTTTACGCGCATTCTGAACTCTGAAGTCTTGTAGTTTGAGCTTCAGGTTGACCATGAGTCATGACTCATTTCCTTGTCTGGAAATTAACCGCGACTCACTTCCACATTTCATGACACCTTCCACATCGGAGGTGGCGGCTAGAATACGACCTGACAAGAAAGACGTGGCGCAAGGAAAGCCACACAGTTACTCAAAGAAGGGGCAATGATAATTTCGAAATCTGGCTCGTTGTCAAAAAATCATTAATAGTCGATCCCCCCGCTACCAACAATCTCTCAATTAATCCAATTCTTCCAACTTCTTGAAACTTCAATGCACAATGGTCTCTTCTTCGACATACTTATCTTTCTCTACACCTTTCAATACATTCAAATTCAACTCAACCGAGTTTGTTTCACAGGAGTCAACAGAGTTTAGATTTTCCTATCACCACAGGTACAAATAAAAAAATTTAGATTTTCCTTTACCCAAAAATAATTGAATTTCTGAGTTTGCTTTCCATCCCCAAATGATGTTTGACATTTCAAAACCTTGATCCTAAACTAATTCAATTCATCAAATCATCCAGTTACCAAAGAGAATAAATTATCCACAATTTGAAGAACTGCTCAGAGGTCATGAAAACCCAGAACTTGTTGATGCCCAGAAAGCTTTCATTCTTTGTTATTCTGATTTGATGTTTAATTGTTGTTTAATAGTCAAAAGGGGTTGTAAATTCATAGCCTACCCATCTCGAAAAACAGAGGATGATGAAATTGAAGCACAAGAAAGTTTATTCCATTAGAGAGGGGGAGAGAGATCTGCCAAAAAAGAAAAAAGAGCATCTATTGTGATGGAGGATGAGAGACCTGTGATTGCTTCTTAAAGCATCTCTGAAGCGAGTTTCGATTTGGCAGCTAATTTTTCTTGTGGTGGTACAGAGCGATGTAGAGGGCGGAGTTTGTGAAGAGAACCAGGGAGATCATAGCAGCTGGAAGGAGTTCTAGAGAATAGATAGGAGAGAGAGCCCTGACTTTTTTAGCCCGAGGATTTAAAAAACAGTAAAAATAGTGTGAGAGTCGATATGAGCCGTTCGATGTAATTATGCACACGTATCACTTTGTGGTAGAAAGCTCAGGAAGCTCAGCTTATCTAGAAGCTCAGGAGAGGATTAGGGATTTCATACCAATAGGTTGGGCTGGGCTGGGCTGGGCTGGGACACAGGACACTGGCCAGTTTCGTAAGTCCTGTTGGGTTAAGGTCGTAGGTTTGCCCTAGCCCTGATAGTGTAGGGAAGTCTTCCTCTTACCTAAACTTTTTGTAGAAAAAAAAATCATTAATAGTCACTAAGTTTTGACTTATTTATCACTTAACTCACTGATTTTTTAAAAATATTATCGTTAAATATCCTATTAAAACCCGCTAAAATTGAAAGTATATTTGTCTAAATACTAAATAATACATTTCCAACTTAGAAGAAAATAATGACGGAATCTTTTTGTTTACAAATTAAAGTTCAAATAAAAAAAATTGCTTTTCATTAAAAATTATATTAGAAAAGGGAAAAAAATACAAACAGTACCCAACCTATGGGCCACTCTGAATTTCTATACCCAAACTTCTGAAACTATCACAATGGTACCCCAAATCTCCCGCCCGATCCAACATATATACCTACCGTCCATGACGGCGTTAACCCCTATGCCACGATGCATATTTTTAGGGATATTATAGTCACTTCATTAACTTAAGACTTTTTTTAATATTTTTTTCCTCTCTCAATTTTTTTTCTTCAAACCCAGATATATAACCTCTCTCACTCATATATATAACCCCCCCCCCCCCTCTCTCTCTCTCTCATCCTCATTCAAACCCAGACAACCCTCTCTCTCTCTCTCTCGTCCCTATT
Organism: Rosa lucieae; assembly: GCA_024704745.1. Lineage (NCBI taxonomy): Eukaryota > Viridiplantae > Streptophyta > Magnoliopsida > Rosales > Rosaceae > Rosa > Rosa lucieae. The sequence continues at coordinate 21,114,777 of CM045494.1, read as the reverse complement.
CAAATCCAGAAACCCAGAAACAATCAACAATGGTGGAGCCTACCATAAACCCATTAACGATGGTGAAATGGTGAATTAATAGCAAAAATCACTTTCTGACACCCAAAGAAGTAGCAATCAGCAGTGGTGGAGTCTAAGCTCTAACAGAGCCGATCGAGAGACCTCGACAACCTCTTTTCTGTTTTCGTCTAATTTTTCTCACAATCACTTTCTTCACACTTAATCCCGTTTTGTTTTCTGCTCTTGTTTTCATCGTTGCGTGTAAAAAAGGGGTTTGCAAGAAGAAATCTGGGGGAAGATAGTGTTTTTATTAGCTCTGATTGTTTGCTTTGGGGCTGATTGTTTTTGGGTCGGTTGATTTTAGGGGAGATATGAAGTGGGTTGTGAGAAATTTTGGGTTTTGATTAGCTTAAAGGTGGAAGTTTGAGAGGTGCCGATTTCGGCCTCAATTGCGAACATCAGAAGGTCCTCATTCCAAAGCTATAAATTCAAGCGGCATGGAGGAAGGTGTTCCTCCAACTGATGGCAGTGGTGCTCAAGGTTTGAGAGCTGAGCATAGGGACCCAAAAGAGAGAGCTCTGTTGAAATCATCAGAAGAAAAAAAAAATTGAGAGAGGATTCTGGATTTCATTCTTTTGGCAATGGTCTGGAGAAGATGATAGGAGAGTTGGGAGGAAGAAGAAAATGAAGAGAGCTCGAGGAAGAAGAAGAAATCTAGTGAAAGGACGAGAATATCCCTCAAAGTTTAACAGTTGACTAATTCCGTAACGGCCAACAGTGTTCTAGGTACTAAAGTTAGGTCGGGGTCCGAACTTCAGGTACCAAAGTGATAGTTTTGAAAACTTGGGTACAGAAATTCAAAGTCGGTGATAGTTTGGGTACTGTTTGTATTTTTTTCCCATTAGAAAATTGAAAAAAGATGAAATCCTCCTTCATAATCAAACATTGCCCTGAACCAGTCAAGTCCAAAGGCTTTGGAGTTTGGACCAAAGCTATTATTAATCTGAACGCTTCCAAGAAGGACTTTCCAACTGGCTAAGCACCAAGACCTAAGAGCAAGTTCACCCGTTGGGTCACCAGGTCACCAGAGCAGGACACTATTCACTGCCACTGGACCTCTGTTTTCACCCGTTGGGGTCAGGGTCACCAGTCAATTACTGTTCATCGAATATTTTATTAATTTTTTAGTGTAAATAAGAAATGTATGATGTAAATAAATACTATTGATGAACATTTTGGAAATCCAACCAAAGAAAATTTTATTGGTAAAAAAATGATATATCCACTGATGACTCAATTCCGACAATTTTTTTTTATAAATTTTTTTATAACTCCACTGACACTTTTATCACATATACACCACCGACAATTTATTTATAGGAAATTTTGGTTATATTTTTTTTTGTTACCTTTGTCCGTTACTAATTAATTACAATATATATATATATATATATATTAACCTCATCTAACTCCTTAATCATTCACCATTAGATCTCATTCATAATTAAAACCAATGGTCCAGATTTGTGGACAGTGGGCTTCACATTTTCAAGGCTTCCAATGGCTACATGCCACGTCACCCACCCACATGCCACAACTTGACTTTTCCCCACTCCCACGCGCAGTAACCTTGTCTCCACTAGAAGACAAGCGACTTGCATGCACTCCACCCTCCTAGCGCGTCTCCCCTCAGCTCCTCTTTTTGGGCCAGCGTGGCAGCCTCAGTCACCATGGTGCCCGAGATGATGCCTTGGGCCTCCCACTGTGGTCTTGCCCCAGATCCGGTGGAAGGATGAACAGTGGAAAATCATTGCCCCCAAGCCTCCTTTAGACGTGGTGCCCGGGCATATTGCCCGGTGAACTTGCTCTAAGGCTATGTTTGTTTCACCAGACTGTCATACCTCGCCTTACTCGCCTTAATTTCTATAAGAGTCCTGGACTCCTCAAGCCTGGATTATGCTATGTTATTCCCTAACCCATGTTTGGTCAGTTAGGACTAAAACTAGAGCCAACACCATCGACCTGAAGACCCGCAAAGCTCCAAACGGCAGCCGATCGGAACTCTGCCATCAGACCACCTCCGGCAGGCGCACCAGCTGGGTTTGATCCATCTCGTCGTCGCTGACGTTTCTCTTTCCTCGACTGGTCTAGTTGCTGGTTGTGGAGAGAGAATCGGACCTCAAAAATCTTGGGTTCTCCTGCAGTTTCTGTACAAATTCCGAAGGCTCCGGCAATGTTTTGAGGTGCATAAGGTATGAAAGTTGATATGCTCTTCGTGTTCTACATGCTAGTATACATGGTTTTTGAATTTGATAAAATTTTGGAAGATGTGATTTCTGGGTATTAGGCCATCGTCGCTACAACCTTCTGTGGCAGTGATTCAGGGTTCAATTGGGGATAGAAAATGAGGTGTGCAGCAAACGTCTTGTGGTGGTCCAAAACAACGACATTGGGGACCTCGGCAGAGACCTCCTGGACAAACCTAGGTGGGCCGACGAAGTCGAGGAGGTAGAGGTTGCCGATGTCAGAAAGAGGGAGGCTTTGGGTCGTGACGGGGCTGTAGAAGGCGTTAAGGAAGAACAAGGGTTCGATGGACTTGGCTGAGAAATAGAGGTGCGCCACCAGAGCAGCAAACGCGTCGTCCGGGCAAGGATAGTGTTTAATCTCAGAATTGGTGAAAGTTGCTGAGAAGGAGAGCAGAACGAGAATTTTCAGTAGAAGGTGAGAAGGAGAGCTTCCATAATCCCATGGTTTTTGGGGGGTTTATGGTAGAAGGTGTTTATGAGAATCAAAGTCTCATTTAAAACAGTCCTTGCTGTTGCCAAACATGGAATTAGTGTAACACAAGCTGATAATGATGTCCCATCCGATCCAATCCCATGAAACAAACATAGCCTAAGAGTGTTAATTGAGACAATATTCTCCAAAGACTTGTCCTACTAGGCATCTTCTTCCCTGATCAGCGACATTTGCTTCAAAAGGATCATCAAGAAGTTTCACCACTGGAGGAGGAGCAATAAATGGAATAGAATATTGTCCCCGATGGGCCATGAATAGAGACTGATTGTGATCTGTTTGATGATAATCTGGAGGAGATGATGGAGCATGATGACTTGAACCTTCCCCAAAGGGTTCCGGTTATAGGATGCAAGTTGGGAGGGGCATTAGGAGAAGGAGCTGATTTGGGGTGATCAGACGGAGAAGGTGGTTGAGACGCCATAAGCAGAAAAGAAAAGGTGGCAACCTGAGAGGAGTACAATGATTGTGAAGTCGAGAATCCATCCTCATGCACTAAAGCCGTAAGATCAAATCTTGGGTGACACAAGAATATAAATGCCATTAAGACTAGAAACCCAAGAAGTATAGGTAGACTTGTAAATGGAGCAGATCCATGAACTCGAGTCCTTAAATTTGAAGATAAAATTGATCTGATAAAATATTTTCTCATCTAGAATAAACTTTGGTGACTGGATCAACAAGTAATACAAGACTCCTAACAGTTTAAGTTTGACGTAAAACCCAGGATAAATTCTTTATTATTTTGTAAACAAATGACACCATCATGTATCTTTTATTCAGTCATGAACTCCTAGGCTTACAAGCGCCTGCTAGATACAACTGTAGCATAAACAATCCATCTCTGAAGTCTGAACTATCATGAAAATATTTAGAATATCAGCTCCTCTAATATCTATTATGTATCAAAAGGATGAAGAACAATCTCAAGTTCTCAACCAGGTCTTCAATCAAAACCTGCCTGTAAATAGAGAACAGAATCTAGGATCAAACTACCATTCATGCAGAACATTTCATTTCTGAAATATAAACTACTCACACTTTCTTCATTAGAGCTTGTATTTTCCGATCATGAATTTAAATTCTGTTTGCACAAGAACCATATCAATCTCACATGCCCCAGCCTGAAAGTTGCCCGATAGTAAGTCTCACTAGTAATATGTGTTAATAATCTAATAAGTAAAAGATAAGAGATCCAGCCTTCACTAAAACTAAATTTCTAGGCTCACAAACCCACAGTTCTATTTTCTGATATATTACTTGAAATTACAGGATGATAACATAACCGTATAGAGCCTTTTCCGGAATGCATTTTTCGGTAGATAGAAATGTTAATACACTTTGCCCTATATGAATCACGGTATACCCATTCTGTCTATAATGATGACTTAGTTGAAGAGTATAGTATAGACTACCTTCATTGCCTCTTTACAATTTCTTCATTTACACGCTCATAGTAAGTCATTCGCCGGATAGCTTTTACGGCTTCTTCAAAGTTCCGGCTTTCAAATGCCTCGGCAAAAGAATTAGACCACTGCTTCAGTTTCTCTTGCATCTGGATGAGTAAGAACACAGGTCAGTTTGGATATAAATTAAGATAATAAAAGGGCATTAAAGACCTCATTACACATATTCAATTGACTAAGCAGGTGACTTAAGGTAAACAAGCAGGCTTTCCTTCCCAGAAGGAAGTAAACACAGAACTGTTACAATACCATTCCTGCCATTAGACAAGATGCAATAGTTAATCTTAAGAATCTAAACGATGACCCTTAGTCCTGTAAGGAATTGCTCTACATCGAGTGAAGAACCCACAAATGTGATAGCCATACAGAAATGATGTACTCCTGTACAAAGTATTCCGGCGTGTATTAAAAAAGTCTTGGGTTGTACCAGAGACTGAATCTGATTTAAAGCCTGAGAGTTGGGAGCCTCTTCAACAGCTTCCCTTACTTCCATAATCTGAAAAAAAAATTAAGCCAGAAGGAATCAGAAGTCCGAAGTCTTAGTGGGGGGACCAATATATCAGAAAACTCAAATATCAATAACTTCCATCCATTTCAGAAAATTAGATGAAAGCAACCCTCCAAAACATCTACAGGAGCTATGCTTTCTCCAATTACATAAGATTATGTCCTGAATCAAGACTTCTAGAATAATGAACTAAGATACCACCTCCATGGCAAATCATCTCAATCAAAATATGCTCACTTGCAACATCCCAATTTGTAACCTCAAATATCACATGCTTAAATTATCTTGGATTTTACAGACTTGGTTATAAATTCACTATAAATGATTTAACAGATTCAGAGAGAGAACCTGATATATACTGTTCATCTAAATCATGTGCCTTCCAAATATGTTAAAGATCTCTACATGGAGCATACGTGTAGATACAAAAATATGAAATTATGTGTCCCATCTTTTTTATTCACTGTTTCTGTGAGGCGCCAGTAACAAGCAGATATAACCGGTATCTTTCAACAAACTACAAAGTACTAGATTTGCATAAATACAGCAAAATTCAAAGTTCACAAATTACCTCACTTAACAAATCTAAGTCTGAAAGTGTCTCTTCTTCATCGATGTCTACACCTTCAAGCTTCAGCTGAAAAAGATATAGTGCAGTTTAATTTCATAAACTTGTGGAAAGAATGAATAGCAGACATTAAGCATCATTAAAAAGGAAAATAAAAATTGACCAGATGATCTTCTTGCATTTGTCTTTCATTAAGGGGCCCAGAAACCAAAGTGCAATTGAAAAGCTAGCAACAATGAGATCTGAGTATGCACAGTTCAAAAATGACTAAGTGATGAAAATGTTGAAAGACGGGCAATATATTACATCTTTATAGAAGTCGGGCAATATTCTTCCTCAGTGTCCTTTTGGAATTTTGAACATATTGGTAAAAATTGTGAAGTTCTGTGGATACTAGTAGAGAAGGCTAGAATCTTGGCATTTTTCCAGAAATATTACAAACTTTCTGCCATATAACATGTATTGAGCCAACATGCCTATTAGAGGGGATTGTGTTCCGTCAGAGGAGAGCTAGACCAATTCGTGGGTAGAGATAGCCTGAGCAAGGGAGATGGGGTTGGGTTTCAATTATGAATGCTCCCCAACACTTTCCTACTAATTCAGTTATACTCGGCACAAAGAGTTCAGAATGAGGATGCAGGAATTTCATGGACAAGGATTTCCATTACAACAGTAGTGAAGTGCAAATACAACGACCATAGGACATATGCAAAAAAGAAAAGCCCTTAATTGAAAACAAACTTCTTCTTTTTTCAATATGGAATGTACTATTAATCTATACTTGGCTAGAAAAAACACAACAAATCTATTTATTGTCATAAATCCTTTATCTCCCTGAAAGTATTTAGTATCTATCTAGCATCATAAATTCCTAATATTTTATGATATAACCTAAAGAAGAAATGGATCTTGGTCGAATGTAATTACACGGCGAATAAATATAACAATAAATTTAGCTTCGGATGTTATACCGGTCCAGTTCTCAGAACATTCATTTGAATACACAAAATTACCATAAAACTCACCAAGTCTGACCACAGCATCAAATACCAATCTCATAGCCAATAAAAAACTTCAAAGGGTCACTTACAATATATATTGCCCTCGCCAAGGGCTTGCTAAGCGTGCGGTATGCATCAATCACGCGAGCAGACTGTTCAGCAGCGTACTCTCTCTCCTTCTGTTAACATAATAAACAATAACCAAATCAAATTCACCTTAGAATAGCTGAATGCCTGAATACTTCTTTCATCTCTTTCCAATATATTAAACTATTGAAGAAGTCTCAGCAAATACCTCTGATTTTGAATGAACAAGATCAGGGTGCAACTTTTTCTGCCAATCCTTATATTTTCCCTCCAGATGTTCCTCCACACTATCATACTTCCTCTCCCTGTAATTTTTTTTTTCAAACCAAAAAAAGGGAACAGTAACAGTAAGCACAACAGCTTCAATTCTTCATTCTTTATCAAACAATATGGAACCAGCATTGCATAAGCTTTGTTTTTCTTATAGCCTCACAACAATGACTATCCAAGTTTCAAACTTTCCAATATTTCTCAGAAACCAAAACAGATAGAAACCACAAATTCAAAGAAAGAAAGACAATTTGATATAGCAAAACAATGATAAGCATCAAAATTTCTGGAATGACTTACAGTCCAAATATCTGAAAGTAATCGACGGAGTGATCGACGGGTTGGATGCACCGACAGGAGGGGCAGAGCAGAAACGGCGTCGTTTGAGCGGCAGCGCTGCAGTTCCAGCAGTGGGCGGAATTGGGTTTGTCCCCAAATTGGGAGGAGACGAAAGATTTGCCGGGAAAATCAAATCCGGGGAGCGGGAAAAGGGGGCGGAGCTTTTCGATATTGGGGGAGAAATTGGTGCGGGATTGGAAGTGTGGGATTGAGAAATGAGGGGTGGAAGTTAGGGTTCGTCGGAGGAGGAGAAGAGAGGAGAGAGGAGTCAGTAGCTTCTTCTTCGACATTGTTGGAGCTCCTCTCTAATTTGAGAACGTGCTCTGGTTTTAAGCAGGGTTTAAGCTACAATGGCAATTTAGAGAAACTTGACTGAAGCGAAGGACAAAAAGGTAAGCTCACATTTGGTTTAGAAAACAATTCAGAATTTCGCCAACGTATATAGAAGTATTATTATTAGATCTTGGTATTATTTGCCATTTATTTACTTTAATTTTGTCGTTCAAAGAGGATTACACCCTGCAAAAGTGCAAATAATCAGATGGCAAATGAGAAATGAGATCGTTTGAGGTACAGATTTAGTACAAATATATATAGATCGATCTCAAGCTCTTTTTATTGGTCTGAATTCATTTACAAAACATGAACAATTATACAAAGAGGAAAAAAAAAAAACACTCATGCCTCGTACAACAGAAAGATAAATCACGTTGTAGTGCTTGAGATCCTAAAGTTCTTGATTGGTTTCATTCACATGCCTTAGTAATTGAAGATTAGGTTAAATTGTCTTTCTCTGATCATAACTAATGGTGGATTACGAAGTTCTCAACGTCCATACATCTGATTTAGAATCCCTAAAAATTGCAAAGTTTTCTTTCCTTTATTATTGCTTGCATTTTCAAAACCTTTTTTTGAATGCAAATAGGTCAGCCCTTTCATTAGATTCAGCAAGCAGTACAAAAACGAAACACCCCAATGGGGTAGACAGAAAGCAATCGTTCCTTAGAACCACCAAAACCCTATTCTAACAAATAGCATCCCAGATAGTCCCTAGTACACCCACCTTTTAGGAAATCCACGCACCATTATTCTAACAAAAACCAGAAAACCTCGAAGCAGACATAAAAAGGGTAACAACTAAAGCAACTGATTTTTGCGACCCAAACAAAATTTAAAAAATACTATATGCCAGGGAGACCGAAACAATCCAGCCCTATGGCAAAAAGATAAGCCGGCCCACTTGAAACACTAGACCGGTGAGCCCAAAACTGAAACCCACCGACCAGATCAAGGCCCAATAAGCCCCTCCACTCCAGATGCAGGCCCAATGAGTAGGGTAAACCAAATCCGTAACCCATTGAGCCCACATGTGTCTTTTCAACCTAAATCCATCAGCCGCACCGCCGCCGACATTCGCCGTCAGAACCGCCGCTCCAACATCTTCGTCTTTCCCGCAAAGGCTACCGAACACAGCTGTGTCCACAGTAATTCCTCGGCCTGAACCTGTTCCCGATCTAGCACAGCCTCCTGGACAACGCACAAACCCTTCAGAGACTGCTCGATCCCAGCAATCCATCACTTCCAGAGAGCCCCCTCTCGGATCTGAAACCAAATAGCCTTGACCCCAGCCATCAACGAAACCCCATCCGACCTCGCCCAGAGAGAAAAGCCCAGCACCGCTTAACACCAGCGAAGTGAAATCTTGAGTTTTCGCAGCCAAACTGACCGCCATCATGGGACATCGTCGAAGCCAATCACCGACGTTGCCAAAAATGGGAGCAGAAAGACGAGCGCTGCCACCCTTCCAACTCCAAATTACCGACCCACCAAGTGGCCAGACAACCTCTCTTTCGAGAGTCAAGACATTTGCAGAGCCGCCGCCTCCCAGTAAGGCATGTTGCGGTCTTAGGGTTTTTCTCTCGAGAGAAAGAGAGAGCATGGTTTTTTTCGCTAATGTTGCATTTTCAAAACCTAAACCCCCCTTTCATTTAGTTTTTGTGTCAACTTTATTTCCCTTTTCTTTCTTTAGTTTTTGATAGTTTTGTTCAATTAGTGCAATTTGTGCAAGTACCCTCAATCCCCGGACTGAACGATCCCTGCTTATAGAGCCAAAACAATAAAAAAAGGTTTGACTAATTCAGAATTATGAGTAACATTCCATCTGCACTAGTTTAACTCATTATTCCTAAATTCTAAGGAAGACAGTTCGACGACAGAATGGTTAGGGAACCCTTTGGCTTCTGGATAAAACGAGAGAGGAAGTAAAAAATTTCTCATGGTATATTGACTTGAGTCCCTTTCCTCTCCCTCATTGTTTCTGAATACTACTTGAAGAGATAAACTTGCGTCAAAAGGAATACATCTCTTGAACAACTTGTATTCCACTCTGTTCCGGACCAATTAAACACATAAAGAGCAGATTTCATACAAAGGCAGAATTTACATTTTCTTCCTCATTCAGTGAGCAGTCAGGCCTCAATGTTCAGTTACACCAAAATGTGAAAGACCACAATTATTCTACTTGGTTTCACCTTCATGGTATCAACTATGGATTTCCCACCCTAAGTAAAGTAGTATATCTACTCATCATCAAATGCTTATTTTGTGTTTTGCAGATTTTGGAGGAAATAAATAAATAAATAAGACAAATAAAAGCAGGTAAGAGAAATATATATGAAACCCATTAACCCAACCAAAAATCAGCAGGTTGCCAAAAAAAAAAATCAAAAATCAGTAACAATGTAGGAGAAGGTATATGATATGGACATCGCCTTATCATACTTTGGTAGAGATTTATTACTGACATAATGTCACACACAAATAAACTATTAAAAAAAAAAGGAGGTCCACCCTAGGAAGACTGTGACTAAAGCACCCAAGCCGAAACCCTAGGTTTCGTGCAGAAGTACGGCAGCAGTTCCGAGGATCCTCAAGATGTGAAAAGAACTTTCCGGCGTCGAGCCTTCAAGATAGTGACTTGCAAAACGGCAGTGTCTGTGGTGGGTATCGAACTCGGATTTGGGTTTAGGCACACTCGGGTTTTGAGGTGAGAAATCGTAGATGACCCTTGCTGAGGAGAGGCAGTTCTGATCATCCTGTGGTGGTAGTGTTGCGATTGAAGGAGCTGCGTTGGTCTTCCGGATTAAGCGAGCAGATCTTACTTGACTCAGAGGAGTTCGTGTTGTTGTAGCGACGGAATACCAATAGGTTTGGTGCGCGGTATGGATGTCAAGGTTGTTCGAGTAGGGCGGCCACCGGACTGACTCGGCGGCAACAGCGGCTCCAGCGAACTCTTTAGGGTTCTGGCTCTTGCTGGTCTGGGTGCTAGGGTGAGGGTATGTGGTAGTGGGTTGGGCATTGTGTTTCAGCCCGTTTCCCTCCTCTCTCCGGCTTGGGCTGGTTTGGGCTAGACCTCTTGATGTGTTTGGTGTGGGCTGGCATTGTACCTAGCATTTGGATTCTAGCCTTTTGCTATTTAAGTTTAGCTTCTCGAGTTGTATACCAATTGAGATCTCTAGGCGATTAGAGTTGCTCTAGCAAGGATTTAGGTAGTGTGGATTTGTGTTTTTAAAAATTGTGCTCATTTTATTTACAATGAGGGTTACTTGTTATTTGTTTGGCAGTTTGTATCATCTAGATTTTATTTGGTATAAGACAACATATGATATACGTGCCTTATGACCATGAATAAGAAATAAAATTATATATTCCTAAAAAAAACAAATAAACTATTAAAAAGGAACTAGAACATTAAAATAGAAAATAAACAAGTTAATTAGGGCCCAACAACTGAGTCCTGGGCTAAGTAAAGCCACTGTTACGGTCACGCCACCTTGGATCACCATTCACCACTGTCCTCCCATTGCCATCGCACCACCAGCCGACCTCTCCGCCCATTTTTGACGTGGGAGCTACTTGAAATAGGATGGCTCCATCCTGAGGCTAGTCGTTTAATCTACTATCATCATTTGCAAAAACCATACCAATTGCATTTGTTTGCACATTTTAAATGACCAAACAGTTGTTATGCATTTCGCGAGTTTTTTTTTATGAACTGACCACCCTGCATTGTATAGAAAGATTGCAAACTTCCGAATGTTGACCTAATTTGCATTGTGTAGAAATAGTAGACGTCTGCAACAAAATTAACATCGCTAGAGACGACCTAAAACTCCAAAACTCCGCGCGCGCGCGCGCCCTGTCTTGACACACATGAGGATAAGATTTTGAGGCGTCTCCTCTACGACACAGATTACCTCTTGGATTTCTTATGATCAATCATTGAACTCTATTTGAATCCATAGTTGCAGACTTCACAAAATACTCAATTATGTGTTCCAATATCTTTACACTAGAACAGAGGCACAAAAGATGCATGCAGAGGATCCATATCAACCGTCGAGAGAGTAGAGCTAGATTTCACAGAATAAGATTTGACGCGCGGAAAAGACCCAGAACTAGCAAATCACAGCCATCAACTATATAAACCACGAGTGACCAAGAAACAAGTCCCATGAGAAAACAGTCTCTGCACCTGGATAAACAATTTTCCATTATTACTTACTATGCAATTGGCTACTATAATATACCGATGCATCTTTTTCCCTTGCACTCAATTGGGCTTAGAATATAGAAATGTAGAGTGTGACTAAAAAACTCAAGTCTTGCAACCTTTAACTTCATTTGCCTCTTACGAATCTATTTGTCCTGAACTGATGCTGAAGCAACAGAACCCACGCCTTCTTTGCCACCGTGACTTCTTCCTTCTACTGTGACTACTTTGATGAGTGTCATTTGTCTTGCAGCTAATTTGGTTAGTACTATGCACGATGTTATCCACAACAGGTATCTCAACAATCCCATCTTGGGAGGAACACAATGGGGAAGTAGGTACTATTCTGTTATGGTTAACTTCCTTTGACAAATAATTTGAGCCTGCATAACTGCAACATAACAATAAAATAGGTTTGAGTAATTCGGTGTTATGAGTAACATTCAATATGTGCTGGTTGAACTTGGAAATGCATTCTTAAATTCTAAGGAAGACAGTTTGAAAACAGAATAGTAGGGAACCTTTGGCTTCTAGATAACACAAGAGAAGAAGTAAAAAATTTCTCATGGTATATTGACTCGAGTCCCTTTTCTCTCCCTATTTGTGTCTGAAGACTAATTGAAGAGATAAAATAAACTTGTGTAAAAAGGAATACATTTCTTGAACAGCTTGTTTTACACTGTTTCTAACCAATTAAACACAGAATGAGCAGATTTCCCTTTACACAAAAAGAAAAAGGATTAAACAAAGGAAGAATTAACATTTCTTCCCAATTCAGAGAGCAGTCACACCTCAATGTTCCGGTAGACCAAACTGTTAAAGACGGCAATTATTCTACTTGTTTTCACCTTCTAGTAATGGTTATGATGGTCTCAACTATGGATTTCCCACCCCAAGTAAAATAGTATTTCTATTTGTCATCAAAGGCTTATTTTGTGTTCTGAAGATTTTTGAGGAAAGAAATAAACAAAATTAAAGATAAACAAAAAGGAGGTAAGAGAAATATGAAACTCATTAACCCAACCAAAAACCAGCTACAATGTAGGAGAAGGTGCAAGTTTTGGACTGGACCTCATCCTTCTAGGACAATGAATAGCATACAAGTAGTACCTTATGTTTTGAACGGCATTGCTATTCCTTGGAGGTGCAGTCAACGCCCCTTCAGTGCCCTCATTTTTAGGTACTGCAGAAAAATGTTCACTTGAGCGGACTTCATCTTCTAAGGACTCTGGGTTGCCTCCATCATTTTCCTTTCGTGAGACTTCATTGGTGAAACCAGAGGATGGCATTTCAGCACTCAACCTATATTGCCTAACCCTCAAAATGACTTTTTCTATTGTTCCTAGAGCTTCTTCCACCTCAGAACTGATGAAAATGTTTCTCTTTCCAATTACATGTCCCCTTTCGGGAATTCTTTTGAATGTTTGATCCTCAAGCTGCCTGCTTTCTTTGCCCTCTAACTCCTCAATCTTGCTTTTTTCATTTTTAATCTCCTCAGTCTTGCTTTCTTCACTCTCTACCTCCTCAATCTCACAAAGAGTGTTTCCTCCAGTAACATGTGCATCATCTGGGGTAGCTTCACTTGCAAGGTGTTCATTATGAACTTTCTCATTCATATCCACCAACTTCAAATCATTCATTTTATGTTTAACTAGATTTTCTTCAGAGAGATTGGATGCATCACCGTTTAACTTTTTGCCCTCCAGAAGCCGGCTTGATTCATGAAGTGAATAAAGAGCTTCACGTATGCGAGAGTATAGTGGGCCTCTCAAAGCCTTGCTGTAATCTTCATCACGATTAAGCTTAGAAGACACTACCTGTAGGTTTGTAACAGCGCCAAGAATTAGAAAATCTAACAAAAACACAAATCATAAAAAACACAGACCGATACATGAGAATGAAAGATGTTGCCATGCAATTTCAGCACACTGGCCAACCTGTAAATTCAATTTCACCCCTTGCCCCTCCCTCTTTTGATCTTGGAAATGTAAAGCTTCAGGAAATTTCTGAAGTTCTTAAGAAGTCAGGTTCCTTTGTTTTAGAAATTTGCAATTTCCTTCTATTTTTTCTCATCCTTCCCAGTATATCAGATTTAAGAAATTATCAAGTTCCCTGATGATAGTTATGTACATAACTACACAATAATAAAGAACCTAGTTGATTAGCTAACAAGAATAGTTTGAGGTGTAGCCTTGCTTACTCTCAGAAAATTATTGGTAGTGCCTTTTGGTATATATGTGTTTGTGCATGTGCCTATATACTAGCTGCATCTTCCTATGTTACAAAGTAAACATACAACCTTTTGATACAGCCTGAAACCGTTGCCAATGAGCTGTCTTGAGACAAAATTTATAAGGGATGGTGGGACAAAATCCATCTTTATATCCATATTTGCTATTGTCCTACAAAATTTGACAATTTCAAAGCTTTAATTAAAAGCCAAAGAACAAAGTAAACGAATGCAAGAATTAAGTAACCGTTTCATACCGAAAGTAACTTCTATCATCAGTAACCTTCTGCAAAGCAAAGCCACCAACTACATCTATCCTAACTGCATCCTTTACTCCATCAGTTGCCTCATTTTTAAGGCCACCATCAATGCCTCCAAAATCAGAGATCTAAAACACAATTAACAACAGAATTACTTCATTCAGGTTTTTTTTCTATGGAATTTTTGGAAATTCGGACATATGACCACCAAAATAAAGGAATGACATCAACTGGAAAAGTTTAAATTCCTACCGTGTTCAAGAGAACAACAACCAGGTCATCTTCATAGTACTCAAACACAAAATAGTGCACAACAGCTTCCCTAGGTGAAAGTGGCCACGGAATCTTCATCCTTTCTTCCAAAAATATATACAAAAGTCAGCATTGGAAACGGAAAATATTCTCACAAGTGGTAAAAATCAAATAAGAGATCTTTTAACAAATTTTGCATTTTTATTTCGGATTTAGACAAACCTCACTACAGATATCTGTTCGCCAATCCCGACCTTCTGTAAACACTTCCCATAGAGAATTTTAAAAGTTGGAATGGTAGACTGAGGCCACCTGGAGAAGGATAAAAACTAATTATGTCCGAATAACAGTATCCCTACAGTGCACATTACAAATTATTGCAGTTGATGTTTCATTATAATTTCTGTATGTACAAGAAATCTGTTTCAATGTGCATGTGGGCACATAAACACGGTCCACTGCCTAAGCATAGCATCAGAGCATTCAAATGCACATGCCTGAATAAGTAGTATACACATACTGCACTGAACAGAATGAAACATTGTTGTTTTATGATTCTTAGAACTCCTTAATGAAGCCCTACCTGCCAACTCATTCAACCCCAATTTCCTTGGATGAAAAAGCAACAAATATTATTTGATGGAGAACATTTAGAAAGACTCGCACACAGCATAGACCATATGTCATTACAAATAATATGTATAGTTCGAGTCCACATGCAATGATTGAAATGACATACCATTTCTTGTAAAGGTCTGCCTCACATGATATGCACAAACCTGCAATAGAAAGGAAATTTTATAGTGTCTTGAGACATTTATTTAACTATAGATTGGTTCAACAGTCTCAAAAAGATACATGATCTAAAGTTCATCATTTTAGCGTGAGACGTAAGAATGTTTTGAGTATTTCAGCTTAACTTACAGACATCTACAGGCCCGTCTACGTAACCTTCAACAAGTAATGTATGAAATGGAGAACCTGGATGCCCTCACGATACATAACCCGGAACTCCTCATTGTCCTGTTTTAACTGTAAAAAGAAGTATGTTTTGAAGCATATAAGTATCCTAATCGCATACTGATGAACCAAGAAGTTAATTTAGTAACTCTCGATATATTGGCCACAAATTGACCAATTAATCAAGATTTGCAATTATAGATATCAACTTCCCAGATATTTAGAGAAGGAAAAGACAAGAATTATTATAACGAAGTAAACAGTTCCATAAGCCAGAGTTTGAAGAAAATAATGCAGATTGATAGCGTACTTTCCATTCAGGACGTGATGGGGTATCACAAGTTTTCAACCGCTCATCATCACCAACTGAAACACTCCTCAACATGTCAAGCAAATTTGACACCTCAGCCGTCCTTTCTTCTATCACATTTTCATTACAACCTGCAGAACCCAAAAGGCTGAAGTTATAAGAGCACCCCATATACACCAGATGCAGCCAGGATATGAATAACCCCGTATCAAGAGGGTGGGTGATTGAAGAACTCCAAAAGGAAATTCATAAGAACTAGCCACCTTCAATTTCATTTTCTGAAGAACGCAAAAGCTGATCCTTGACAAGGACTTTTAGAGCCTCCTTATTTGTTAGATTAGGAGATGTCAGTGTCTTGTCCAGCCTCTCTCTGTATTGAGTGATTTTTCTCTTTTTCTCCATCTTTACATTTCCAGCCAAACTACGAAAGCCCTCTCAGAAAGTCGTGATGGCTATCTAATCCAGGTATTACCAATAGATTACAGTATCATCCCCTGAACCCAAAATGATATTTATAAAGAAAAGTTAAATTCTGTAATCAGCTGAGACCCTCTAAGATCATATGTGCCAAAGTACAAAGTGTATCAAGAGCTCTTATTGATGACAACAAATGACATCGATATTACATCAGCAAGTGATTACACATCAAATGTTTCTAATACTGTCTTAGGCAACAAATCGAGCTATAGAAGCTCTAAAATTCAACACAACTACATGAACTCTGCATATAAAGCTCTCTATGCTAGCCAATAGCAATAGAATTTTCAACACAACCGGCACCCAAATACAGAATTTTAAGCATATGGGTAGTGAATTCGACACCACCTCATTGTTCATGATCAAATGACCATCATTCAAGTCCACAGCATACTGAGCCAATAGAAGATGAAGGAAAACATCAATTCCAATATCAGACACCAAAAACTGATTCAGTTCCAAGCAGCAGCTGATGCAACATAAAAACAGAATCTAACATGTGCATGAAAATCATCACGAACTAGTTCAAACCAACATCATACATAATAACATAAATTCATGGATGATTCAAAAACCCAACTCACATAAAACCTCTCTTCAGCCCACGAGTCCGCTGCCCAGTTCAAGTTCCCATCTTTCCAAAATTCTGAACAAAACCCAGAACTCGAAGACTGAAATCTCCACCACCCAGGTTGCAGATCTCAACAAAAAGATATGATTCTGTCCACTGAAACTAGAGACAAGCCCACCTGATGTGACGAACCCAAGACAGACCCCTTTTCCTTGGGCATAACGGATTCCAAGACCTTTCCAGGCAACTTAAAAAGCATATATAATAAAGAAACCCAACCAATAAAATTGATTTCCTTCTAACAAGATTTTTAAAAGGTGAACAGTAACAACTAGGTGTGGATTGTTCTAGATGTACTGGATTGAGAACAAGGCTGGTGTACAGTAATGGCGGGTGGGACGAAACTGGAAACTGCCAGCTAAGTGTCAACTGTGTATACATTAATTGAGGCCGGTCGGAGGAAATCATTAAGACCAAGCAAAATCAACAATTAAAGAATGAAAATGTAAAAAAGGAAGCAACTTCAGAAAACAATTATGGAAATTAAAAGTCGGGGGATGAAAAGGAGGGACGAGGACACGTGTAGTTCGACTGTAAGTTCGGCACGGAAGGAATTAGGTGACATCACGGGGGGTGTTATTCCTCTTTTGGGAGCTGTGAAGGGTCACGCAAGGCGGCTAGATCCGCGCCTTTCAAGCGGTTGAGGGTAGTAAAAGCTACTTGCCCTCTTTTTGGCTTTTATATAAAAGAGAATTCAGAGCATCGCCGTGTACTTGCATCAACACAAATAAATGGTTAGATTGCATTAAATATACTTTTTATTTATTAAAAATAAAATTGATAATAAATATCAAGGGTTGGGTCACTTGCACCGTCGGTGTATAGAATAATTTCCATTGTATAAAATATGACGTCAAAATATAGAGTTTTTTTTTTTTTTTTTTGTGAAGAGAATCAAAATATGGAGTTGACGTGTGTTCGGGTGAAGAAAATATGGAAGTCTTCTTTGTGGAACGTGTAAATGGGAGTGACCAAAGACCCGAGCTGTGGTTGAGAACTTGATTACAAGTTAAAGATGGATTAATGCGTGAGTGGTTGGTTAGTGGTGAGCAAGTTTGCAACTTGCAAATCAAATTAGCACAGCAATACAAAACAAACAAACAAACAAATTAGTATGATGATGTGACTAATTTTTTTATATCCTGATCTTGTGATCATTAGAATGGAATGATTTAAAAGAAATTGATCTCCAACCATCACAATGACATAAAGTTTGGTATAAAGTATTTACTTGCGAAATTGTTGGGAGGAATTTCATATTTTATTTATTAAGTTGATTAAATGAGTAATAGAAAATATCACAACAATTCGGAAAAAATAAGATCATGAGTTTACGATCAACCAATCTCCAACAGTTCATCCAAATTTATTTCTTTTAACTCTTTCAAATTGAGTTTTAACTTTTAATTTAAAATAAGCATAATATAAATTATAAATTCTAGCTCACCAATCTCTTTCCAAAGAAAAAAAAAAGGCTGATGTGATAGTTGCCACATATTTAAGATTCTAAGCATTTTTCTTTTTACTATTTCTACATTGCAAAGTCATTATTGGATAATTGTTCTTTATGTCAACCCTAAGGCCGTGTTTGTTACATGGGATTGGATGGGATTGGACATCCTTATGTAGTCTAATCCCAGTTATCCCATGTTTGGCAGCAAATAGGACTATTTTTAATGAAACTCCATAGTCCCAACAGTAGCCCCAACACCTTCTACCACAAACCCACCAAAAACCATGGGATTGTGCAAGCCTCCTTCTACTCTTCGCAGAGGAGCTCTCTATGGTGGCCAGGGCTCTCTCCGAGTCGCATTTCTTGAAGTCGGTGAGAGTGTTGATCAGCATCTCCGGCGCTCCGGCGGAAGAAAGAATATCACAGACCAACAATCAAGCCTGGCAGAAACCCATCTCCTGAAGACTACCCGCTGCACTGCACAGTCACTTCCGCGGGACCGCCACCATCCTCGTCACGCCATTGACAAACATCACCCATCCCAATCAACCCCCTCCCAGATCAGATCCATTAGACCAAACAGGGTCGGATCATTTCGATCAGATCTGAGTACAATCGATCTCATTCCTGCCAACACCGACACAAGCTCGTGACCACAGGCAGCCTCAGACCTGAATGAGCCGGCGGAGAGTGTGGTTGGGGATGAGGGTGAAGTTGGCGAGTTGGGTTCGGGTGACTGGGCAGGTGGTGTTGCTGGGGGAGACCCAGAACTTGACGCTGGGTCCACGGTGGCTATTTGGAGTTGGAGGCCATCGTTCGGGGTGGTGCTGGTCTGCACCTTAGTCCCTGTCAACACCAAACATGAGTCAGGTACTATTCTAGCTTAAGCCAAGTTATGGTAGTCCTGGACTCCAATAGAAATTAAGGTTGGGCATCAGAGTCCTGTGAAACAAACATCACCTAAAGGTATTGCTCTCATTTTTCTCTCTTGAAACTCGCCACATGGAAGACTCAAATCTCAAGCCCGCTTTTCTAATACACGACTTTGATTTTCAATATGGTGATTAGTCACCAATATTAATGCTGGGTTAACAAGTGAAAGGTTGTAATCGAAAAAAAAAATAAGTGAAGGGTGCATTCGAATATATGAGGTGCTTTTATCTGTTACAAATTAAAGTTGACTTCTATTATCTCATCTACGATATGAGTTGAGCTAGAGCGTATAAATGACTGACATTAAGATATTGAGTTTCTTCATGTGAGTAAAAGCCTATTTAGTTTCAATTAGAGAATTATCTGTACACAAGTCATCCTTTAAGAAAACACGCTCTTATTTCCAAAATAGCTCACACAAAAACATACTTCCGTACAAGCAAAACTTTTCAGGTTCTAAACTAAACCTTAATTGTAATAAGTTCCACTTTAGTTGGGATCAGATCGATAAATCATTACAGTTTTTCACCATTACTATAGCAGTATCAAAACCCTATGGGCTATCCTGAAAAACACCATCACATAGTGCGACAGTCTCAAAATGTGCTATAAAGCAATCAAGGCAAGCTTTCCAAATTTCTACACCATCACAAGAACCCAAGGCCTTCTCATCTTTTCTTCAAAAGCCTCAAGTTTTACCAATATCCAAGAGAGAATGACAAAACAAGTAGGCACCACCATTAGTAACTAGCGATTTTCCAACAACCTTGAGATCCACAAGTGTAAAATTGACCAACGCTAGCTTGGAAGGAAGTCATTCGATAAGTCTTTGATTTGAGACTTTGAAAAAGATGTTTCTGGCAGCAAAAAAAAAAATCTTAGCAGAGCTCTTTCCAAGATTTTTTTTTTTTTTTTTTCAATTTTTTCTAGAGGGGAGAAAGACAGTCAATTAAGGACCAAGATTACATAAAATGAATTATTTCTCCAAGGTTGACGAAGTCTTCATACCCAATGAAAAGGAAATTGCAAATATTTTCTATCCACCAGTCAAGGGAAATCATAAAAGAGTACTGTTGAAACCTTTGGTTCTACAGTGATTTTAATAAAATTCAGGTACACATGTTACACATTTTCTATCCCCTAGTTTGAATGTATGCTCGGACATCTTTGTAATTTTGTTATTTTTTCCAAATACAAAACGAGTTATCCACAATCTTTTTTTATTTTTAATAATCGTGGAAGAGGTTGGCCAACCTTAGTATCAACCATCTGTTTTGTAAACAAATTGTTCATCAGGAGTTCGAGGGTGAAATACTTTGCTGACATTTACCATGAGTCTTATTTTAGGATTCTATAAGAGTAACTTTTGAATGACACCAAGCTCATATTGTTAAGTGAATTTTTCATGGTTATGATAGTTTCCTGCCTCCTAATTAAGGTGACTAAAGAGTTGACAAAGATTCATAAACATGGAAGTGAGAATTCGGAGCATGGTAGATAAAGGACAAGTATCAATTAAAGTTGATAACCTAAAAGAATTTTTAAAGTTTCAGAAAACGCTTGTGAGCATTAATTTTTTTTTTTTTAGGGGAATGAAACTAATTTCATTGACTTAATGGTCATTACAATCACGAATTATGTTCTCCACCACACTTGGAGGAGGTACAAGAAATAAAAATCTGATGAAAACAGGGCCAACTTGGCCTCTTAAGCCAGCTTATGCACCACCGAGTTGGCCTGGCGCCTTACAAAGTTGATCTGAGCAGAGGATACAGACTGCAAGAGCTCCCGAAGATCATAAAGTAAGAAACCCATGTCAGAGTAGTCCAGGGTCTAGTTTGGCACCGCTTGCACCAAGACTTGGCAATCTGACTCCATAACTAGGGGAACAAAGCCATGAGAAATAGCCAACTATAACCCCAGGATCAAAGCTAAGAGTTCAGCGTGCCTAGTTGAACTTGTGACTGCAACTGCCCACCGAGGCAACTACCTTCATGATCTCTGTAGGTACCCTTAATCCCTGCATTCCCATTCACATTGCAAAAAGCAGCATCCACATTTAACTTCACCATCCCCACCGAAGGTTTTGCCCAATGTACATTCCGTGCCTGCACAGGAGCACTGATGGATGAGTGTGTAGCTTTATATTCTTCCCACCATCCAAAAGTCAAGGGGACAACTTCTTACGCCGGTTTGGGACTATCACTCCATACTTTATCATTCTAATTTATCCACGTAGCCCAAATCACCATCAACAAGGAAGCAAAGGTAGTAGGAGACTAAGAATAGAAAGTCTGAAACCAACTAGCAACACTTGTAGTAGAGTCGGAGCTGGGGAGATTAGCCAATTGCAAGAAAGACTTGGCATGGATGCAATCACGTAGTGCATGAATATGAGATTCAATTTCTTCCTCACAGAACCACGTTCACTCAACCTGCTCCGAGTAGGTAGGATATTTGAAGCAGCCTTCCACACACATACACTTTGACCTTCCCTGGTAAAAGAGCTTTCCAGAGTTGAGTCCAAAGTTCAGAACTAGGATTCGAGGCAGGAGTAGATTCCCCCAAAATTCTACACCTAGCAGTATGATAGGCCGATTTGACCATGAACCTCCCTTTGTTATCCCCACTCCAAATCCATCAATCTTCATGAGGTCTAACACTAAGTGGCAGTGCTAAATTTTTTTGCACAATGGACATAAGAAATAACTCAGTTAACAGGGCATAATTCCATGTACCTGGGGAGGAGATGAGGTCTGAAACCCAATGCGCACAAGGAGACTGAAATTGCTGCAGCTCCTCGCCTAACAACCAAGGATCAGTCCAGATATTAGTGGAGAGCCCATTACCAATATGACGGCTTATGCCGGCCCTAAGCACATCCCTCCCATGTATAATACTTCTCCAAGCATAAGAAGGAGAGGAACCAATCTTCGCATCCCAAAAGCTAGAGCGAGGAAAGTATATTGCCTTCAAAAGCCAACAAATCAAGGATTCTGGTTGCTATATCAAACGCCAACCTTGTTTAGCTAACATTGCTAGGTTGAACGCAAACAGATGCCGGAATCCCATTCCACCCAAGTTTTTAGGTTTACAAAGTTCATCCCATGCACGCCAATGCATCCCTCTCTTTTCCTCCGTGCTTCCCCACCAAAACTAAGCACAAAGTTGGAGAAGCTCTTGTACCAAATTCTGTGGAAAAAGATAGAAATTCATGGTGTAGAGTGGCATAGCCTATGCCACCACTTTGATGAAAAGTTCTCTCCTCGCAGACTGAGTAATTTTGACATCCACCCTGTAAGTTTTTTAGACATATTGTCTTTAAGATAAGCAAAGGTTTCAGATTTTGATCAACCCACAAGAGTAGGGATACCCAAGTACTTGTCATGCTTGTCTACTTCTTGAACACCCAATAGTGTAGCCAATTGTTGTCTCATATGAGGAGGAACAATACCACTAAAGACAACATCACTCTTTTGCAGATTAATCTGCTGTCCTGAGGCACGCTCATACACGTTCAAAATTTTCCGGATACGAGAACAATCTAAGGCGAGGCATAAGAATAAAGCATGCTATCATCAGCGAAAAGTAAGTGACTAATAACTGGGGCACCATCACAGATACGTAAACCTTGCCACTGTCCATAGGCCACAGATTGGGAGATAAGAGAAGACAGCCCTTTAGCACATAACAAAAATAAATAAGGACTGATTGGATCACCTTGACGTAATCCTCTATGAGGGGTAACAAAGCCTTTCGGAATCTCATTGATGAGGAAAGAATACTGGACAGTAGATAGACAAAACATAATTAGATCGACCCATTGAGGAGCAAACCCCATATTCAACATAATCTTCTGTAGAAAATTCCATTCCAACCTGTCATACGCTTTGCTTATGTCCAACTTGAGTGCAAGGAAACCTTCTTGACCCCGACATAGACGATGCATGTAATGTGCAAGTTCGGAGGCCATAAGAGTATTGTCAGAGATTAACCGGTCTGGGATGAAGGCACTATGCTGTTGTGAGATAATCCTCGGCAAGAAATCTTTAAGCCTATTAGCCAAAACTTTTTAAGCGAACTTGTAAACTACATTGCACAAGGCAATGGGTCTCAACTGCGACATAGTCTAAACCTCCTTTACTTTTGGGATTAAGACCACATGGGTGAAATTTAAATCCTGCGGCATGTCTTTAGTAGTTAGCAAAGAAATCACAGAATGACAAACCTCAGAGCCCACTAAGTCCTAATACTTTTGGAAGAAGAAAGGTGACATTCCATCTGGTCCAGGAGCTTTGGACGCACTACTACAAAAAGGTCATCAGACGACGGTGGATTTCTGTTGTCTGATGACCAAGCTCACCGTGGTCTAAATGAGTGTTGTGTGATTGTTTTTCAACGGTGATTCCACCATTAACAACTACATCCTCGATACCCTTCGGGGAATATTGCCATACACTGTTACTATCTGTCAACCCTTTGACCTTATTCTTCTTTTTTCAGTTAGAGGCACGTCGATGGAAGAACTTGGAGTTCCGGTCACCCTCCTTAAGCCTTATAGCCCTCGACCGTTGGCGCCAATATGTCTCATCAGCAGACATCAATTCATTCAGCCTCTGGGAAGTTGGATTTTCGTAGGTTGGTCCGCCGGGTCAAAAGGCTTCTGTAACAAGACATCCAGCTGCAAACGAACGGACTCTGAACATGCTACGATTCCAGGCCAAGAGATGACCACCTGTATCTTTTATTTTCCTGCACAACTGCACCATAGGGCTACCAACTTGTTGGCCTGCCCACGCTTCATCCACAACTTGAGAAAAAGATTCATAGGGGCACCACATCTCTTCAAACCTAAAACGGCGACTCCCCCGATAGTTCACAACTTGTTCCTTACGCACCTCCAGTAACAAAGGAACATGATCCGATCTACTAGGGGGAAGATTGATGATCTCGAGAAACCAAACTCCGCCCACCAACCAGGGGAGCACACACCCCGATCCAATCTCTCCTTGGTGTTGGAATCACTCCAGGTAAATCTCCCTCCAGCTGCACCCATATCCTCCATATTACAATCCAGTAAAGCTTGACGAAAGGTATTCATCTGATTCAGACTCCGTATCCTCCCCCAGGTCGAGGATCTCATTGAAATCCCAGGAAATATGTCTTTGTCCTGTCTCCGAATGTCCATAAAAACCAGTGAAGCGCCATTGCACCTTCGGCGAGTCCTTCACATTCACATCTATATAGAAGTAGTTAACATCTCTCACATTCATAGAGATCAAATCATCATACGGAAAAGCCAGGCCGCCCGCCCAATCGACTCGATCAAAGTGGATGATGTTTTGAAGGCCCACAGAACGGGGCAAAGATTGATGTTGTTCTTTGGTGCAATGGGTTTCGCTCAAAAACACAGCGTGCTTGATGTTTTTAGATGAGAAGCTTAAGTGCATGTCGAGACTTACGATTCACAATCCCCTGACAATTTCAAATCAGGATACTCATCTCCAAAGAAGACGCCGGAAACGTCCTCCCCCTGCAGCTTAGTGATGGCGATGCAGAAACCCTAAACCAAAGGCGGCAAAACCCTAGATTCAAAAGTTTCAATTTGATTCTTGACTTTTTCCCTTGTGAGCATTACTTTAACATAATGGTACAACATAAAATATTATAATGATTTAAGTAAATGCTTTTACTTTATGGGATATGTATTAATTAGAGATATGATCACTATTCAGAAATTGAAACTTGTGTGTTCATCTGTCGTAGTTTTATTGAATGAGAACCCGGAATAGAGCCGGTTAATATAAATATAATGGGCAGTCAAAGACAAGAAGTCTAGGCTGGTGTTTGCTCGACCCTAACCGCAACAAAATGAGAGAGCAACTGTACCAAATCGAAACCTGCACCATCCAAAATACTAATCAATGAGGAATTTTCAAACTTTTGGTTTGAATGAATGAAATGGAAATGCAGAGAGACACAGATGTGTTCAATTACTTGAAAAGACTTGTTTGCTTTTGAATTCATGTGCTCTTTCTGATTTGGCGAATTTTAGGAATTGGATGGAGAGGGTGCATCTTACATTTTCACTGTCTTCAACTCCTTATACTGGTACTCACTGGCTCAAACATTAGACTTTCGTTTCATTTGAATGTTAAGAATCAAATGGAAGCTATAAGTAAGCAAAATCAGATCAATATTATCACCTTAAATCAAGGCGTAGCTGCAATTAGCTAGGTCAAATTTTCAAACCAAAAAATTTCGAAATGTACCGCCGTAAGAGAACGTATATATGTATGGTATTTTGTCTAATATTGTGATGAATTAAGATCATTATCTTAAATTTTTAAGAAGTGAGCAAGATAAAAATGCTTAAAAATTTAGAATTTTTGAGGTTTTTTTTTTTTATGGATGAGGAAAATCCGATCACTATTATCACCTAAAATCTGATAAACATAAGATTGTATCTCAATGGAACACGACTCCTAGTCTGTTGTAGAATGATAATCATTTTCTGTTCACGTGATATTATGGTAATCTAAATTGATCACGCCCAATTCTTTGTAGGATACATCTCTCTAGTTAGATAAATGTCTTTAGCTAAAGATAAAGTTTGTAACTAGAATATGATTCACTCTTAAATCTGCTGCAATTACTAATTTTTTCTTAAATTATATATGCAAAATTTGTACTGCAGATTTGCAGTGAATACGTTTTCAATGGCCTGCAGGCACAAGGCCGCAGCATCCGATTGCAGGTGGCTAGCGCAAGGGGCCGGTGGCCTCCTGCAAAATAAAGCAAACCCATTAAGAAGGAGATTCCCATGTCCTGTGGGAGGGTTCAGCTCAACCGTACTCTTAGGATCTTTGTATTTTATTGAGATTTTAGCTCAACGCATTCCCATGTCCCAGTGGCCTCCTGCAAATATGCACATAGGGGGCGTGTATTGTCGGTGTTGTTTGTCCACAAGTAGCCCCAAGTTCCTTAAAGGCCACTGTGCACCATAGTCCTCTATATTGGCGTTTCCTATTAGGCCATCGGGCACCCATGTGTGTACTCTGCTCTGCTATCTCTGTTTTCTGTCAGACAATGTCTCTTTCATCTAGAAAGCCAACAAACTCTGGCCCAGCCCACCATTAAATACAACAGGTTCTATCTCGAATCCATCAGCCCCAACTCCCAACAAATTCATTTTCTTTGATTTCATTTCTCAGAATTTGGGTGAATTAGGAAAAATCATTTGTGGTTTAGAGTTTTAGAGTTTCAAACATGGAAGATGAGGGAATCAGAATCAAAAGATGGAAGGATTTAGAGACGGACTGTTTGACTCGTGTGCTTTCCAGGGTTGGAATGGAGTCTTTGCTCCTGACAGTTCCTTTCGTCTGCAAATCATGGTACGTTACAAGTCTCAATCCCTTGTGCTTTCAAAGCCTCATATTTCCAGACTTTATGCCTTTTCCTCTGTTCACGTATTCTAATAATAGTAAGGAACCTCCTCGGAGTTTTGGTCCCTTTTATGATAAGTTTATAGACGAGTATGGCATTGATAAGACTCGTTTCTCGATCACTGCATTTGTGAAGTTTGTAGTCAATCGTAGCAATGGATTAGCTATTCAACTTAAGCTACCAGAATTCTGTACCAAAGAAGGGTTGATGTTTGTTTCGGACGCATGCCCTCTTCTTAAGAATGTATGGTTGCCAGATGATTTGGTGATTTTCAAGACTTCTCACATTGTTTCACAGTTGATTAGGAAGTGGAAATTTTTGGAGAGCTTGATTTTGGGGTTTGGGATGTTGAACATCATGGACCAGTATGAAATGGATGGTAGGCCTAAGTTTTTGAGTGAACATTTCAATAAGTTATTGACAATGAAAGGTTTCTTCTCCCCTAATGCTTTGGATGCAATTTTAGTCCAGATTGGCACACATTGCAAGCATTTTACGGATTTAATGGTTTATCATACTAGCCTTGGTGAAGTTGAGGCCTCAAGGATTGCGAAGTCACTGCCAAAACTTAAGAAGTTGGTCTTGAGTAATTGTCACATTAATCGGGACAGTGTTGTTACTGTACTGAGGGGGTGCAAAGAGCTTGTACTTTTTATTGCCGATCAATGTGAAGGCTTTGAAGGGAGTGATGAAGAAATATCAAAATTTGGTTCTCAGATTATGAACTTTTCGTGCCAGGATTGCGTAGGCGGTGATTTGTTATCGACTTTTTTCAAACTTATTAATGTACATAGGAGGTTAGTTTCCATAATGTTCTTAATGTACATGGGAAGTTAGTTTCGTGCAGGGTTGGTTTTGGGATGAGAAAAGCACCTTTCAAAAGACTATCACCATGATGGCGTGTTTGCTTGTTGGTCTCAACTCTCAAGTCTAGATAGGCCTAACTGTAGGCCTGTAAATGGATCGGGTTCGGATCGGATCGACCTAAATCCAAATCCGTTTACTAAAAAAAAAAATTCGATCCAAACCCGCTCCGTTAACCCGGCGGATCATTGATACCTCGATCCAAATCCGTATCCGTCAGATTAACGGATACCCGATCCGCTAATCTGATCCGTTTATAATTTCAAATATTTTTAAATTTTAAATAGTAATATTAAATTTATATCATAATATCTCATAAGATATTAATAAAATAGTAAAATAACATGATCTACATGAAGAGTATCACTAAAAATAAAATTACATTATCAAAAATAAAATTACGAAGACTGCCTCTTAGATTTCTGCAAAAAAGTAATATTAGAAATCTTTAATATTTTATATTTTATATTTTTAAAAAATAATAATATATTAATAAAAAATAATATTTTTTTATTACTAAAACGGGTCGGATCATTAACGGATTGGATCGACCTAAATCTAAATCAGATCCGTTTATTAAACGGGTTAACGGATTCGGATCATTAACGGATCAACGGATCAAAATGTTCGATCCAAACCCGTTTAATAGCTACGGATCTAGAGCGGGTCCGGATCAAAATCCGGTCCATTTACAGGTCTACCTAACTGCACGATCTATATCTTGAGAGCCTTTGTCACTTAATATATGTAGCTATGTTTATATTTTCATCTTATTATATGTCTAGATATGAGAGAGCTTGCTGCTTATTTGTTTTTTTAAATCTAAATACAAATGTTATGAGCGTCTTTATTGTACCTTCATATATGCTTGCGTGGATTTGCTGAAATGATAGATTCCCTGTTTCGAAGATGCTGGGTATGACTTTAGAACCGTCTTTAATGAATCTATGTTCCTCTCTTCCAGAAACTATATATTGACTTCTCTGTAGTTTTCCCTCTTTTCAATATTATTTTTTGCAAACAGTTGAATGCAACGTGCAATCTTCCATCCTCTTTTTTCTTATCATCATCCAAGTAGTTTTTGTTTCATATTCCCAAACTACTAGCTTTTCTTCTTGGTTGCTAGAGTCCATTGCTTTTCGAATTGGATTGAGAGAAATTTCATCGGTAATCTTACAATGGTGAACTGGCTAGTGTCTTCAATTGATCATATAGGTAAAGTGAATAGTCGAGATGCCGATATGTGATCCAAAAAATAAATCTCACAAGAAATTCCTTAAAATGACAAAAAAAAATGAAATCTCTTACTAAAAAGGCTATATATGTGTGTGTGTGTGTCTTGCCAATTGATCATTCACTGAGATAGTCAATTTCATAACAGTTCCCATCAATACAATTGAGAATAATAAATCCAAAAGAGAAGATGAAAGAAATTGACTTCAATTCAAATAATAAAGGGGATGCAAAAGATAATTTGCCCTAGTACAGATCTCCTTGGCTACTAGTGTACTCTTGGCCTTGGCAATGGCTACATGGTACTAGTACTATAACAAACTTAATACCAATTCATCAAATAGAATTCTGGTAACAGGAGACCATTTGCAAATTTAAATTACTAATTTGGAAATAGGTATCTATCAACCTACCACCCTTGTGTAACAAGCTCTTGTATAATTGTTATTCAAGGAAAGTGTACAAATTAATAGCAGTAGCACACAACAGAACAATACCAGATTCACAAGTTGATTAATTCATCTTCATGAATCGCTGATGAAATATAGTACCTCATGAGAAAGATGGCAAACATTCAAATGAAATCAAGCAAAACATAAGAAACACATGAATTTGCAAGTTCAAGAACTACCCTTTTATTCCCAAGATTTCTTTCTTTACTTTTTGAATCACTTGGGATTGATCATTGGTGCGGCTTGCTTCTTAACCAGTTCAAATTTTGAATCTGCGTTAATTCATCAAACATCTTCATAGCCGAAGCTGGTACTCCCAGAAGCACATTTATGCTTTTCCTGTCCTGCCCCATAATAAAGGAACACAAACAATTTCTTCTCCCCAACCAAAATCAGTAGTGTGGAAAGCAACCCTAAACTATGTTGTTATTGTATGTGTTGCTGCCAAAGAATGCCAAGCTCTTATGCTTCAAAGTATTGTATGGCTGATCTCATTAACTTTCACTAACCATGTGAACTGCCTTATCAACTAGGCCAACAGAAGATGTGGAAGAGGGATTGAGTATTAAACACATTTGTACCAAGTTCGCTGAAACTTTGCAATCAAATGCAAGTGCAGCAGAGGGGTAATAATGTGGATGAAAACTCTTTGGTCAAGATACAATCCACCTGAATCTAAAGGATATCAGAACATGCAATCTGATCATTTTTAACAAGAAACGGAAGACCAAGAGGTAGTAAATGAGGGCATTAACTCATTAGAGTGACTTCTTGAACAAAGGAGTAGCTTGCAAACAATAAAAACCAACTTATTCTAGAAGTTTACCAATAGAGGGGAGACTACCACAACAAGGTGGACCTTATAAAAAGAATGGAACAGACGAACAGTGTAGGGATTATTATTGATGTAAAGTTGTCTACTGTTCATTAAAGGACTCAAACCCAGTAGAAGAGTTGGTAAGTTAAGGATAATTATTACTAGATAAAATTTATGATAATCTGTTAGTTCAATTGAAATTATGGTAGTTTACAGGGGAAAAAAAGAAAAAAAAAGGAAGAAGAAGAAGAGAAAAATAAACCCACTACTAGTCATTTACTCATTTATAATGGAAATCAAGTCAACAGTTACAACCAACCAACCCTAAAAAAGGAATAAACGAAACTAATAAATAAATCTGAGGTCAGTTTAACACTACAAAGTGGATACTAAATATGGTACGCTACAGAACAATGGTGCCAGGCCTGTAAAGACATTTTATCGATTCTAAAGTTTTGACCAACCTGGCAAAGGCACCAGATGGTTAGAAAGTGTCAACAGCAGATAAACACAAAGCAAATACCTTCATTCTTTGCTTGTACCTTTGGCTGGGCTCATGCTCAACTGTTTCTTGCTACTGGTTTTTGCCTTTATATCCAGTCCTCTGTTTTCTCACAGATCCCTTTGCTTTAGAATACGAAGCTCCATCTGCATCACTTGCACCTCTTGAACTAAAACGAAATATCAGAATTCGTAGGAATTTCTGCATATTCTGCCGGGATTATCTTAACTGGTATTGACTTGCCAAACCGTCCCGGTTAACAGCATCTTTGGATGGGAATTTTGGACTTGCCATCTGGTCCTGGTTAATGTTCCTCTTCACCGGAAATGTTCCCATGATCAGTTTCTTCATTCATCCTATCATCATCATCATCACCATGCTTAGGATCCAAAGGTTCAACTTTATCATCAGCTTCATCTTCTTCAACTTTGGATACCACCATAGCTTTTTCAGGACATGGTACTTCCTTTGGTTCTGAGGAAAGAAATGCAAAATGTATAAGTACAAAGATTACTCAAAAAATGAAATGAATCATGCTGCATTAACCACTGTCACGCCTACTATTACGTAGTATCATCAATTTTAAGCGCATTGTCTAGGAATACACTGACAATGCCTTATCAACAAAAATTTGGAGAAGATTTGAAAAGTAAATCCAATTATCCTATGCATTTGATGCAGAACAACTGTACATGAGTAGCAATAAATTAAGGAATCTGCATAACAAGACTTTGTCAAGAAAAAAATGAATTGCATAGAAAAAAGGATGTGATATATATAAGAGAAAAAACCACTAGCAAAGCTGGAATAACTTTGCATTTGAAGCAGTATGTGAAGTGTATAGATAGCTATAAATTAAGCAATCCGCATTACAAGATGCCAGGCTGCTGTAGCAAGAGATTTTAATATAAATTTTCTATGCAGAGTAAGTTAGCAATCCATGTATAACAAGTGCAAAACTGAACACCTCTCAGTATGGAACCATCCTTGGACATATGGAAATTCATATTAACGCAAGCTAATAAAATGACCGATGAGAACAATGTGAAAATAAGCTAATTAATGAG
This sequence comes from Rosa lucieae, assembly GCA_024704745.1. Taxonomy (NCBI): domain Eukaryota; kingdom Viridiplantae; phylum Streptophyta; class Magnoliopsida; order Rosales; family Rosaceae; genus Rosa; species Rosa lucieae. Next base: position 21,083,303 of record CM045494.1, on the reverse strand, counting down.
ATAAAAACTACCACTACATCTTTGAACTTGATATCCAAACATCAATGTATTCAACTCGATTAGGCTCTTAAGCCTTTCGCTTGAGTGATACGGTAATGCCAGTTATGCTACAACTTGAGAACAACATAACTTTAAGATGTTTTAGAGTCCTCGTAAGCACTGAAAACCTCGTCAATCTCCATTTCAGAATTATCTGTATGTGAGTTATCCTCCAAGTGAATGCTCTCTTCTTCAGAATCACTTTCACTTTCAGAATTGCTCCTATATAAACCACTGTCTTCCATGTCTGACATGTCAGTAAAAGTTTCAATCTTCTTCTTTCCTCTGTAACCAATTAGGCTCTGAACTTTTTCCTTCCAAATAACCAAAGGGCACTTCTCAATGAGCTCTGAACCTTCATAAGCTTCTGTCAAGAAGACACTAAATCTCTTCCCTCTCTCCGAGACATAGAAGATGCCAAAATGCTTCAGAAATAGTCTCATAAGCTTTTGGGGCATCACAAGTTCCTGTCTGAAGTGAGTGAGGTGATCAGTCACCAATCTCTTCTCAACAGTAAAGCTGAGAAGCTCATGCATAATAGCCACTGCCCTCTTGTCAAATTCTTTCGACCCAGCTTTAAGTCCCCCGGCATCTGCATAGGGTGACAAATAAGACCTTTTCTGAAAATGATCAAGCGCTCCCCGATATTTGTACACTCTCTTCTTGTAATTGGGAGGGAACTTCAAAGGAAACGAGAGTGAAAGCAAGCCAGGGGTATAAGCACCGGCGTCAGTAACCCCCATTGTCTTCTTCTCCAGCTCCGTTATAGCCCAAGCAGGATTCCAAGTAACAAGTTCCAAGTACTCAATATCCTCATTATCCCGTACCAGCCTAAAGTGTTGGGGATACTTGTGCACCCAGGTAGTCCTAAAATCATTTGGAAGCGCAAAGTCTCTCCTATAATGAGCAATCTTGTCAACTCGAAGCCGCTTATCAACAGACATCATAAGAAAACGAGTAACATACTCAGCAGCCTTATCTTGACGCTGCTCAAGTAACCTATCCTCCTCCTCTACCAACTCCTCAGCTTGCTCAGTCATCCCACACCATAAAACCCCCTACGATCCCTATACAATTCAAACAGTTTCGGCGATTTCCTAATGAAATCAGACATCCTATGGGGCTTAGGAAGACTAATCTGCGCCCGGAACTTGTCCAATGACCTCACCGGAATTATCATTTCCGGCTCCTTCTTTAGTAATTCCATCAAAAAAAGCACCTTGGAGGCTATCTTCCATTTCTCAGTGACAATCTCAAGATCATGAACCCTCTTCAGTTTGCTCCTGTCCTGCACACGCTTACTGGTGGTCATGAGCCGCTTCTGATTTTTCGACCACCAACCAACGGAGGAGCAGCATCTCCTCGCAAACATTGCTAGCCTGAATCAAAACCAACACTTTTGTCTGGAAAATGCAATGCAAATAAGCAATGTAGTTTAATGCCCATAAGGTGTTTGTGAAAATGCCCAAGAGAAGCCTTTGGGTGTTGCAGCTATGTTTTGCTTCAAGACTTTGATACTGTGAAGCTCCTGCATTAGCACCCACAACGTTTCAAGCCTTGTTCATAGCACTGGCTGACTAGTTGGGACTCTCGGTGGTCAGAACCAGTCTGGGCTCTGAGTTAAAAGAGACTGAAGATGAACACCACCGTCGCTTAAACCCAAAAGAAACAAGGAAATTGACATTTTTGACAAAAATTAATATTTGTAGTCATAATATTGATATATATATTATTTCCATCTCTTCTAAAATTATTAAAGTCCAACGTTTTAACTTTTAACATGCCGTAAAAGTACAAATGGGGTTTTAGGTCCTGCACTGGTAAAGCGTAGAGCTCTCCCGACTCGGCAAACCTGCAAGAGTGCAAGGCTAGAACCAGCAACCCATCTCCGGTGTCCACCTCCGCCTCCAGGTATCTCACCAACAGAAATGAAATTCCCGATTCCCTTATCGCAAACCCCAAATGTGATACCCAATTCACTCTCTGTTTGTTTTTGTAGGTGAAGAAGCCATGGCGGGTTGGCAGAGGCATCTCCACTCCTTAATCCGTCAAGTTGGGAGAACCCTCGAATCCAATTACACCCAATCTGCCTCCTTTTCTTCTTCTTCTTCTCGCTTAGAGGGTCTGTAGCTTCAAAATCTCATCTTTGTTTGCTTATTTTTGCTTTCATTGATAGAAAGAAAGATTCTCACTTTGTGTTCTATGCGCAGCTGGTTTGCCTTATTTGCAGAGACTCTGCAGCAGGCCGTCTTCTCCTACCATTCCAAGGCCTCTTCATCGCTACTTTCAACAATTGGTAATTGCAATTTCTGTGCTTTCCGTTATGTTTGTGTTGTCATTTACCTATTTATAGTTGCAATTTGAAATGGGTTTTACTGTGGCAGGGGATTTCGAGTTCGAGGAACTTACTTGCAGAAGAACCGGTTTCATCTCCGTTGACTCCTCTTTTGACATCAACTTCTGCAAAAGCTGAAGAGCACAACCAGAAATCGCTTACTAAGCCTTCTACAGTTGAAGCTATCCTAAAGGGCATCAAACAGGTATTGTTGTATTGCTATAAAGCTCTCTGATAGATTTCAAGCTTCCGTTTGAAGTTTTCGCCAAAATGTCTGGGAATTTCAAGCTTTTGTTTGTGGTTTATATGCATATTTGTGATTATTAAGTTCCTTTGCTGCCTGTATAGTTTAGGCAATTGGTGTATGCACGGAACTATCAATTTCTGTTACCTTAGGATGGATTACTGGTAATCAGTCTGGGGTCTAACATCTTATAGGAGATGCGACTTTTATATTGTTCTTTTTTATATATATGAGTTGTGTATTACGGAAAAGCAGCAATGAAACTGTAGTTTGTAGATGTTCTTTATGCCAAGGGCATGCCTTTTGTTCAAACTGATCTTTGTTCTTTTTTACTTTCAAATTGGAGCCATGCCTTAGCAATTGGAATTATGTCTTATATAGTTCATCTTCTTGCAGTTTAAACATTAATGAAATGATCCGATCACCTAAATGACTGCTCTTTAAGTTGAATATGATGTTGTTTTTAAGTTTCCCCTCTATTCTTGGGGGACTTCTTATAAGTTTTGACTTTTAGCTCACTTGCTGCTCACTGTCAGAGTCCTAAGAAGGTCAATTTAGTTGCTGCACTGGTTCGTGGCATGCGTGTTGAAGATGCATTGTTGCAGTTGCAAGTGACGGTAAAGAGAGCCGCAAAAACTGTATATCAGGTGATAATTCTTTCATGTTGTTGAGTTAGCAAGCATGCAGTTAGTACAAATTCATGATATATATTTGCTGGGCTCTGTAAAAACTGGTGCCTTAAAGTCAGCAGTTGCAGGACTGAATAATTGATAACTTTTGGTTCAATAATTGTGAATTGTATATGAAATTAATGGTAGATGCACCTTCCTGGGGGCATCGTTAAGAGTTTATAAAGAGTCTCTCTTATTCATCCATCAACATATAAAAGATTAGCATTTTGAATTTTTGAATGAGTAGAGGTTTGATGTTTTATTTGCAATGCCTTGATTAAGCTAATCAATTGCACCCATGAGAAATGTTTACAACAGAAAGCTAAAATCATGTAACAAACTACTTTGTGCAGGTTATTCACTCAGCCAGAGCAAACGCAACTCATAATCATGGGCTGGATCCAGACCGTCTCCTTGTTGGTATATACAAGTGAAGTTTGTATCCTTTTCATCTTTTGTAGTTCAACTTTTCACTCTGTATTCTCTCCTTGTGTGCAGCTGAGGCATTTGTTGGAAAGGGATACTACAAGAAAAGAATTTCCTACCATGCTAAAGGAAAATGTGGAGTCAAAATGAGACCAGAATGCCGACTGACAGTGGTAGTACGGGAGATTACCCCTGACGAGGAGGCCGAGATAGCCAAACTGAAAGTTAAGAATTTTGTTAAGCTCACCAAGCGGGAAAGAAGGCTTGTTCCTCATCAGCTGATTGAGACAACTTCAATTTGGGGCCGCAAAGGCAAGGGTTGCAATCATGAACCAAATGGTATCCCTGCATGATCAAGCTCTCTTCCAATGATTTTCAGCTTCTAAAAGAAAGTACTCAGTCTCCTGTCTGCCCTTGCATTTCAATGAAGTTGTCTTCTAGAAGTGTGAAAGGTCAAAGTGCCACAGTAGGAGCAACCTTGTTTCAGTTTTGTTTGAATGCTTAACGTGTAGAATATGATATGATTATTTCCATCTTAGTTGCCTTCATTTGGATGAATAAATTTTTTTTCAAAATAATGTAAAACTGTTTAGATTTCTGAATCCATATCCATAAATCATAAGCATAACAATATAGCCACATATTCCACCAGATAAGGGTCCGTGAACGAAAATTTTTTTTGATGTTTTTGTGTTTTGCACTGTTGATGGTGCCAGGACCCTCACAAGGACAGACTTGGCTAGTTAGCTGGTTTTCAGCGCCCATGACACTAATGTTCTATCTTTGAACACAATTCTGTGCCATGCAAATTGAGTTAAAAGGTAACTCAACCTAAAAGTGTTGGTAATTCATATAGTGACCATCCCTAGATGCTTTTGATCAAGTAAACTAAGATTGTAATATACTGAAAGAAAATTTAATTCAGAGACGCGATATAAATATACTGCGGAGCTTTGGTTAGAAACTAATTGCAGTTTGGAAAAGGCTTGATATACATGGCATGATCAGATCTATCAACCACTCACTGTTCCTCTGTATACATGCAGATACATAAGTTTAAGGGCCGTATGGAGGGGGTTGAGGGAGACCCTTGACGATGCCACAGAGAGGTGTCTGGTCTAGCAGCATGTACTCGTCCCTCAGAGAGCGTGCAACATTTTCAACACTCAGGTAGAGCTGTTGTCCTAGGTACGCCCTCTCCGGTTGTGCTGACCTCAAGTTCCACATTCCAGCGTTGTCGAATGTCAACATAATGGCGGCCCATGAGCCGGGATACACGTGGACGGTGTGTCGGCTTATGGCGTCAAGAAGGTTGTAGTTCCTTCTCTTCTCTGGTGCCCACCTCCCAAACTCAATGGCAGCGGGAAAGAAAGCGAATCCATCCAGATGCCATGACTGAATGCTCTTCTCGTGGTTCTCAAAGATAATCTCCACAAAGTCCCGGTAGGTTTGGTTGACAACATTAGGTGCTAAGGTGATCTTGTCTTCTGCTTCAGCTGAGGGCTCGTCCTTGATGATATCGTACTTGAAGACCTTGTCCGCAACTCCAAAGTACTGGGCATACTTGAGTGGGGTTTCAGTATCAATGTGGGAGACTCCATTTATGGCATAGCGCAGCTTGCCATCAACCTTGCTGGCAGAGTTGACGAGCTTGATGGTGCGGGTGATGTTGATGGCACCATAGTGATAGGAGCCTTGAGGGTTAGGCCTGGCAGCACTGGCAGTGAGGTTCCATCTGAAGGAGCGGGCTTGGTTGAGAGACCAAGCCAATCCCACAGGAGGCGAAGGGAGTTCGGGGCTTGCAGGACCCTTGCCGTTGGTGTATCGGATAATGCCTAAACCAGTGAGCATAGTCTTGGTGAAGCGGGTGTCAGCCACCATGTAGTAGTCCATAGGTTCTTTGTCAGCCGTGACAAGCGCCGAAAAGCATTGCCCGAGATGCACATCAAGAGACTCGTATATGTTCTGGACGACGTGAGAGCCTTCCATCTCAACAAGGTTCATTGTGTGGCCTTGGATCCTGAAGTTGAGCGAGTTCTTGAGGCCGACATTGCAGACTCTGAACTTGTAGGTCTTTCCGGGCGTCATGTTGAAGAGGGGCTCATCAGTGCCATCTCCCTTTGCGTTCTTGCCATTAATGAGGACACCGTCAGGCCTTCCCAAGGAGCGACCCATGTCCAATTGTTTCCTGAGACTGCTGTGGCTTTTGGTGTACCAGTCGCCGATGAGGACGGTGTAGTCATCCTCGGGATCAGCATATGGAACTGGGATCAAGAGACGACTGTTAATGCGGAGGCCACCAAAGGCACCACCTGCTCTGTGCATGGCAGTGATGGGATAGTAGAAATAGCTTCCAATCTGGTCCTTCACTTGGAAGTGGTACGTGTAGTTCTGACCGGGAGGAATAGGGCACATAGTCCCTGGTGTTCCATCTTGCCATGAATTCTTCTTCTGTTGGATTCCATTCCATGTGAACATCAATGGTTCATCAAGGTTGTTGAAGACATTGATGACGATGTTGTTGTTGGTGGTGGAGTTAATGTTAGGTCCCGGAAACTCGCCGTTGATGAGAATGCCTTGCTGGGGGACTCCTAGGGGAGAGATGGTTCCATAGGTTACATTCCATGTGAAGAAAAGGTAAGGATCCTCACCATGAACAACCGAGATTGCGCCAATCAAGAGGCACAACAACAAAATATTCATCATTGTGGAACTAAAATCTTTCTGATCTTTCTCTCTTTCGAATATTTAGAAGAAATGATGATGCTTTGAGTTTTTTCCGACTCCTCCAGGTTTCCAACCCTTCCCTTTTATAATCTCTTTGGGAAATTCTCAACCATTCAAACTTCCGAGAATTTCAGTCCACGTTGTTATGTTCCAGCTTGACAAAATAACAGTAAAACTAGTAAAAACAACAACCAGTGTTTACCGAAAGAAAAACCAAAAACAACAATAACTGAATAACATGCGCGTGGTCAAAAGAAGGTAAAAGTAAATGATTTTTTTTATTTACGAAAGATTTAATTGTCTAATGAATACTACCTCATTTGTACCTACCTACTCTGAATAAATCTATCAAACCGTTATCAATCTACTCTATCTTCCAACCTTTTTTTAGTTCCAAGGATTGATAACTCTTTTTAAATGTCGGTTTCTGAATTTGATAAACCAAATAATATTATAATAAAAAAAAAACACTTTTACTAATAAAAAAATGCGTCGACACTTGCTATACCTACATTTATTTATTTTTCGTATTTTATTAAACTTAATAATTTCATTCATTAATGAACTTTTTCTTTCTGTGAATTATAGTATAACACTAAGGTCTCATTTGGTTTGCGGAAAGAAATGTTTTTTCTTTATCTTTTCCCATAGTTAGCTTCTTATCCACTCCCATGAATTTCCCTCTCCACTGTTTGGAAATACTTGAGAAGTGGTCCTGAAAGTTGGTAGAAAATACGTAATTAATGCAACAAAATAATGAGAAGTGAATAATTAATGTAAGAAAAGAGTTGGGGGTATGATTCATTTTCCCCCACTTTTGCACTTTCTCTAGGCTTCAGGAAACTTGTTCCTATTTCTTGTGCTTACCAAACACAAGAAAGAAAAGAGTTCCTTTTTCAATCTCTCAATTCCGCGAACCAAAAGATGCTTTAGTGCTTTCAAAACCTGTTTCTTTAAAAGATTGCAATTTTCAAGCCTCAATCAAAGTAAGTGACTATTTGATTTATGGGGCATTGACCCAATGCCCAAATTTTAAGCAAAACACTCACACTCACCTAATCAACAGATTAGAATTCTCACTCACCTCATTTAAAGGCAAAATTTCAATTTAAGGCTTAGATAAATTATGAAACCACAACTTGTCACTCACTCAAGGATCTCTCTCATTCTCTCTCCAATAGTATTAACTGAGAAGATGCCTCATCGGATCGATTCCTCCCATTCATTGATATTCTTCTATGATCGTAGACAATGGATCACGTTCGCTGAGGCGGGCACCCGTGGCGGGAGAAGCAGGTCGCCATGGGTGAGGAACCTTGGTTTCATATACTCAGCAAACCAGCCAACTATCGATCATTGCCAAAACCCATTAATATTTCTCATTCACTTTCTTTACCGGCTATGCTGCGAGAGTGTCTATTTACTGGCCCAATGTCATATGAACTCACGGTCAATCCCCAACGACCAACGTACACTACTCAAGTGACATGGGATCTATAAGACATATGGTTATATTGTCCATCCGGAGATTCATGGTTTTGACCTCGAAGGAAGCATCACTTTCATATCACTAAACACATATATCTCATCATAACAAATAAAGTCTAGCCTCAATTTTTATTCAATTTAGATAATCAACAATTTATGCATATATCAAGGCATTGACCATGGCATCCACAAACATTTGCCAGCAACATAATATTACATAAGCATATACACACACATAAAACCACTAACAAGATAGGGATGCTCACATACCTGGATAAGGAGTCTTGCCCACACTTAGGTTCGTTCTCGACTTCTGATCCTTTGTCCAAATCCAAGTGCACATGCTCGAGTCCCTTAAAAAAAAAAAATTAAATCCGATAAAAGTAATCTATTCATAGTTCACATATAGGACTTCAGTTCAAAATTTTGATTCGTTCACAACAAATGTTTCAAATATGTCACTAAGTGTAACAAGTAGGATATGGCCAATATGAATTCCACAACCCAAAAGTTTGCAATCACGTGCGAAGTCGGTTGGTGTGAAGACCGCTAAGGCATAATTAGTCTAAGAAATAGCCAACCTCCTCCGAGATACTATGACATTTTTGGCAAACTTGTGTTTCGACCAAGAAGATTCATCAAACAGTTAGACAAGATAACCTTATGCTACTAGGAGAAAATAGTTTAATTATTGGGTCATTGACCCAAAGCACCAAAATGAGTCAAAATTATCTCACTCACCCCATCAACATATTTTTATTCTCATTTACCCAGTTTAAAGAAAATGACTATTCTGCCCTCGTTCTAATTAATGAATTACATAAATGTTGTCGATCTCTCTCTCTCTCCAGCATGCGCCATCTCTCTCTCTCTCTCTCTCTCTATTCCCCCCCCTTCGAATTTCGGATCAGGTCTATGAACCGGAGCTTCCAACTTGCAGCAGATAGGGCGGCGTGTTTAGGGGCGGAGATGGTCTCGCCGAGGAAGTGGATGAGGTCACGCTTTGTGCCTGTTTCGAGGAGTCTCTAGGCTGGAGCTCCCGGAGGATGTTAGTGACCGGTGCTTGTCGCCGTAATCAGATACGGCCATCCATCCTCTCTCTCTCTCTCTCTCCGTTGTCAGATTCAATCAGAAGCATTCAATTTTGGTTTTCAGTTCTGACGGTTTCAATTTGCATAGGAAAGAATCATGTAAACTAAGTAAATTCACATGTAGTATTTTGATTTTACTGATATTGTGTTGATTGCAGCTTACAAGAAGTAGTTAAGAAGTGAATTAACTTGATCTAAGTCTAAAACTCACACCCTGTATTGGATGTAGTCCAAATGAATTTTTTTGTTAATCCCAGCCTTATGACCAGCTGCCACGTACATTGGATTTATTTCATTTTCTATCTTGCTAACTCAATATCTAAATTTTTCATTCCTAACATACCTCTCTCTTTCTCTTTCATACTTTTTATCTTTTAATTAGGTACAAGTTCTATATGTACATATTTGTACCTTTTGATTAGATTGGTAATATATTCTTCTTTTTTTTCTTGCTTTGTATGTCTAGGTAGGTCAAATATCTACTATACAATTTTAAATACCTACTATATAGATACAATTGAAGCAATAATGTTTGATTTTTTGTTCTAATGTTTTTCATCCTATAATGTAGGTATTCGATATTTCTATATCTACATCTTAGGTATATTGATTTCACAGGAATGCATTTAGTCTTATATGTCTGAAAATTATTCATTGATGAATTGTAGATTTTGGAATTTGAATTTGAAATTTAAAATTAAGCTAAAATTGTGATTCAATTAGTGAATTTTGTTAAAGGAAAAACACATTATGTGCATCAAAGAAACAGACGAAGAGGAAATCAAGCAATTACAAATCACAGCTCAATCAACATTTAGTATCATCAATGTAATTGATATTTCCGTTGTAATCACACCTTATATAAAGGGGTTATGAATGAAATGAGTAGACCAATTCCAATCCATTTTTTACTTTTACAAATTTGGAAATATTTACCTTTTTTTTTTTTTGGGGAATGAATAACTTCATTGACTTAAATGTGATTACACTCAGAGGCTATAATCTCCCCGACAGCCAAAGGAGGTGCAGAAAATAAATTAAAAGAGAAGGAGCCATTTTTGGCTTCCTGTGCTAAGACATGGGCAGCTTTGTTTGCACTAACGAACATATGAAACATAGACATAATCAATAGTACTCAATAGCTCCCTAAGATCAAAGAGTAGGAACCCCAACTCCGAACAATCCAAAATAGGATTTGAAATAGCCTTAACTAAATCTTGGCAATCCATCTCAACTTGTAGAGGCACAAAGTGATGGTTTTGAGCTAACTCAACACCGTGTAATAGCGCCAGCAATTCCCCATGCCTCGCCGAACCGATAACTGGGATAGTATGCCAAAATCCACCCAAATAGGACCCATTGAAATCTCGAAATATCCCACCAATTCCAGTGCAACCCGAGGTGTTATCATAAGCCGCATCCACATTTAATTTCACAAAGCCAACATGGGGTTTTTTCCAAGAATCAGTACAGATCTGCCCTATCTCCCTCCACAAGGTATGTGCAGCCTTGTATTCCTCCCACCAGCCCAAGGCCAAAGGTACAGCTTCTGCTGCTAGCTTGACATCACCATTCCACACTTTGGCATTCCGATTTTTCCAAGTTGCCCACACAATCATCAAAAGCGTTGCAAAGGTAGTTGGGAATTGGGAATAAGAGGAAACCAACCACTCCACAATACTATTTGCAGAAGCTGAGGATGGAATGTGAGCCATTTGAAGAAATGAAGTAGCATGGGTACAATCTAGTAACGCATGAAGGGGAATTCAACCTCTTCATCACAGAATGGGCATTGAGTATCAATAACAATACCTCGTTCGCTTAACCTACTCTGTGTCAGAAAAGTGTTTGATGTTGCCCTCCATACACAAATCTTCACCTTTCCTGGGACTGGAGCCATCCAGAGTTGTTGCCAAAGCAATGCACTAGGGTTTTGTGCATTTGTAGATTCTCCTAGCACCCTATCCCTTGCCAAGTGATAAGCAGACTTGACGGTAAAAATACCCTTCTTATCACCACTCCAAATCCACCGATCCACATGACCATGTGAACTCAGGGGCAATGCTAGATACAATCTTTTGAACAATTGAAGAAGGAAACAATTCAAAGAGTAAAGATTGATTCCACGTACCCGGAGAAGACATGAGATCAGAAACAAGGTGAACTCGTGAATTGTAGAACTGTTGTAGGTTCTCATTCAACAACCAAGGGTCATACCAGATATTAGTGGACCTACCATCTCCAATATGTTGTCTAATACTAGCCTACAATATATCCCGGCCTTGTAGTATACTGCACCAGGCATTGGATGGGGTGGTTCCCAAATCTGCTTCCCAGAAGTTGTAATTGGGAAAGTAAATAGCTTTCAGGAGTCTAGAGATTAAGGAAGTCGGATTCTGAAGTAGTCTCCAACCTTGTTTGGCCAACATAGCCAAATTGAAAGCGAATAAATGTCGAAAGCCCATACCACCCACAGCCTTAGGTTTACACAACTCATCCCAAGCACGCCAATGCATACCTTTCTTCACGTCGGTACCACCCCACCAAAATTGGGCACACAATTGGTGGTGCTCCTGAATCAGACTTTGAGGAAGAAGATAGCAGTTCATAGTATAAAGGGGCATAGCCTGTGCAATTACCTTTATTAAAAGCTCACGACCTGCTGCACTAAGGAGCTTGGACCTTCAACCTGTAAGTTTTTTGGACAGATTGTCCTTAATGTAGGCAAATGTCTCATATCTAGAGCGTCCCACAAGAGTTGCAATGCCTAGGTACTTGTCATGTTTTTCCACCAACTGCACACCGAGAGAATCTGCCATGGCCTGCCTCCTGTGAGGGAGGACACTGCCACTGAAAATCACATTACTCTTTTGAAGGTTGATCTGTTGGCTTGATGCTCGTTCATAAATGTTCAAGATGTTTCGGATCAGAGAGCAGTCCTGTGGGGAGGCATTAGAATATAACATACTATCGTCTGCGAACGAAAAGTGACTGATAGAAGGAGCCTCATCACACACCCGTAATCCCTTCCATTGACCACTGGTAACAGAATGAGAAATAAGGGCAGAGAGGCCTTCAACACAAAGCAGAAAGAGATAGGGAGAAATTGGGTCCCCCTGTCGTAGTCCCCGATGAGGCATAACAAAGCCTTTAGGGAGAAATATTTACCTTATTTGATTCAAAGAGTAAATGGACTATTAAAAAAATAAAATAAACTGCAATTAACAAGAAAAGATGCATGGACTACATCCACCTTTTATATAACAAAAGGGATTTGGATCGAAATACCTCAAGTCTAGCAACTTTTAGTGAAGATCTTATGCCATAGCGAGCCTTTTAACAGACTATTTCAGACGCAAAACATTCATTTTTCTAATGACAGTATCGTCCTTAAAATTCAAGGTTCGATAACGGTTTCCAATTTCAATTTCTCAGTTAGATAAATCAAATAATATATAAAAAATTAAAAAATTAAAAAAAAACCACGAGAACTCGGAACATATCAAGACTCCATCACCAATACATGGCGACACGATCTTTTATTTTAGTTTTCTCAATTCACTTGCCTATTACCTCTTTCATGAATAGTGAAATGGTAAAACGTACTACATATAAACAAATAAAAATAAAATAACATTTGGCACGATTTTTTTTTTTTTGAATCAAACCCAAAACCGGGTGCTAATATATTCATCTAAAGACATAATTGGCCGTCACATACCATTCTGCTGCCATCTACAGACAGACAAGAAGATAGTTGTAGTACGCACAGTGGTTCATAGAAGTAGACCCAATCATTAGACGTTCATTTACGCAAACATAGTAGGAATCTTCCTTTGGTACTACTCTAGAGACGCTAGAGTCACAATCGTGCACTCAAAGTGCATAGCTTCCTAACAAAAGAAATTACTGTAAATAGACTAAAATAAGTGGTGTGAAATTTGCACACCCAGTTTTGCAAACCGCATACCCTATTATTTTTTTTAATAATATTTCATCTCACTCAATTTTACACTTCCTAATATACCCTCAAAGTCAAAGTCGGATTTTCCTATTTCTTCTTTTTGGGTCTCTCTCTCTCCCCCCCTTTCTCCCTCCTCCAAAACCACGACTGCCCATAGATGAACAGTAAATTTGTGGCTGGGTTCCTAGGTTTATACACCCCCCCCCCCCCCCCCCCCCCCCCCAAAACCACCAAGTACCATCCCACTCTATATCTAACCCCTTCCACTCCCAGCCTCCATCTTCCTCTAGTTTTGAGGTTTTGGTTTTCCCATTTTAGGAGGGGTTAGGTTTGTCTGTAGCAATGGCCATGGTCAAGTTTGTTGTTGCCTTGATCCTATCACTCCTTGCAATCTCCACGCTGGGTTTAATCATTTCATCTAATAAATGAACAAAAACAAGCCCACACTGGGTTACTCTTTCTAGCTGTGAGGTTAAAGAACAGAGACCCATTTGCAGAGCATTGGAAGAAATCCAACAGCCATTAAAAGCGTTCTTGCTCAGTATTACTCATTCTTCAATTAATTCATGCATCTTCACTATCAACTTAATTAAAAATTCCAAATACCAAATGCTATGAACTAAATTTGATGATGCAGGACTGTCTATTGGGTGCCGTACTCAGAAGCATACTCACCGAAATCCGACGAAGCATCTACAATCCATTTCTGGTACCAAACTTGAATCCGACCCATTGGCGGTGTTCTTATTGTTCGGTGTGGGTGAGATTGGTGAGAGCGAGGGGGCGGTCGATGTTGACCAGGAACAGAGATCTGATTTTGGAGTGGAAATCGAGTATCGGAGATATGCAATTCTTCAGCTCCTAATGGAAAGCTCCGGCCGACAGAGATTGAGGTGGACTCGATTTATGGAGTGTTTTTTTTTTTTTTTGGGGGGGGGGGGGGGGGGGGGTGAGGGAGACCTAAAAAGAAGAAAAAGGACAATCTGACTTTGACTTTGAGGGTATATTAGGAAGTGTAAAATTGAGTGAGATGAAATATTATTAAAAAAATAATTAGGGTGTGCGGTTTGCAAAACTGGGTGTGCAAATTTCACACCCCTAAAATAAAAACATAGGATAGGCCTAAAGGTAAAACCCAACCCAAACTTTAGGCCCAATAGACAGCCCAAGGAAGAGTTCTACCCAATCTTCTCTCAGCCCGGCTTAGCCCAGGCCCAGTCTTTATCTGCATCCTCACTGCCACACATCACAGCTCCGATAGAGCTCTGCCCCGACCTACTTCGCAATCAACATCGCTCCGACTTGCGCCGTCACAATCCATTTCGCCTCTACACCAGCCGCCACGAGACAACATCCCGGCCCATTGACCAGCGTCCCACGACCTATGCAGTCGTCGCATCAAAACCACGATGCCGCCGATCCACACAGGTCGGCCCTGGGTATAGGCTCAGCAGGCCTGTGCCTATGGCCCCCCAAGTTCATGGGCCCCAAGATTTAAGTTTACTCTCATATATATGTTAAAGAAAAAAATTGATTATACTCACTATTGAGCTTCAGTAACTTTGCTTAATAGATTAATGTTTAGTAGTAGGTTTCAGTTGTTTCTGATTGGGCTTGTCCCATCTATTGTCTCAGGTTGTGGGCTTTGGTTTTTCCTATGTTCTTCTTCTTCTTGTTCTTCTTTTTTTTTCTTTTTCAAAAGGTTTTTCTAATGTGATGTTAATGAATGATTTTATTGTTCAAAAGAAAAATGATTTTATATTTCCTTAACAAAGCAACTGTCATGTTCTCAATGAGCGATTATGGTGAAACTCTTTCAATTATTATTCAAGCCTCTCTCAATTAATGTCAAGTATTTTATTCTCCATAGAAAGGTAATTTAGGATTTAGGTAATTTGATTATCATTCTCATCACACCAACCCAACTGCAATTAGTTAGTAACAATTTACATATTTACTTAAATTCATATATAATTTTGTTAAACTACATTGTGACTGCTAAGTATATTGTTATATTACAGTTTTTGAAAGGAAAAGAAAAATCTTAAGGACATACATGAAGGTCAGGAGCCCCATTTATTTTGTTCGCCTAGAGCCTGAGAAATCTCAGGGCCAGCCCTGGATCCACGCCACTATTGACGAGACTCTCCTATTCTGTTCAGCACGACAACACGCCTCAGAGACGT
Organism: Rosa lucieae; assembly: GCA_024704745.1. Lineage (NCBI taxonomy): Eukaryota > Viridiplantae > Streptophyta > Magnoliopsida > Rosales > Rosaceae > Rosa > Rosa lucieae. Next base: position 21,068,132 of record CM045494.1, on the reverse strand, counting down.
CCACCAAGACCAGTTGCGGAAAAGCCAACCTGCAAAACCTTAAGCAGATTCCCAACCAAGAGCTTCCTCGACAATAGCATCAGTACCCGTCTGGCGGGCTGGCAGCAACCTAAAAACGTCAGAGAGACTGGGGCTAGCCCAAACGTCAAGCCGCCGCAAGACAAGAGTAATTTCCGATCAAAAAGATCCGCCGGCTTTAGGGTTTCTCAAAGAGAGAGAAGTTTGAGAGGCCACTCCACTCTTTTGGAAAAAGTATCCTTTGGCACGATCATTTGGTTTTGTGGCAGACATGAATAATAATTTGAATATCCTGAGTCAATCCAAAGACGATATGTTATTGTGTAATAAAAATAAAATAAAAGGAAAATGTAACTCGTCCTGTATATAGAAAAGATAGAGTACATACTACATAGAAATATATAAGAGATCGAAAATATTATCCGTGTAGATTTAGTACTCTTTTCACTCTCGAGCTCCTTTGTTTGTTCTTTTGCTTTTCATTTTCAGCTCTATATGATGGATGGTGCAAATTGGAATCCTTATCAACTGATATAGACGATAATTTGCTGTGAAAAATCTGAATTATACAAGTCGATCGGTCCAAATAACTAAGTGGCAACTTTGCTTCCTTCATAACAATTGTAATACTGTGGCACTCTTGATATGGTTTTTAAAACCAGTTTTCTAGTAGCTTACTAGTTTAAACTTTGTTTTAGAAAATAGTAGCTACGGCACATTGCAGAGATTCCCAATTTCCTAGTGTTATGTCCTAGACTCATGGAATTAATTTTCCACCAGAATTAATTCAACAGAACGAGAAAGGATGTGCCCTCTTTTAATTTCCACCAGAATCAATTTACGTTTGGAAAATGTGGGGAGGAGAGAGATCTTTTTGACGGTTTCGCAGGAGAGAATAACGATTTGTTTTGTTAGTGTTTTGTGTGGTTAATGCATGATTTTATTTTCTTTTTCACTACATGATGTTATCATTTTTGGTAAATAATTGTTATTATTGTTTTGTTCAATCACGCTGAACCTAACAAGGGTGAGCTACTTCAGAGACAATCCCGGACAGTTTGAATGGTTTAGAATATCGCAATGAATAGTATAAAAGGGAAGAGGTTGGGGACCCTTTAAGGAAACAAAGAAGAAGAAGATCTCCCAATCTTCTTCCCATGTCCTAAGAATAAAATAGGGATAGGAATTTAGGGATAAAGAAAAAGAAACAGAAAAAAGATTTATTGCGTTTGGAAAGGGTTGACTTGCAGAGCCAGAGAGATGGGTTCCATGACCATGAAATTGCTGCTGTTGTGCCTCTCGATTGGCGTAATCTCAGTTGTTCATGGTGAGGATCCTTACCTTTTCTTCACATGGAATGTAACCTATGGAACCATCTCTCCCCTAGGAGTCCCCCAACAAGGCATTCTCATCAACGGCGAGTTTCCGGGACCTAACATTAACTCCACCACCAACAACAACATCGTCATCAATGTCTTCAACAACCTTGATGAACCATTGATGTTCACATGGAATGGAATCCAACAGAAGAAGAATTCATGGCAAGATGGAACACCAGGGACTATGTGCCCTATTCCTCCTGGTAAGAACTACACGTACCACTTCCAAGTGAAGGACCAGATTGGAAGCTATTTCTACTATCCCATCACCGCCATGCACAGAGCAGGTGGTGCCTTTGGTGGCCTCCGCATTAACAGTCGTCTCTTGATCCCAGTTCCATATGCTGATCCCGAGGATGACTACACCGTCCTCATCGGCGACTGGTACACCAAAAGCCACAGCAGTCTCAGGAAACAATTGGACATGGGTCGCTCCATGGGAAGGCCAGACGGTGTCCTCATTAATGGCAAGAACGCAAAGGGAGATGGCACTGATGAGCCCCTCTTCAACATGACGCCCGGAAAGACCTACAAGTTCAGAGTCTGCAATGTTGGTCTGAAGAACTCGCTCAACTTCAGGATCCAAGGCCACACAATGAACCTTGTTGAGATGGAAGGCTCTCACGTCGTCCAGAACATATACGAGTCTCTTGATGTGCATCTCGGGCAATGCTTTTCGGCGCTTGTCACGGCTGACAAAGAACCTATGGACTACTACATGGTGGCTGACACCCGCTTCACCAAGACTATGCTCACTGGTTTAGGCATTATCCGATACACCAACGGCAAGGGTCCTGCAAGCCCCGAACTCCCTTCGCCTCCTGTGGGATTGGCTTGGTCTCTCAACCAAGCCCGCTCCTTCAGATGGAACCTCACTGCCAGTGCTGCCAGGCCTAACCCTCAAGGCTCCTATCACTATGGTGCCATCAACATCACCCGCACCATCAAGCTCGTCAACTCTGCCCGCAAGGTTGATGGCAAGCTGCGTTATGCCATAAATGGAGTCTCCCACATTGACACTGAAACTCCACTCAAGTATGCCCAGTACTTTGGAGTTGCGGACAAGGTCTTCAAGTACGACATCATCAAGGACGAGCCCTCAGCCGAAGCAGAAGACAAGATCACCTTAGCACCTAATGTTGTCAACCAAACCTACCGGGACTTTGTGGAGATTATCTTTGAGAACCACGAGAAGAGCATTCAGTCATGGCATCTGGATGGATTCGCTTTCTTTCCCACTGCCATTGAATTTGGGAGGTGGGAACCAGAGAAGAGAAGGAACTACAACCTTCTTGACGCCATAAGCCGACACACCGTCCACGTGTATCCCGGCTCATGGGCCGCCATTATGTTGACATTCGACAACGCTGGAATGTGGAACTTGAGGTCAGCACAGCCGGAGAGGGCGTACCTAGGACAACAGCTCTACCTGAGTGTTGAAAATGTCGCACGCTCTCTGAGGGACGAGTACATGCTACTAGACCAGACACCTCTCTGTGGCATCGTCAAGGGTCTCCCTCAACCCCCTCCATACGGCCCTTAAAGTATCTATACGTGTATATAGAGGAGCAGTCATCATCTAGACAATGGAGTGGTTGATAGATCTGTATATCAACCCTTTCCAAACTGCAATAAATTCGAACTTCTATCTAATCCCCGTATCTTTATTTATTTATTTATTTATTATTATTTAAGTAAGCGTGGTACCTTTATCTTGTGTTTCTGAATTACAATTTTCAAACCAGTCATCTAGGCAATGTCATTGAACAGATCAAAATTAGTTATATTTTGTTTCTGCAACGTACTTGCATTTATATTCACTTGACAGAATATATCCTGGGAAGGTCAGCAATTCATCTGTATACTCGCACATTTGGGTTCACCATGCTTGACAATTACAAGAATACGAAATTATAAACAGGTTGGACCATTCCCTATCACTTTTAAACCATTCCCTGTCATTTCAAGCATACAAGACCAAAAACTAGACCACTAGTAAAATCATAAAGTAACCAGTGAGATGGACAAAACTACAGATTCATATTCACTGCAACGTAACTGCTGAAAACGGAATTTGGACTGTTGGTATGGAACTTAATAACTAAGAAATGAAGAATAGATATTGGAAAAGTAGCTGAAAAGTAACATCATGTGGTCGCTCAGAGAAATAAATCAATAGAAAAATAGACAGATTTGATGGCACAAAGGACATTTGAAAACTAAGGAGACATCTAAGCTAATATTTTAGTACTTTATAAATTAAGGAAGTTGCTAAACTCTTCCCGAAAAGTGAAATGGGTAAAAGAAATGAATCACATATCATAAATCATAAATTTAAAAAAAAAATCAATAAATAAGCATAAGCGTGAGAAGGAACTACAGTCACCTGTGCTCTGGTTCAAACAATAGAACAAGAATCCCCACCAAGTGTTTGAAAGGAACAAAAAAATAAAAATAAACACGCAAAGCAAACCTGTTTCAGGCTATCACGTGGACATAGATTAAATGATAAAATCTTTAGTTCGGTGCATCAATACTTCTGTATCTAAATATCTCAACACCCAAGTAATCAAGAGGACCATGAACAGCAACGTGAGGCTTTCCAACTTTCACAGAGACAGCAGATATCTGGGGATAGTTTTTCAGAGTTGTAGATGCAATGAGTTCAGCAACAGACTCCAGAAGATTATGAGGTGGCCCTTCTACAACCTCTTTTACAATGCTGTGGTATACAAATTTAAATCATCAAAACATATCCAATAACAATATGAGAAAACCTTCATTGGCCCATAAAATGAGAAGCATATTGTATCAAGTTTTTGTTTTGGGCATACAACTTACTGGTGCCTAGCTCCACAGGTGTACTTCAATTTTACATATTTGACAAGCAACTATGAGTAATCATAATGTATTTATTAGACTAGAGCACAGCCACTGAATTAAAACAGAATTTATTAAAGAAAGACATAAGTTTTTCAAAGCCATATCAAACTGAGGTAATTATTTGACAACAATGTGAAAATGCTGAATTACAGCAATTGACTAGAACACCAATATATGGGCTTCCAAGATAAAGGAAATGTAGAAGATGATGCGCAATTACTGACCGATAAATTTCGGTGTAGCTAATGGTGTCTGACAACTGATCAGATCTTCCGGCCACCCGAAGATCCATCCAAGCATCAACATCTATCAGAAACTTCTGACCCAACTTCCTTTCTTCTGGCTTCACCCCATGGAAACCATGGAACTTCAAACCCCTTAGTACAAGCTTATCTCCCCCTCTAATTGCAGCATCTTCATGTGCTGTTCCTGATGAAAATCAATTCTTATTATCTCTAAATGGCTGAAAAGAATAACACAAAGCATTAAAAAAACACACACACACATGGAAAGGAGACTATTCTCTTAAACCATATACAAAGCCAAATAACAACATTGCTGGGCAAAATTGACTTTGCTTGGTAAGTTATAAACTCCTAAACCCCAATTGAATTCTAGGATAGATAAAAAATTCCACAACCAACCATGGTCTAAACTCAAATAGAGCTAATATCATCCCAAGTACAAAGATTTCAGAACCCATTACCTAGTTGTAAATACCCAACAGAAAGAAAAAAAAGGTTTCTGGATTACATCTTTGTCACTTTAACAAAGGTTCGATAATAAACTGTAACTAGTTACGACTTACGAGCAGAGTTCACTTACCAGTCACAGAAGCAGCCATTGGTATTATACTGAGACCTGCAAGAAGGGCTTACAGCAAAGCTTGATTTTGGAGAACTCACTAAATTGAGTAGACCCAGAACAAAATCTGAGGACCAAACAAGAAGAGTGATTCAGAAACCAAATTTACAGATAGATGCAAAAATTTAAAAAAATCCCACGTTCGATCAATTCTTGGATTATTTCATGGTAAGTATAGAACTCAACTGAACCTGAAAGCCGGACAAGTAGTCGGAGAGAATAAGTAGACAACACCGCCAATTCTGGAGAGTGAGTGTTTACAACTATCGCTGCCCCGTTATCACGACCACCCTTCTTTTCGAATTATATAAGGTTCCACTTGGATGATATAAGATTTAAAAGGAAAAATTTGAATTTTCGGTATTTTTTTTCTTTTCTTCTTTTTTGTTTTTTTTTGTAAGTGTAAGAGGCACAATCATTATTTGCTAACAGTAGTATTCACACGATCAGTTAGTGACCAAAGAAAATATGCCACTAGTCTTGTAAATCTATGTTAGTCTTCAATTTAAATTTTCGATAATCTTTTTTTTGTTTTTTGAGACTTTAAAATAAACTTAAGAAGATTCTCATTTTTCAGAGTTAATTCACCTTCATCAAACTAAGAACACAAATTACTTATCGCAGCCTGAGCATATGTATAATGACCGAGGGTTCTTCATTTTCTAGATCACCCCAAAAGAACTTAGCTTGATGAACACTAGATTCTACCAAAGTAGAATCCACATTATTAGTGTCAAAGTACAGTGTTATTGCGCTTTCCAAATGTCTCTTCCTCATCTGAAAAAATGCCCAGAACTCCGAATACCTAAAGGATGAGCCTGATACATTCAAACACCTATGGCAAACAGACCGGAAAAACCTCAGTACTAAAGAGTTGAGATAGCAACCGGAAAAACCTCTCATCTCGGTCGAGAACTTAACAAAATTTTGATCGGAAAAACAAAAAAACAAAGTGCAATGAGATTGGTGGAGACCCCAGTCAAACACCAACTCAAATGCGGTATCATTAAAGTGACAGACAATAGGCACCAGTACAAATACCAATAGAAAGGAAAGACACATCTACTGCAATTGATGTAATTTCAATGTTTTTCTGTATGAAAAATATATACATCTAAAACAAAAACCAAAGAAGTGATGCTGTCTTCCCCTTCTCGAAGCATCTCTTTGCCGCTTCTCCTACTGCTACTATGACCCTTTCTAAAAATGCTATTATGGCTCACTCACTGACACCAAATGCTGTACAACATGAACCATTTGTGTTCCTTCTCTACATCTCTCCTCTAAGCAGGGTGTTGTTCCTCTGCTGTTTCCCAATCATTAATGAACTATACAATTGTGATATGTCTATACATCTTGTACTCTTCGGTAGAAAAGAACATATGCTGCCGAAGTCTTAATCCTCTCCACATTAACAGCAGAAACTCTGTCATCATCAAACTCATACCATGAACCCTTACCGAGCTGCATGGGAATAAGGTGGTTAGAAAATCCATGTCATCCAGAGGGTCCATGAAGAGAAGAAAAGCAAACATTTTATAGTAAAAAGGCACTCCACAATCCTGCTAATCAGGTCTGAGAAAAAGTAACAGCTACAAGACAAGTGAGTGTTTCTGTTTTAAGGTTCGAAAAGTTTCAACCAGCTGTGATATATTTCTTTCTCATTTAGAAAAAAAAATTACATTTCTTTAATCTGAAACCTACAGCTCCAAAAACTGAAACTTAAAAATTGGATACATATATTATGTTACCACGCCTTAAACTATATTTGCAGTCCAAGTTTCATGACAGTATTCAATTCACAAAAGGTACTTCCAACAATAGATTAAACAACACTTACATGAACAAATGCCGTATAGTGACCACCACCCAAGCCACCATAGTGATTACTGATTGCGTACAACATGTATCGACTGGATAACTGGTTACTGCGGTGGGTAATGTATGTTGAGATGTCCATATCATAAATGGGAAAATCAACTAATGTTTCTAGCTTGTTCTTAAAATAATGGTCATACGAGAATCTTTTCAGATGAATAACCAATATCTCAGGCAATCTCCAAAGATCTAACTTTTTGCTGGCTTGCCGAGGAGTCTTGCAGCTAGGGCAAAACCTGTAATATAATTGCAAAATCAGTATTAAATAGGCACCAGGAAACTGCAATTCATCATTACAATAATACCAATAAGAACAAAATTAACATTAAAAAAATAGAAAACAAGAACAAAAACACTCACACAAAAAAAAAAAAAAAACTTCATAAAAATAATTTCATAATTCAATAAGACATATGACATTTTTGTGCTTGTGATTTCAAATGAACAGACACTAACCACATGTCTTCAGGTCCTAGAGGTTCTTCCTTCAGAAAGGCCTCAAGGCATTTGTACAGGGAAACAGATTCTTCACTACTCGTGAAAATGTTGAAGACCTCAGGCAAAGAGTTTAGAAGGCGTGTATCATACTTGTTAATCATCTCATCTGTCCATAAAACAATCACCTCCAGTATCTTAGGCCTTGGTATCACAGGCAACCGTGAGACCTCTATCAGCTGATTCAACTCTATTTCCTTTCTTGTATCTGCTAAGTAAAATTTGAAGTCAGTATCCAACAGCACTTCACCCATTGTTCCCCTGTCTGTGTCAGAATCATTATCCCAAACTGTAGTACTGTCATCCTCCTTGTTAGTGTCTTCATTAGCACAGTTTCCAGAATCATCATCAAAAACATCTGATATATCTCCATCAGGCTTCAAGAATGGATTTAAATTATTTAGGAATTCGTTGCGAATATCAGATCCATAACAAGGATCAGACACCCTTGCTAAAAGTGGGATACCAATTGTGTCTTGATTATAGTAATACCTGATCGCAGACGGAAAAAAGTATTTAGTAGTTTAAAGAAAAATAATAACAAAAACAATAACAAATCCTAGAAACAATGACAAAATAACAAAATTTTCATTACTGAAAACATAAACATGCAAACACTACTTGATCTTTTCAAGAGATCACAACTGGGAAAAAGGGAATAAAAGATATAATTCATAATCAACAGACGATGGTCAAAGTCTATCTAAAGTAAACACCAATTTACCGAATGTGTTATGAGATTATTGCATTTTTTGCCAGAGCCATGTACTTACAAATAAAGTGCTATTGGAGCCTGTATTATTATGTAGCAACCAAAAAAAAAAAAAACCTTCAACATCCCTTTAGCATGCTAAAGGAAAAATGAAAACAATACGCAAAAGGTATTTACAACCTAAAATGCAGAATAAGAAACAAAGACTTGCGAATTAAATACGAACATTCAAGAGGATAAATCAAAAGAAACCGAAGGAAAGGAAGCACAAAAAAAAACACACACACACACAAAACAAAGGAGATAATTGCAACAATTTTGAAGCTCAAAAACCTTTTAAAGGTCATAATCAAGTTGACTGATTTAACTGTGGGATGCAATTCTCATTACCATATGACATTTATCTTGAAGAATATAAAACATTAATAGAACACTCTGAACAATTACTACCCTTTTACTACAGCACAAATAGGTGAAAAGAATACTTCACCTAACATCAGCTAATAAATTTTTTTTAATGAAGCCGTCTATATAGCACCATACAAAATCACTGACATTGTTCATGGAGTTAAACGTACACAAACTGATTTTGAAGAATAGGCTGAACCGACAAATAGGGTATATTTTGTACTAAACGTATATTCTAGTCAGCTGTAAGAAACAGCTTCTATTATTTTGCATCCACGTCATGTGTCTTTCCCTGCCTAAATTGCATTAGATCCTTAAATAGAAGAAAATATCTTTTCTTTATCAGACATAGTACCTTGAGTACATGTAAATGTAAAGAGGATATCGCATTGAACATCTCCCACTCCCAAAATACCCCCAGCTAATTTGTAATCCCACAGATTCTTTAGGTCGCTCATTTATTTCAATAATATTTTTGGTTAGGCACAGTATAGGAGGGAAGGAGAAAAGCAAATTAACTAATCACAGCATGAAAATTTAAAGCAGTATCACTCTTTTGAATTTTGTATAAAGAAGTGATGATTTATTTCAGAAATCAACTAAAACTTACTTTCCCTTCTCCTGATGAAGAAACACAACCAAGTGCGATCGCTCAAAATCTTTTGGTAAGCGATAAGCAACCAGTTTGTCAGCGTCTCTAACAAAGGCTAATGAATCAGATGGATCCTCCAATAGACGAAATATGCGACACTGGTATATCTACAAACAAAGAGGTCAAAGCATTAGCAATTGGCAAAATCTAAGATGTGAACAGAATGTGAGAGGTGAAAGCACAAAAAGCCAAATGATTTTCGAAAGGCAAACAATGCAGACAGGATCACGACTGCCACATGACAAGTATAACTGTCATGCATCCCATCCATACAGACATACAATTGTCATTCCACCCGCCCCAACGACATGCAACAGAGAACATTCAGTAAATACCTCAGCCACCAACAGGGTTTCATCATCTCTTAGAGAACAGGCAATTCTTAAGGCTTCAGTAAGATCCACGAGCTTCCCACTCTTTGGCACTGTTACAGTAAATGTAGTAGGCAACGCAGCACCATCTGTGCTTAAAACCGTCAAAGTCATACTCCGCATTGTTGTAGAAGGTAATGGCAGTGATAGATACATAAATGGGTCAAATGTAATGGACACCTTGTTGCAATCGGGGCAAACCAATTTTGACCGGTATTGACCCTACAATGAAAATGAATTTGATCCACCGAACTTAATTGGTAGAAATTTAATGTCAAAATGAAAAAGCATTTAAACAAGAAAACTTACCTGGTATGCATTAACAATAATGGAATCATTGCGAGCAAGGTGATTCCGCCAATATTCTTCCGCCACTTCTTCATCTGGACGGCCCTCTGCATCTCTAGCTTCAAAATATGGCTTGCATTTCACACGATTTAGATCTTCATGGAGACCATCCAGCAAAAAAGCAAGAAGTTCCTAAATGAAACACTTCACCAAATTACAATGACGAACTTATTTACCACACCAAACAAAAGTAAATAAATGTACCTAGGAACTACAGATAACCAAAATTACTCACTATTCACTAACCTGGGAATCATGTTGATTATAGCCACTGAATTGAGGAGCAAAACTGGCAAGTTTTTGCTTGAACATTCTTGGAGCCACTGGCCTTGCGCCTGGAGCCCATAACCTCCTCAATAATTCTCCAAATGCAAAAGCAAGCTCTCCCTGAAATTGAGGATTTAGTATCATGGAATCAACAAAATTAAAGATTTCACTATTTAAAATGGAAACTAAGAAAGCTTCATTCAATTACATACTTTCATTCCCAATGGGTTCTGATAGTTCATGTCCTTCCGGTAATCTCCTAGAAAATAGTCAACAAGCTTTGGAGTGTGCACCAAACATTGGATTGCACTGTTCATAAAACAAGTATTCCCAAGATTCTTTATACCAGTTAAGCCTAAAGAACCAACTCCTCTATACATAACAGCACTTCGCCAGGAGTTGCTTGAGTTTAAGTAGGGATTGACGTAGTAAATGTTCCCATTCATTTTAGAAGAGCCACCACTAATACAACCATCAATACTGAAGTGGTTTTCAGCCATGTCATCACTCCTCCAACCTCTGACCTCTGAAAATCCATGAAGATGCAATTCCAGGACAATCTGCAAAGAAAGCATGAAAATAAGGTATGTGGCTGAGCTTAGGAGTTTAGTCTGCCATAGAGATATATGTCTATATCTAAAATGCACAATGCGCATTCAAAATTAAGTTGCTTAGACATTTGTAATATAAAAATCTGCATTCTTCTATACTATGCCTCCGGTCCTTTTGAAAATCATTCAAGAATTCATGATTCAACTAGGAAGAAGATCACCGACTTTGAGGAACCTTCAAGTGCTGAAGTTAAGGTTTTATTCATGAAGCATAATTTACATAAACTTGCCAAGACGGTTGTTATACAAGCACAATTTGATATTCTGTTTTCGTCTGAATTCAAATCCACCTGATTTGGTTACCCCTCTAAAGCTAAAGATATTGATAAAACAGACAGTTATTAACAATTCATACAAGCTACTCAGTGTTGCTCAATGCAGATATGCATGGTGCTGAACTTCAAGAATGACCTACTTCATATTATAATAGCAATCACCAGCATAACCTTCAATAAAAATCTGATAGGATGCCTAATTTCACAATAAAGCAGACTGAGTTAAGAAGTCATAGGCCTAAAGAAGTACAATGAGATAAAAACTGCTATTCATCGTATTGTGATATAAATAGTAAAAGTGACCATCACAGAAAGGCATGTTGTGCTTTAATTCTCCCTTCTATCTGAATCCAGTCCCCTTAACAGTGTGAGGCACAACATGCCGGAACAACTTTTGGCCATCTCTGGTCAGTGTTTCCCAAGAGCATTTTATGCCTTGTAACAGTGATCTTCCTACGAGAAGATGCTTCAGTGCCAGACGGAAAGGGTAAAAAACAAAGGAACCAAAAACCAAAAATAAGATTCACCGGCATAGGTGACAAGAAATTCTCTGATTTGACAAGGTACAGCTAAAACTAAAGGGTAACTCAATTTACATCCTAATGCTCACAGACACTTACAAGTAAAAGTAAAAATATTACCAAATGTAAAAGTTGGTTTTCTTCTTCATTCATCCTTCCCTCTATATGGAAGACCTCATAGACACAAGTGTTATTCATCTATTCAAATTCACATTATATTTCAACAACCTAACATTTCTTGTCGCCACTTGCTGGTGAAAGTAAAGACAAGATTAGAAAGGAAAAAAAACAAAAAAGGCATATAAAATTGATTCACCTCTTTGTTCAGTTGTCCAGGAATGTCATTTGGCAAACTAATTCTGTCATTCATGAAAAATTGGGTTGTCTGCCCTGAGAAGTCCCAAATATGCAACTGTCCAATCAATTCATGAACAAGTGAATATCAACACATAAAACAATTGTACATAATGCTGTTTAGAATATTTGTAAATGGTTATTGTCAATTCACTCACTGGCTCGGGCTCTGAACTGAAAATAATGCAGGCTCTCTTGAAAGAATCAACCGCATTATCCTGAAAATTGCACTCTATAGTCAGATAGGATAAGAAACCGATCTAAAATTAAAGAAACAGATGTGGTTTGAGCTATTAAGCAAGGACACATAAGATATAACATTCAAGGAATAATCCACCAATCATACACGTCGTCACTATTTCCTAATAATTACAACTTGTATGCTAGAGATAAATCCTTGCATTTTTGGGTGACTGAGCAGAGAATAATAAATACTCTGTTGCTTAAGCCACTATACCTATCGATACATTGCCTAGTTGCATAGACTTTACCCAACTACCACTGCGCTAGTACATCCTAATGCGAACTATTGCTGCTGACTGCACTGAACAGCATTACTATTTCATCCCAGAGTAATTTGACCCAAGCACAGAAACTTATCATATGCATTTTTCAGCAAGAAGCATATTCATGTCACAAGTATAGTGTTATAAGAAAATAAAGAGAAATTTAACAGTCCAAATTTCAGTAGGATCACAATGTCACACCAACCATACAGCATACAACACTTTACATCAAAAGAAGTAACTACTCATGCTTCAAGTCCAACTGCAATAAGTCAAACTATCGATCAAAATTATTATGTTGCCACTTATTGTTTCTGTATTTCTTAACCTGACTCCTCTTACCCAATATGACATTTCTTCCAGTAGGATTGTACCATCCCCATAAAACTATATTCACCAAGTTTCCACCAAATATCACAGAACCATTCCAATCAGATATCTAATTCTTGTATTAAATTAAATTAGGAACAGTGCATATGAAGGATTTAGACCCTTTGCATATCTATCATATCAAGAGCACCAATAATTTCACTTTCGAAGTTTCTATTATGCTCAGCCGAATCTAGAGTATTATTCTCCCAGACATTTATATGTCAACAACTGCAGCAATCCATATAATCAAATTAAGATCCAAAACTATCCCACTTCCATAACTAATTATCAGAATTCATCTATTACAGAACTATAACGAGAGCAAAGGGTTACAGAATAGGGTTCAATAATAAAACTAACCTTTTGGCTGATCTTTACAACCAATGAATTTGTTTCCCAGGAAACAAAGAGCCTAATTTGTAAAGAAAAGACATCCTTTAAAAACTCTTCGTCACCAAAGAAGCTCACATTATCCATTGCTGCTGTATTAAAATCATAATGCCTACAAGAAGAGAAGACTAATAAATGCCACTACAAGGTAGGCCAGGCCACTCCATAATAGAGATTACATGACAACAGTGGTGCACAAATAGACACAAGGGGGCCGGAAGAGAAAGCAGCCATCACATAAAAACTATTAAGTCATGTATATATGAATAGAAATCAACTTTTCAAGACACTTCAAGTGGTGGAAACAAGAAAGCTCCGCCAACTATTATTACACCCAAGGTTTCCCGTTGTTGCCGTTTTACAATACAGCAATCAAGGCAGGCAATTCAAATAAATTACGGAAAAATTAAACAGCTTAGCTCTTGCTGAAAATGTTGCTTACCATATTCATCGCATTGGAGAGTGCAAATGTAATGGAATCCAGACAAGTAAACAAACAGTTAAGACTTATACCAGAGCAATGTACTAGTCTCTCCAACTTCTAAACCCTAAAAATCTAAAGCGTGCCCTAATCAAGCAATTATAAGTTAAGAGATACCAGAATTAGGAACAAATTAATAGAAGAAAGTTTCCTAACCGTATGAGTGCGCGGCACCATGTCGCTTCAGGGACCAAGGCATACTCGCGACCTGAAAACCCTTCTTCAGCAGAGTCCCTCTTCCTCAAACTCAACACAATTTCCGAGCCGGAGTCGTCTTCCTCCGGCGAAGTGCTGTACAATACCCCTTCGCCACGATCATCGTCTTCGGTCCCAACCTCCTTCCACCACCTGAAATCCAAAGCAATGCGAACAAGAAATCAAATCCCACGGCCATTCAAATAAGAACACGGCCAAGTCAGAGACGAGTCTCTCTCTGCGTTACCTGTAGGGAACGAGGTAGACCTTATCGACGGCATTGTCGGAAACGTCGTCGTCGTCGTCGTAGTCGTGGAGCAGGCGGGGGCGCTGGGCGCGGTTGCGGGACTGGAGGTCGAAGTCCCAGCCGTCGTTGTCGCCGTCGGCAGAGGCGAAGGGGAAGGGGTCGTCCATGGCGAAGAAGAACAAGAAGAAGAAGAAGAGGGCTAGGGTTTTGGAGGCGAGGGCGCGTGCGAGGGACTTGCAGAGGTGGAGCGTGGAGACGGAGAGAGTGGCCAAGAGCTGCTTAGGAGGAGAGAGAAACCGGGTTGGATTGTACAGAAGAAGGAGAAGACACAGACGGAGCTTTTCCGAGAGTTGGGTCATAATAATACCCACTACCACTTTTCGGTAGGGACCCTATGCTTTTTCAACTTTTCTTCCCTCTCTGTCCTTTTTGGTAATTTCCCCACTTTCTAACTTTCAGGGACCCACTCAATTTCTTTCAAGTTCGCAACAAAGTCAAATCGATATTTTTAAAAAAAAAGTCAAATAGATCGGGTCGGCCCACTCCGTTTTGCTTAGGGTGGGCAAGTAATGTCATATTTTCAGTCTCTCAAAGCGTCAATTCATTCATTTATGTCGATAATGATATGGAACATATTGATACAAAATTGAGGGTTTTTCTAAAAATATCCAGTAAAAATCTTTTTGCACCCAGTAACATAGTTTTTACTCCTTAGTTCCTATACTACCCTTTTTTTAATAAACTGAAAATAGAAAAACAAAAGCAACAATAATAGTCACTGCACCTACACTCTCTTAATCAAAAGAACTGCACATGCCCTCTCCATCGAAAAAAAATTGCCTCCGACACCTTGTACCTCTTCATCCTTTTTTATTCTTCTTCTTCTATCGCTATATTCCCTTCTTCTTTTCGGTTTTCTTTTTTTCTCTAATCTTGGAGATCTAGATTAAGCAATCTAAGTTTTAAAACCAGCAACTTGCTTGCTCCACTTCTATCTCTCACCTCTCATTTTTAATTTCATAGTTTCATATATTGTTATTGATTCATTTTTCTAACTGAATTAATCACATATATGTATATCTTGTATGTCCAAACTAATGTTAACAACGACATAAGTAAAATTTCATACGAAAAACCAGTTTCACCTGAGAAAGAAAGAAAGAAAAAAGCAAAAAAAAAAAAAATAGAAGCAACAGCAGCAAAAATAGAAACCTCTGTACGAGGCCTTGAAGAAAATAAAACAAGATTCTCCCCCTCCTTCAATGAAGAAGTTTTTGAGACTCTCAAATTGAGAGTGTGATAGCAGTTAGCCAATGAGAAATATGGGGAGGAAGAGACAGACTCACGATGGCGGGGTGTAGGTTTTTCTCTTCTTTTTCTGTTTTTTTTTTTTAATTTAAATAAGGGGTAAAAATGGAAAATTAAGAACAATAATTGTGTTGCTGGGTACACTAAGAACTTTGCTGGGTACAAATAGCAACACCCCAAAATTGATGGCATGTTTACTTGTTTGGAATAGAAAAAAATCATGAATATGAGACAAGTGAAATGGGAGAATAAAGGAGTCGGTCTTGATTATAGAGGTTTTGATTCCTAAACTCATCTCCCCCCCCCCCCCTCCCCTCCCCTCCCCCTTCACAATCAAATTCTTGATCATTAGGAATCGATTTCTGACAAGAATGTGGGATCTACACTCATTCTGATTTTCTTTTATGTGTTAGTAAACGCATAAATACTTTTTATCCGAAATCATTCCCTCCATTTTCATTCACATTCCTAATAAATAAACGTGCTCTAAATGCGTGGTTTAATCAAGACCCTTTGATCCAAGACCCTTGGAGTTCTAGAATGGTGGTTTTTGAGTCTTTAAGATTCTAGTCTTTTGGTTTTCTACCGTATATAGAATTAACTACAGTATTAATTATATTTTAACTACGTCTTTAGAGTGGCTATTAAATAGCTTTTGAATAAGAGATTTTTCATTGGAAGGGAGAGCACCCGTCATAGTTTTCTGTATTCGAATTCTGTTACTTGTATAATATTGCAACACTTGTCCTCTCGCTAATAGAAAGTTGAATAATTTTTCATTTAAGAGAATAAAATAAATAAATTTAAGTTATATGTTTGTGTGACTTAGCCTATTTGTTATGCTTTTGGCATAGTTAGTAGGCTCACTTTGAATATGTGAGCATTGAATTGTAATAATGAGTGGTGCTAGTATATCACTAGTCTTACTTACTGTTTGTTGACAGTAAAATGTATGTATTCGTGTCATTCTGGCTTTTGTAGTTAATATCTTTTGTAATTAATTGAAATCTATTATTATTGATTAAAAAAAAAGAGAATATTGTGGCATGATACTCTGACTAAAGCATAAAGGAGATGACTACGGCGTTTTGCTTCCGTTGGCACGTTGCCGTAATGAAGAATTGAATGAAATTCATTCGATGATCATCTCTAGTTTTTGCTCATTCTTTTTCATAGAATTTTTCAAAAAAAGAAACTAGTAGAGCACAATTCAAATTAGAGATGGCAATGGGGCGGGTTGGGGATGGGGATCACAATACCATCCCCATCCCCGGAGTCATTATCTACCTCCATCCCCGCCCCAATCCCGAATAAAAATATATTGGGGATTCCCCGTCCCCATCCCCACTGGGGACTAAGCCTCCAAACCCTCTCCAAATCCCCAATAAGAATTTAATAAATAAAATGATTTTTTCTCATATTGCCTTTTTTAAAATCAAAATCTACAACAAATAAATTTAAAATATGATTAAATTCATAAATCATAATTCAGTGAGTGCAAAAGTCAAAACACCATTAAAGTAAAAGTATAGCCATTAAAATAAAGTAGTAAATGTATATATTTGTGATTTATATTATAAAAAATAAATTAAAATATATATAAGTGTTGAAGGAAAACCTAATTTGTGTTTAGCCCAAACTCTAGGTTACTTGACCTAGTGGTAATAGGATTTAATTAGAAGGATCTAGAATCCTAATCAATGTAGAATTACTTTCCTTGTATGATTGAGATTCTATGCATTGTAATCCTCTATATAAAGAGGCCCCTATTATCAATGAGAATACACAGAAATTCTCTCAAATTCAGTTTCTCTACAACACGTTATCAGCACGAGCCCTAACCCTGAAACCCTAAATTCGTAGCCTTCAAATCCCAGAACCACCGCCGCCCACCTTGAAGATCCCAACTCCAGGAGTCCAGAACCGGCGGCCTCACCCCCAGAACCGGCCGGCAAACCACCGAACCGGCCACCGGAAAAAGCAAAGGTTCCCCTGCCGGTTCAAAGCTTTCTCACCACCTCCTGCAGCCATACTCGACCACCTGCAGCGCCTCCACCCCAGAAACCCGGAACCGGAAATTTCATCACCAGAACCGGCCAAAATTCCACCGAACCGGCCACCGGAATCCTCCTAACCTGAACCGGCAGAAGAAGAAAAAAAAAAAAAAAAAAAAAAAAGGAGGACCTGTGCAGCCCACCTGCTGCAGGCCCAAACCCACAGATTGAGCCCACGTGCAGCAGGCCCCAACCCAAGCTGCCAAGCCGCCAAGCCAAGCCGCCAACCCTTCTGCCACGTCAGCACCGGACCTGCCACGTCAGCGCACGGACCTGCCACGTCAGCACCCGGTCAACGACCGGTCAACCCTCCGGTCAACGCCGGTCAACACTTTCCGGCGACTTTTCCGGCCACTTCCGTCGACTTTTTCCGGTCAGCTACAGTAACTTCCGGCCGCTACAGTAACTTTCCGGCGACGACTTTTCCGACCATCTTTTAAGGTAATTTTTTCTAAAAGTTCCCGTTTTTGAAGTTCTTTTTCAATTTCTTCTTCTTTTCTCGGGGACTTCCAAAATCCCTTCTTCTACCCCCCTTTCTCTACATAGGGGAGACCAAAAGCCGAACTGTGGGGGTTCGCGCTCACTCCAAGCTTAGAGCTTGTAGAGTCCTCCAAACTTAGAGTTTGTTGAGAAGAAAACGATCGACCATATACATCGTCGTTTCGATCTAATCCAAAACCCCTCTTGGAATTCGATTTTCTTGGAAGCGACTACGCTCAGAAAATCCCTAATTTCTTGGAAGCGACTACGCTCAGAAATTTAATAGTTTTTCGTGGTAGCCTTTTTCGCTCCGAAACTAACCCTAATCTTGTGTTGTTTTTCAGGATGAGTTACCTGAACAAGTTGAGCTTTGTCCCACTCGAGACAACTGGCGCAGGATACCATAGGTGGGTCCGAGATGTGCGCCAACATCTTAAGGCTGATGGAATTCTGGAAACCATCCAAGAGCCTAGTCAGAACGTGCTCTCAATAGAGCAAGCTACTGCTTTTGAAGCAAAACAAGCTAAGGCCATAATTCTCATGACAAGGCACATGAATGACGCGCTCCAAAATGAATACCTCAATGAGGAAGACCCAAGAAAGCTATGGGTAGAACTTGAGCAGCGATTTGGCAACGTTCGTGACTCCCTGCTTCCTGATTTAGAAGTGCGATGGCATAGCCTCCGCTTTTGTGATTTCAAGTCTGTGCTTGATTATAACTCGGAAGCTCTTCGTATCAAGTCTCTGATGGAGTATTGTGGCCAAGCCATAACTGATACGATGTTGATCGAGAAGACTCTCTCTACCTTCCCCGTCTCTGCACTGATGATTTCAAAGAATTATCGGATTGATGTAAATGCAGGACGTATCACAAGGTTTCATGAGCTCATTGGCGCCATGAACGTAGCTGAAAAGCACGATAATATCCTTGTGAAGAACTATAATGCTAGACCCGTGGGAACTAAGCCTATTCCGGAGTCTAACTATAGTCGCGCCCCCAATGGAGGACGCAAGGAGCGAAACCCTAAGGATAGGGACAATTCTGGACGTTCTGGTCCATATATTCGCCCTAAAGAGGAAGGAAATCGCCAAGAGAGGCGTGCACGGAACCGTAGAGGTCAACGTGTGAGAGAGAGAGAGGCGGAGCCTCCGACCATGGTGGTAACGCCACCAAAGGATAGGTCGTTCAAATCGCGCCCCAATGGCGCCTCGATCAAGGGAGCCTGACCATGATGATGTTTGTTTTCGATGTGGATCAACTGAACATTGGGCTAAAACATGTACCGCACCCCAGAATGTTGCAAACGCATACAAGACGTATCGTGAAGCAAGGGAAGCAAATTACATGGCACAAGAAGATCAAGATGGTGATCTAGATCTAAGGGTGGAAGACTACAAGGATCAAGACCCAGAAATTGGCGATTTTGATTAAGTCTTTTTATTTTCAAGAGATGTAGGCGATTGCCATATTCCTTTTATTGGATTAGATTTTCTTTGATCATAGAAACAATGATGTATTTCGTTGGCTTATGAATAAAATTTCGAGTTCTTTTCATTATGACTCAATTTTGATTCTGAGCATATGACTTTGTGACTACGATGGCTAGACCATCAGTATTAATTTAAGGACATGGAATAGCCCAAGTTCCACTTGCCAAATGGCACCTTGATTACAGTTGTCACAGAAGCTCTCTACGCTCTTAGGGCAAATAGTACCCTATGAATAGCCAACGAATTCCATGCGAAAATGCATGTAGAGAACGGAAATGAGTTCCTTTGCATTACCTCTAATGATTGCGAACAAAGACGCATCTTAGAGACGTTTATGTGTCTCTCTAGTGGACTTTATGTCACTATTCGAGCTCTAAAATCCAATAAAGTTATGAGAGAAGATCTCTTGGATTTAGACACATATTGGCTTTGTCACGATAGGATAGATCATCCTAGTCATGATATGATGATCCGTCTACAAAAGACTTCACATGGACATCATTTTTTGAGCAAAATGAAGCAAGATGCCACCATAAAAGGCGCCAACCATGGGCATAACGCCATGGTTGTTCCTCCTTGTGGCCATGACGCCATACATGCTAATTTCCATGGCTCCCACGCCATGATGGGAGATGTAGTCACATATTTTGCTTCTAATAGCGCTACAACGCTTAGGCCTAACCAAACTCCTCATTGGTTGCTTCTAAGGCCTCTCGCTCGTTTTACAAAGCCCATTCCTTAGGGAAATTAGGACTGAGACCGTCCTATGCAAAGGATATGACAATACTCATTCTGTTCTTACAAAGAATCCGTAGGGATTTTGTGGATTGATTCAACCAACTTGCGGACGCTTAAATATTTCATGATGTTGGTTGACACGCAAACACGCCGGTCACGTGTTGTGCCATTGTCCACCTATATGCTACTTATGCTACACTCCTAGCACATATCATGTGACAACGGGCTCACTCCCCGAATCATCCTATTCAGTCAATTGGATTTGACTATGCTAGAGAGTTTACATCGAAGACTTTCGATGGATATTGCAATGGGTTTGATGTTGGACATCACATTCCCATGTACACACCCAATTGGTCTCGCGGAAACGACTACGATGGTAGTCCGAACATTGGTAATGCGCACCAATCTTCTTACATCCGCTTGGGGTGATGCATATCGCATGCAGCTATGCTAATTCGTCTACGACCTACGCCACTCAATGTACCTCTGCGTTACAGCTAGTGACTGG
Source organism: Rosa lucieae (assembly GCA_024704745.1). NCBI lineage: Eukaryota > Viridiplantae > Streptophyta > Magnoliopsida > Rosales > Rosaceae > Rosa > Rosa lucieae. The sequence continues at coordinate 21,047,323 of CM045494.1, read as the reverse complement.
GTACACGTCTTTTGTACTTACGCACATTTGAGTGAGCCATTTATGTGCCAATTGCGCAGCCACAGCGCTCTATGATGGGTCCTTACAGACGAATGGGCAACTACGTTGGATTTGAGCTTCCAACAATCGTCCGCCACTTAAATGCCCTTGCTAGGCGATCTCCTTACCGCTAGATTTGCGGATGTCACTTTGATGAGACAGTCTTCCCGTCGTTAGGGGGAGATAAGAACACGATGTTCAACAGGAACGACAGGAATTGTCGTGGTCTGTCCCCACTATGTCTCATCTTGATCCCTGTTAAAGTGACGAGATCACACAATATGCTGCAAACATGCCTGCAAGGAAGGACGTCCCTACGAGAGGACGTAGCGCCACCCTACACGGAGGTAGGCATGGCGCCAATGCCAAAGAGAGTGGCACTCTGGCGTTACAGGCCATGGCCCCAGCTAGGATGCGTGGGAGGCCCGTGGGTTCGAAGGATACTTTGGCACATTCCAATCCTTTAATCATCAAGACTCAAAATCCGTCTCATGAGTATCTTCCGGGTTATGGTTATCGTTGGGGGACGCCTCAACGTCAAACCCTATTCCTGAGAATATAGAGCTCTATGAAACTTACACTAGTGTACATGAGACGTGGGATAGAAACTCCATCATAATTGATGATGTAGTTACGCATTTTGTTGCGCATGAGTTTGCTGAGTCCGATGATATCGAACCACGCTCCGTTGATGAATGAATGCCAACGTAGAGAGTTTTTGGCCTAAATGGAAAGATGCGATCCAGGTTAAGATGGATTCTCTAACGAAGAGGAAGGTTTTCGAGCTAGAGATGCCAACACCTCCTAACATAAAACCTGTTGACTAATGGGTCTTCGTTAGAAAGCGTGATGAGAAAAAGAGATGGTAATCTCGCCTTATGGCGCAAGGCTTCTCACAAAACGCCCTGGAATCGACTACGATGAGACATATTCTCTCGTAATGGATGTCATTGCACTCCACTACCCTGTCAGTTTGGTAGTTTCCGAATAACTGAACATGCAGCTTACAAATATGGTCACTACGTATCTCTATAGGGATCTAGATACGGAATATACATGAAGGTTCATGGCGAACTTCATTTACCCAAGTCAAGTGGCTCTAGACCATGGAGCGCGTTTACAAAGAGTTGAAACGCTCACTAAAGTGACTACTTGATTGGGAAGGGATATGCCCACGCGTTTCTATAACAAGTTTCGGATTCTATCGCGGTTCATGTTGGACATGATCTTCATTAGAAGCCCTTAAAGAGTTAAGGGAAACCGCTGAACACTTGAAATCCGAGTTTGAGATGAAGGATTTTGGGAGAACACGATTATGTCTCGGTTTGGAACTTGAGCATCGTGTCGATAGATGCTTAGGCATTTTGACAAGGTCAAGCCTTCAAGCACCCCCATGATCGTCCGTAGTCTTGATCCTGAAAAGGATCCTCTTCGTCGAAAGGATGATGACGAAGATGTGCTAGAGGCAAAAGTGCCTTACTTAGTACAATAGGCGCATTATTGTACTTATCTCAATGCACAAGATCGGACATCTCTATGTTGTGAACTTGTTAGCTAGATATAGCTCTGCGCCAACGCGACGCCATTGGATTGGTGTAAAGATATCTTTCGATACTTGAGATGTATGAATGATATGGGCTTGTTCTATCCCTACAAAGAGATGATGGATTCGGACCCATCACACACCAGGTACGCCGCCAACGCTGGCCTGCGTTCTCTATCCCCATCCCAAAACGACATGTGTTTTGGAAGGTTTTGCTGATGTTGGGTATCTGTCTGACCCACACAATGGTCATTCCCAATCCGGTTAAGTGTTCACCATGGGAAAAGACCGTGACATCTTGGAGGTCTACATATTGACCCTAGTCGCTATATCTTCGAACAATGCAGAGATCATTGCTCTTCACGAAGTGGTTCGTGAATGTATATGGATTGGATCCATAATTACGCATGTTCGAGCAATTGTGGTTTGAAGTCTACCACAGATGAGCCTACGAGCATTTAGGATAATGCTACTTGTTTTGAACAAATGAGGCAAGACTACATCAAAGCGACAACACCAAGCATAATCAGCAACAACAGACACTCCTCGAGATCAAAGTGAACTAGGTTCGATCTGAGGATAGTGAGGCAGACTTGTTTACTAAGTCATTGCCCAATACCACGTTCGAGAAACATGTGGCAAGAATTGGCTTGCGGAAATTATCTGAACTCCCATGATCGTAGTCATCAGGGGGAGGTGCAGACATCAGGGGGAGATGTCTACATGTTCGTCTCGAATCGTGAAGGGTGTGTTGTGCTCTTTTTCCCCTTCGACCGAGGTTATTTTTGTCCCACTGGGTTTTTGTTACTCGGCAAGGTTTTTAATGAGGCAACGAGAGAAGCACCGCGTTTGGGCAACACAAGGGGGAGTGTTGAAGGAAAACCTAATTTGTGTTTAGCCCAAACTCTAGGTTACTTGACCTAGTGGTAATAGGATTTAATTAGAAGGATCTAGAATCCTAATCAATGTAGAATTACTTTCCTTGTATGATTGAGATTCTATGCATTGTAATCCTCTATATAAAGAGGCCCCTATTATCAATGAGAATACACAGAAAATTTCTCTCAAATTCAGTTTCTCTACAACAATAAGTTAAATATATGTATATATTATTGGGGCGGGTTTGGGGATGGGGATCACAATACCATCCCCGCCCCATCCCCAATCTTAGATAGCGGGGATTGGAGATCCCCATCCCCATTCCCCATTTGTCCCCGAAAATACCCCCCATTAGGGGCGGGTATCCAATGGAGCTCTGCCCCGCTGGGGATTTTTGCTATCCCTAATTCAAATGTTCATCAAAATCAATGAGAAATACACATAATTACTTACCAAAAAAGAAAAAAAAAATAGACCTTATTGATGGAAATCAAATTTGCTCACCACTATCCCTTAAGCGAAAATGTTCACCTGGTCAGTTATTGACTAAGAAAATAATGCTCAACCACCCTTGGATGTAAAAGAGAATTATTATTAAGTTGAAGTGTTTTGTTTTCCACCCTTGGATGTAAATCTAAGGGTTGTTGAGCATAAATTATTTGGTCAGCAATTGACCAGGTGAACACCACTGATCCCTTAAGTAGTGATACCACCACTTAATGAGAAGCTACCGTGTGCCTCATTACTATAGCTAACTATGGTTAGCTTAATTATTAAGAAAGAGAAAAATAAATTTAATGATAATAAAACTTTTGTATTTTATTATATAATTATTCATTAAATACTAACCTACACTCTTTCGTCTCCCAGCATCTCCATCACGCATCATCATCTTCTACTGTGGTCTTTCTTTTTCTCCAATTCTGTTAGTTTCTTGGCATAAATCCATATTATGTACTGCAAAAAACTGGAAATTCTTGAAAGAAATTTTTTTTTATGGTTCCTTCTACCTTGTATTACACCGACTCTCACAAACAAATATGTTATTCAGCAAAACAACAATGGTTCTGCATTAATATTTATGAATTGATTAATTAACTCACTCTCTCCTCCTCCCCAATTCTGAGAAACAAACCAACAAACCCAGATCTCCTCTAGCCCTTTCCATCTTCCTCCCAAAATCACCACAAGGCAACTCACCAAATAATCCCAGCAAACTCAATTGCAGAGACCATCCACGAGGCAACTTATTAATTAACTCACTCTCTCTTCCTCCCCAATTCAGTTTGGGATTCATGGTGAAAATTTTGTTGGAAAAGGCTGGGTAATATGATTAAAGTATTGTTGCATCATGAATCTATCTGGCACTATAATTGGCTAAACCAATTTACAAAGGGGAATATCGCTTTGCTGAGGTATAGAGTTCCTGGCAGAAGTAATCCAAGCTTTCATATGAGGTTCCGCATTTGTCCATTGGAATATGAAGATGATGAACAATTGAGGAATACTCAAAGCAGTGCTCGATGAGAAATTAGGAGAGGCTAATGATGGTGATAAGTGATGGAGATGAAGAACCAAGAAGATGCATACGTTTGTGAGAGTGAACCTAAGGGAAAAAAAAATAAAGAAGATGCTGGGCACGTTTACTTACTTGGAATGGGATGGAATGATTACGGAGTAAAAGCATTCTTGCGTTTACTAACACATAAATGAATCGGAATGATTCCGAGGAAAAGAATTTTAGAAAATTACATAGTAGCACATGACCAAAGATGTAAACACAGAAAACTCACTTTAAAAAAGATTTATACAAATAAGGACATGAGCCCAGGCCCAAAAGTCAAATGATGTAGGCCTAACTCTCAATTTTAATGAAAAATGACAAAAATACTCAGTTTGATAAAGTATTTACGTTTATGCCACTGACCAAATACTAACGCCCAAAACGAAATCCCAAAACAAATAAGCATCAAGAATTCAAGATAGCACGGTGCCTCAACCCATTCTCGAGCCCGGCCTCGGCTGCGACCTGCAGATCAGGGACCCAATCGATCTACCTGACATAGATCAAACCATCTGTTCGGCGGTGTGATCCCTGTCCTTAATTTCTCGATCCGACGTCGGACGGCGACTATTCGAAGCTCGAAAGCTCTGAGTATCTCGGCGGGTTTTCTGCAAATTCCGGCGGTGATGCAGAGGCCGACCACCAACGTTCGAATGGTCTCGGTGTCTCAATCACGTCTATGGTTCAGGTTTTCACAGAGAAGCTCAGATGAAGTTGAATCGAAGCCGGAAGTCTCAAGCTTTCCGGTGAGCTTTCTGGGAATTTTCCAATCAATCCGGCTAGGGACTTAGCCATGCCGGTGAACCTACCAATGAGCTATCCGGTCAGTTCGTGCTTCGGCTCCTGCGGGAGCCACTAAGGCATTTGGCTCTCTAATACTACAGTCGCTCCTTGCTTGCCTCTGCCTTCCCTTCCGGTGTTCTGCAGCGCCTCCGATCAGGACCTTTGGTTGTTTGATGAGCCGAGTCGGAGCAGTGCAAGGTTGAATTACTACGACTCCGTTCAGGCCAGTAGGATTGCTGATCTGCTTCGTGCTACTGACGTCTCTTGCTTGTAAGTGTGTTATTTGTTCTTAGGAGCAGTTTTGATTTCTAGGTTTAGTTTTGACATTTGAATGCAGCATCTTGAAATTGCAGTAACGATTTGAAATTTCACCTGTTTGATTGTTTCTATCACCTTTGAATTTACCGAATTTTGGATTTAAGTAGGTTTTCTGTATAGTAGCATTTGTTTTTCGTTTTCTGTTTGTTAATTATTGCTAATATATACATGGTATAGTGTTAGGAAGCTGAGGGAGGATACTGCGGCAGTTCAATATGGCTATGTCCAACCTATGATTCTTCACGATGAAGTTTTACAGTACAATCCAGAGGTCTTTCAGTACACCACTCCAGGTAAACGAAGTATTTAATTGCTTGTTAACCACTGTACTGTTGGTCGCAAGTGTAGCTACTTTAGAATTCAGTCTACTATTTTTTACGTGCAATTTTTCATTTTCCATATTGTTGCCTTGGTTTTCTGTGTCGTTGCTTGGCTACAACTAGCAAAATGCCTAGACATATTTTTTTGTTACTTATTTTAATTTTAATTTTAATTTTTAAAGTAAGAGTAGAAGAACTCAAGAAATTTCATTATGAGGGCAGTAGCAGGATTAGGCGATGACGAGTGCAGTAGCAGAACACAAGTACGTGGGCAGTAGCAGAACTGGACGAGTATGAATACAGTGAGTACAGTAGCAGGATTAGACAAGTGCAGTAGCAGGATTAAGCGATGATGAGTGCAGTAGCAGAACTGGACGAGTATGAATACAGCGAGTACAGTAGCAGGATTGGACAAGTGCAGTAGCAGGATTAAGCGATGACTAGTGCAGTAGCAGAACACAAGTACGAGGGCAGTAGCAGAACTGGACGAGTATGAATACAGTGAGTACAGTAGCAGGATTAAACGATGACGAGTGTAGTAGCAGGATTGGACAAGTGCAGTAGCAGGATTAGGCAATGACGAGTGCAGTAGCAGAACTGGATGAGTATAAGTACAGTAGCAGGATTGGACGAATGTAGTAGCAAGATTAGATGATGAAATTAGAGTAATATGAGAGTAAGGTTTTGTGAAGTAACATAAAGGGGTTATTCTTAAGAAAAAAAAAAAGTAACATAAACGGATTATTCTCAGAAAAAAAAAACACAAGGATTGTTCTTAAAAAAAAAAGTAACATAAAGAATTATTCTCAGAAAAAAAAAAAAGTAAAAAAGAAGTAGTTAAAGGTAAAAAAGTAAATTAACTCATGACATGTGGCAAGTGGAGAGCAGATTGTCCTTATATGTAAGATTTGATCCTCATAAAGGGATTAGATGTCAAAAGAAGTAGTCAAGGGTAAAAAAGTATATTAAATCATGACATGTGGCAAGTGGATAGCACATTGTCCTTATTTGTAAGATTTAGTCCTTATATGTTTAATTCAATCTTTAGAGGATATATTTGTTAAGTCATTTTTTGTCAATAACTTATATGTAATTTGTTAAAAGAATTTATGCGTTTACTAATACATAAAGGAATCATAATGGATGCATGTCTCACATCCTTATCAGAAATCGATTCCTGAATACTTAGGAATTTGGTTATGAAAGGGGGGAGATGAGTTTAGGAATCAATCATCCGAAATCAATATCAATTCATTTCTTCTCTCATTCCACTTGTCTCTTATTCATAATTATTTTCCATTCCAATTAAGTAAACATGCTAGATGATGATAAGTGATGGACTGATGGTAGAAGACGAATATAGCATGAACTGGAGAAAGAAAAAAAAAAAAACCAGAGCAATTTTTTTTTTTTTTTTGAAGAGAGGAGAGCAATTAGAACAGGTTTAGAATTATTTTATTTAATGAATAATCTCATAATAATGTATATTAGTTTTATTATTATTAAATTACTTTTTCTCTTTCTTGATAATTTATTAAGTTAACTATAGTTAACCCATGATTATGGATTATCATACATAACAGCTTTTTATTGGGTGGTGGTCACCACCTAGGGACCAGTGGTGAGCAAACTTGAATCATTATTGATGATTGCCCTTGCCGAAGAACAACACTACCTCCGCCACTAATTAATGGCATGTCATGGTGGTTTTGCCATATTTGAGAATTAATTATTTATTTATTTTTTCAGGCTCCCTATATTATTTGTTTACGAAAGAAAGAGTATCAAGAATCTCTACTACAAATCATAAAAACTCCCCAAATTGATTATCTCTCCAATGAAAGCCTTATTTTGATACCGAACACAACACCCATTTAACCCTCTTCTTCCATTAGTATATCATCACAAGCACCATCAGAATTCATTCGGCTATGACATTACTGGCTCATTTTTTTTTCCCCTTAATAGGATTAGGTCATATTATTTTCAGTATGTAGATTTCAGTTTGATGTCCTGCATTGTTAATCTGCTGACTGCTGTCACACTCACAGACCAAAACCAAACGCAATGGCCCATGACACATATACCAAAAAGAAATGACAAGTTTCTTGCAGGTGTTTTGCAGGTGATTTTCGTTTGTATGGGGTTCAACTCCATTTTAATGGTTATTGTTCTCTCCGATTGGGAGATAGTGTTCAGTTTTGAACAGTGTGTTGTTCCAAATTGTTTTGTTACTCGATTGGGTTTCATATTGCTTTACTCTATTCATCATGGCTGACAGAGATGAACAAATAAACATAGAAGAATTTCTCAATTCAAGACAACCAACCATCTATCACCTTCTTGTTTCGCCACTTGTGGCGGTCCAGTTTCTCCTAAAGGAGGTGGGAACGGTTGCAGGAAGTTTGAGGCGATTACTCACAAGACGTAGCCACCCTTTTTGCGGGAGTAGGAACTGTTACTGGCTACAAACAGTTGGTACAGGACAGCTGTCCAAAATTTTGTTTTTGAGTTGGACAGAAGAAATGGGCCTCTCGTAGTCCACCTTGTCACATGTTGTTGAGTTGTTTTAGGTTACAAATGTTATAACAGGTGGTACTCTTTCCTCTGTTTAGAGTTTTTTTCATTGGGTTTTATACGAATAATTAAGGTTTTAATGAGGCCATTTTTAGTTTAGGTTTAGTAGAAGTGAAAACTTTTTTTCACTTTTTCCATTTTCTGGTTATAAGTATGTACATTCGTGAAAGTTACAGGCAGCGTAACTAATTAACAGGGTCGGCTCTCAACAGGAGCAATGAGAACGACAACACAGAGCCCCAAATTGAGAGGGTCCCATTTGTTTTCTTCTAAAGGCTTTAGGTTTGTATAACTAAATATTACCGACTAAAAGTAATATAAAATAGGGCCCCAAAGGACTAATTCTTATCCTCTCCTCTTTTTCTGCTTTCAATCTTTAGTCTCTGTCTCTCTCCAGATTGAGAGGGCCCAAATTTTTTTTATATTTATATAATAACATATTAAAAGTAAAAGTAATATAAAATAGGGCCTCAGACCTCTCTCCTCTATTTTTTTCTGCATTCACTCTCTCCGCATATTAAAAGTAAAAGTAATATAAAATAGGGCCCCAGACCTCTCTCCTATATTTTTTCTGCGTTCACCCCCCCAAATTCTCATCGACCTCTTTCTCTCTTCCCAGCTATCTTGTTTGTGGGTTTGTCCTTCTCCATTCTCTGCTTGCGCTAAAAAATTAAAAATCTCAAGTTAGAGTGGCCCCAGTTCTCTCCCTCAGTGCCATTTCAAGTCTTCATTCTTCAATTAAAAATTTATAAGCTCATCAGTAATCTCACTTCAACACTTAGCTGGAAGAATGTGTTATTTTGAGGGTTTTATGTGAGATCTTTTTGTAATTTTTTCTTTTGTTGTAGACTTTTCATTTGTCTTTATTTGGCCTCTTTTGCAGCTCATCTTAGTGAGGTATCATTGATCACACATTGTTGGTTATTTGATTTTATTTTATTAAATTAGATATTGTCAGTTTGTTCAAGTATAAATAAATTTCAGTTATGAATTTGATGAGATTTTGATGATTTTGTCTTCCTAATATTTTTATATAAGACTACAACGTAGATGGCCGCATTTAAGCTTTCGCACAGGACCTCTGAAAAGTTTGAGACAGCTCTGCTAATTAGTAGTGAACGCGTTTTTGTTTCCTGACTTTCATATTAGGCGGTGGATTGTCATTTTTGACTCTCCCGTACTTATATCTTGTAATTGTATCTCATGTGAATATAGTTCTGCTTTATTCTCAAAAAAAAAAAAAACGACAAGTTGGTTACTATAAAAGCTGAAGGTCCGAAACCCTATCACTGAGAGCAGATCACATCTATCACACAATAGCCGCTCTCAAATTCAGAGGCAACTAATAACACCAGCAGGCGGCGGCTCAGCAAAGACGTCCCTAAGAAACTCTTAAGGGGGTGTATTGTATTTGGATTTGTGCAGACTTTTTTTAAATGATAGACTTTTTGAAAAGTCCACAGACTCTTTAAAAAGTTGATGTTGTAGAGAAACTGAATTTGAGAGGAATTTTCTGTGTGTTCTCATTGATAATAGGGGCCTCTTTATATAGAGGATTACAATGCATAGAATCTCAATCATACAAGGAAAGTAATTCTACATTGATTAGGATTCTAGATCCTTCTAATTAAATCCTATTACCACTAGGTCAAATAACCTAGAGTTTGGGCTAAACACAAATTAGGTTTTCCTTCAACACTCCCCCTTGTGTTGCCCAAACGCGGTGCTTCTCTCGTTGCCTCATTAAAAACCTTGCCGAGTAACAAAAACCCAGTGGGACAAAAATAACCTCGGTCGAAGGGGAAAAAGAGCACAACACACCCTTCACGATTCGAGACGAACATGTAGACATCTCCCCCTGATGTCTGCACCTCCCCCTAATGACTACGATCATGGGAGTTCAGATAATTTCCGCAAGTCAATTCTTGCCACATGTTTCTCGAACGTGGTATTGGGCAATGACTTAGTAAACAAGTCTGCCTCACTGTCCTCAGATCGAACCTAGTTCACTTTGATCTCGAGGAGTGTCTGTTGTTGCTGATTATGCTTGGTGTTGTCGCTTTTGATGTAGTCTTGCCTCATTTGTTCAAAACAAGCAGCATTATCCTCATAAATGCTCATAGGCTCATCTGTGGTAAACTTCAAACCACAGCTACTCGAACATGCGTAATTATAGATCCAATCCATATACATTCACGAACCACTTCGTGAAGAGCAATGATCTCTGCATTGTTCGAAGATATAGCGACTAGGGTCTAATATGTAGACCTCCAAGATATCACGGTCTTTTCCCATGGTGAACACTTAACCTGATTAGGAATGACCATTGTGTGGGTCAGACAGATACCCAACATCAGCAAAACCTTCCAAAACACATGTCGTTTTGGGATGGGGATAGAGAACGCAGGCCAGCGTTGGCGGCGTACCTGGTGTGTGATGGGTTCGAATCCATCATCTCTTTGTAGGGATAGAACAAGCCCATATCAATCATCCATCTCAAATGTCGAAAGATATCTTTTACACCAATCCAATGGCGTCGCGTTGGCGCAGAGCTATATCAAGCTAACAAGTTCACAACATATGAGATGTCCGGTCTTGTGCATTGAGATAAGTACAATAATGCGCCTATTGTACTAAGTAAGGCACTTTTGCTTCTAGCACATCTTCGTCATCATCCTTTCGACGAAGAGGATCCTTTTCAGGATCAAGACTACGGACGATCATGGGGGTGCTTGAAGGCTTGACATTGTCAAAATGCCTAAGCATCTATCGACACGATGCTCAAGTTCCAAACCGAGACATAATCGTGTTCTCCCAAAATCCTTCATCTCAAACTCGGATTTCAAGTGTTCAGCGGTTTCCCTTAACTCTTTAAGGGCTTCTAATGAAGATCATGTCCAACATGAACCGCGATGGAATCCGAAACTTGTTATAGAAACGCGTGGGCATATCCCTTCCCAATCAAGTAGTCACTTTAGTGAGCGTTTCAACCTTATTGTAAACGCGCTCCATGGTCTAGAGCCACTTGACTTGGGTAAATGAAGTTCACCATGAACTTCATGTATATTCCGTATCTAGATCCCTATAGAGATACGGAGTGACCACATTTGTAAGCTGCATGTTCAGTTATTCGAAACTACCAAACTGACAGGGTAGTGAGTGCAATGACATCCATTACGAGAGAATATGTCTCATCGTAGTCGATTCCAGGGCGTTTTGTGAGAAGCCTTGCGCCATAAGGCGAGATTACCATCTCTTTTTCTCACTACGCTTTCTAACGAAGACCCATTAGTCAACAGGTTTTATGTTAGGAGGTGTTGGCATCTCTAGCTCGAAAACCTTCCTCTTCGTTAGAGAATCATCTTAACCTGGATCGCATCTTTCCATTTAGGCCAAAAACTCTCTACGTTGGCATTCATTCATCAACGGAGCGTGGTTCGATATCATCTAACTCAAAACTCATGCGCAACAAAATACGCAACTACATCATCAATTCTGATGGAGTTTCTATCCCACGTCTCATGTACACTAGTGTAAGTTTCATAGAGCTCTATATTC